>OZ024758.1:18175943-18185943 GCA_964016885.1 Eledone cirrhosa
AATTATTCCCATCACCTTCAATCTAGAGATGTAGCTAACGATTAGAACTTACCATGTCTATCATCTCACAATCATATGCAGCCAGAATCGCAATCATAGAAAAGCTATATCTGTGTCATTAGAATCGATGTTTGATCGGCTTTCTATTTACACCAACCAACATCGAGAACAATTATTTGCATTAATTGTATTATCAAATATTTGTATCATCATCGTCATTATAATCACCATCAATATTATCATTATAAACAGCAGCAGCATCATCAATACCGTCAATATAAACACCACCATCACCATCATCATAATCACCATTAATACCGTTAATATAAACACCACCACCATCATCATCATCATCATCATAATTAATCACCGTCAATACCGTCAATATAAACATCATCGTCCATCGTCATCATCATCATCATTGTAATCACAATCACCAATGTTATAAACATATATATAATCAACATCACCATCGGTAACATCAGCATCATAAGCAACATCATCGTCATCGTCAACATCATCATTATTAACTTCATCAGCATCATGAACAGCAGCTGTAATCTGCTTTGTCCCCATGGCAGTATCGGTAGAGGATTGGACGCCATGCTTTGCCGCATAGAGTTACGGCTCTTTATGATCTGAGTTCAAATCCTGCCGAGGTTAACTTTGCCTTTCATCCTTACAGGGTCGATAAAATGAAGCACCAGTAATGCACTGGGGTAATTGCTGGTCGTGTGCTAAAAGTAGAAACAATTATTCTCTCTATTTATCATATAGTTTTGCTATTTACTTACAACTTAAAATAAGATGATTATTTGAAATTTAAAAGTGTAATTGCATTCAATCAACAAAAGAATTACTTGATGAAATTCACATATAAATCTAGCAAGTTTTACAGCTTGTCAAACACCCGTAAAAACAATCAAGGAAAGCCAAACATCCTAATCGAAATGTATTGGAATACCTTCACCAGCAGATTTAAAACTGATATCTTATTTTTGCTGGCCTAGCATAGGAAGTATATAGGTGAATGCATCTCTCAGAGATTCTATTAAAACCGTTTCTAAAATGAATATTAATCCTTATTCGGGAAGACCAATATTTTTAGAAAGAGTAAATCTAGGCCAAACAATTATTAGTTCCATCGATGTGGATAGTATATACCCTGATAACAGACATATTTATAGTATATAAGCTATTCAATATTAGCTCAACAAGTAGTGATTTGAAGTACCAGATCAAATAAACATGACTTTCTTTACCAAATGCTCACGATTATTCTAGTAAACTAATATTTATGTTTCATGAAATCATATACTATCAAATATCAGAAACCGATATCGGTACTAAAGTAGTGCCAAAATACACTAATGTTGTTATGGTAAAACAAGAAGAGAATATCTTTATTAGAACCACTAAACAATTTAGTAGACAAAGTTTATTCATAACTAAAAAAAAAAAAATGGAAAATATTTCTTGATGGCTGTTTTGTTTTATAGAATTAGAATGTGACAGCAGATAAACAAGATGGATGTTAAACTATTGGAAAATTCATTTATGACAATAGGAAATTCACGTTGGGATTTAGCAAGGAAAACCTCACTTTCTTTTAGATATATGTCAAGTAAAATAGATGGATGATGTGAAAGGGATATCTAGTAAACACACACTCAAAACAACATTTACTATTCACATTTTGCCACCTTTAACAGCACAAACACATTATTTTTCTTTGGCAAAACTAATATGCATGATTGTTTCAAATCTGAGAATAAGAGAGAAAATGCTGATAGAATAACATGTTGTAATCTTCCGGAGATTTCTCACCAGGTTAGTGAAGAGAGAATAAAACGAGCGAAAATATATATATTCAAGGTTTAAATTTCCGTTTATGTCAACAGACGATTGGAAAAATATTGAAATTTATAATCATATACATAGGAGGCTAGCTATTTTTCACAATCATAAAAATACCTCGGAGAATCATCTAAATATTGAGAGCAACATTCACAAGTGCAAACATTCACATATGTCCAATACACCAGTAGTGAAATGGAAGACAACCTAATTTGGAAATATTTTGAATATATAATATATAAGGGTGGTTGATTGGCAGTATCCGTAGGGCGTCGGACATGCTTTGCCACATAGACTTATGGCCCTTTACTTTCTGAGTTCATTTCCTCTCGAGGCTACCTTTTCCTATCATCGTTATAGGGTCGATAAAATAAAGTACCAGTAATGCACTGGAGTCGATTGAATTGACTTTCCCTTTCCTCGTAAGTTGTTGGCCTTGTGCCTAAAATCAGAAACCATTATGAATATATAACAGGGCAGTGGATTGGCAGTATCGGTAGAGGGTCGGACGCCATTGTTTTCAGCATAGTTACGTCCCTTTACGATCTGAGTTCAAATCCCGCCGAGGTTGACTTTGCCTTTCATCCTTACGGGGTCGATAAAATAAAGTACCAGTAATGCACTGGGTAATTGCTGGCCTTGTGCCTAACGTAGAAACCATTATGAATATATAACAGAAGCCTGGAGTTCGCATTAGAAGATGAACAAACGTTTAAATTTAAAACCTTTTTAATGTGTAAACCTGGTGATATTGTGTTTATATTAAATTCATGCTGATCGGAAGCAACTTATATCGGTATCATTGTCTACGTCAACGGATGATCTTTCGTTGACAACTAATGAGTGATATAAATACAAGAAAGATTTCACTACATGCACCATGGCAAAGTTCCTCTCATCTAGAATCTTTCCAATTTAACGATTTGCAAGTGACATTACTGTACATCAAATATTAAACAACGAGAAATAACTACTTAACAAATATATACTGCACTTTTATTTTGTAATGTTAAAATTGAGGACGAAACAAGGTGACTTTTTCAATGAGCACCATATATATATATATATATATATAGATATATATATATATATGTATATATATATACATAGATGGATAGTAGGTAGATATACATATAGATATATCATCATCATCCGGCCTCAGTCGAAATGGACTCAACAATTGATCTCCACGTGGGTCTGTCGTTCATTGCTGTTGCCACGTCCTGGATTTCAGTACCCGAATCTCTGGAGATGACATCGGAATAGGAGAACTTGCAACCCCTGTTATTAGTGACTGCTTGTGGTTTCAAAAGCGCTAACGGATAGATTTATAGATACACAGAGTGATAGATAGATACATATAGATATATGTAGATATATAATCCTTTCTTTTCCTACAGGTTTAGAATTGCTGTTTATATACCTAAGTTTGGAAACTATATAACTGTTTTTGAGGTAAACAAATGGATTAGAGACAATTAATCCTGCCTGTCTATGCTAATATATAATGAGAATTACTGTTGAAGTATTATTAATAATCAAGTGTGTCTTTATCAATGTTCTAGATTATATTGAAGCACGCTGGAGATTTGAGGCTGTAATGAAAATGAAATGGTTTTGGCCGGCAAACAAAGGAAATAATGACACACGATGATTAGATCATCAGCTGCTTAAGAAATCGAAGTAATACTATCATACAACATGTTGTTTCCCCCTCCTCTCTAATTACGTCAACATATAACGTTAATATATGCAGTATCCTGCTGGTTTCTATGTTTATTACGATCTATTCCTTAATTTCACTGACAGATCTTAAGACATGGTGCTTTAATATCATTATAGGGCAATCATCTATCTAGTCTAATCTAAGTTATACCTGATATCTGATACAAGAGAACGAGAATATAGTTGTTCTGAAAGATTTTAAACCTTTTAGCATTTACATTACTCTATATTTACTATTGTATTTTCGCAGTAATACATATCTCACATAATTTCGAATCTACGGAATTTTGATATTATCTATTTTGAGAACAATAGTTTAACATCAGTATGAGCATCCTGTTATAGCTGGTTTGAACAGAAAGAGTTGAAGGAATTCTGGCCGGATATGTTCGGTTTAAATGCTAAAGGCTTCCATTAGCGGTAGAGGGTCGGACGCCATGCTTTGACGCATAGAGTTACGACCCTTGCCATCTGAGTTCAAATCCCGCCGAGGTTAACTTTGCCTTTCATCCTTATGGGGTCGATAAAATAAAGTACCAGTAATACACTGGGTGATTGCTGGCCTTGTGCCAAAAGTAGAAACAATTATAATTCATTGTGAAAATATACTGGCGTAAACTAAATATATTTAAAAGTATCCTGATTACTCCTATTAAATAATTGTTTCTTCTTTTGGCACAAGGCCAGCAATCACCCAGTGTATTACTGGTACTTTATTTTATCGACCCCAGCAATTGACCAATACATTACTGGTTCTTTATTTTATCGACCCCCGTAAGGATGAAAGGCAAAGTTAACCTCGGTGGGATTTGAACTCAGAATGGCAAGGGCCGTAACTCTATGCGTCAAAGCATGGCATCCGACCCTCTACCGACACTGCCAATACACAATGGTTTGTGATTTAGGTTCATAGCTAGCAATTTTTGGAGTTAGAGAAAAGTCGATTTAATCGACCGTAGTGTGTTGCTGGTGCTTTATTTTATCGACCCCGTAAGGATGAAAAGCAGACGTAACCTCAGCAGGATTTGAACTGAGAACGTAAAGAGTCATAACTCTATGAATTAAAGCATATTGTTCGACACTCTATTGATGCCGCCAATCCACTGCCCTTATTAAATAATTGTTTGTACTTTGGCAATAGGCCAACAATTGTTTCAGTGCATTACTGGTGCTTTATTTTATAGACCCTGTAAGGATGAAGGTCAAAGCTAAGCTCAGCAGGATTTGAAACCGGAACGTAAGCTGTAACTCCATGACAGAAAATTATATTGTCCGAAACTCTAGCGATACTGCCAATCCGCCACCCTAATGAACTGCGGTGAATTGGCAGTATCGGTAGAGGGTCGGACGCCATGCTTTGACGCATAGAGTTACGGCCCTTGCCATTACGGCGCTTTACGGTCTGAGTTCAAATCACGCCGAGGTTAACTTTGCCTTTCATCCTTACGGGGTCGATAAAATAAAGTACCAGTAATACACTGGACAATTGCTGGCCTTGTGCCAAAAGTAGAAACAGTTATTTGAAAAGTTCACAGTGATACATTTTGCATGATTGACGTATCTTAAAATTGGAGACTCATGTGTCGTGACCCAACACACTGTATAGGTCTCAACATATTTATTTCCGTTGCGAATTTTGCATATCTTTTCTGTGGTTTGATCGGAGAAATTACTTTGACATTTAACTCACTACAATATACAATCCATTCAGAAGTCTGACATTATTTCTATAGAGGAAATTGAGTCTCTGACGATGATGATGAATTTGACGATAATGATGTTTTATTTGTTGTTGTTGTTATATTTTGTGTTTCTGTCTGTGTTACCTTGGTCCATTTTTTATTGATTAGCTATAACATTTTGTTCTGTTAAAGATACATAGCAACCTACCAATTCTCATTTTATCTTGCTAGTTTTCTTCCATTTTATCTTTGTGCTAGTGTTATTTTTTGTTTACCTTCTCCTTCACACTTTATAATTATATATTATTCATTTGCTACTCTTTCGTATATAGAGACTACGTTGATTTATTACTGTTATCATTCGCCGTGTCATCTATTGCTTTCCTTTTGTATATTTAAACGTGTTATCTGATATACGTTTGAAACTAATTTCACTGCATTCGTCTCACTGTTTGTAAATTAGCGTTTTGTTTTTCTGTGTCTAGTATCAAATATCTAGGCTTCTTGTATGGTATATTCTACAACTGTTTTCGGTTATATTTCAAGTTATTTATGTTTAGTTGCTGTTAACATCACCGACTGGTAATCAAATATATATCTCAGCATATTATTTCATGTGATTTTATTTCATGAAATATAAAGGGGAAGATTACGGTGTTCTCAAACAGACACATAATTTAGTTTCCGGTGTGTGTTGTTTTTGTTGATATTTCTTAGCGATTACATCACATTGTATAATTCTGTATTCACTACATCAGGTTAAATTATTGTGACGTACGGTTCATTGTTTGTAGAACTAACAAACATACCTAACTCTTTGTGTATCAGGATGAAGGCATCACTTCTGAAAAACAGAGAACCCCAAGGTGCAATAACTGAGAAGCATGTATCTTTTTCTTGATCCTAATTTAGACCAAACTCCATAATTCTCACTTGAACACTAGTGGCAAAGACAGGATATTAGAATAAATTACCTCGATTGCATAGCCTATTGGCCTTTTTCTAGCAATGAGCCACATTGCAATCAGCATACCCTGGATGTTTTCCTTCTTCTTTGATTTAAAGACCCCATCCTGGCTTTACATTTATTCCATCAGACGTGACGTATCTTAAGGTGGGTCACTCTTAAGATTTCAAGGCAATTTTGAATTTGGACGAGGCATTCAGAAGGTCAAACCTGTCGCAGTTTGTTTAACATTGCTATTGGTATTGATCCACCACTTCTTCTATGTTTTCCATACGAGAGCACCTTTCGCATTGCATCCACTCAATAGAACTGATATATACATTCAGCAAGGAATTAGCAGCAACATATCTGCCAATCTATATACGACTGTATTATCAAGGAGGAATACAGTTTATAATTGTTTCTGCTTTTGGCACAAGGCCAGAAATTACTCAGTACATTACTTGTGCTTTATTTTATAGACCTCGTAAGGATGAAAGGCAAAGTTAACCTCGGCGGGATGGGAACTCAGATCATAAAGGGCCGTAACTCTATGCTCAAAAGCATGGCGTCCGACCCACTACCGATACTGCCAATCCACCGCGCTTTATAATGAACACTAGTGTATATCATATTTGTACATATATGAAATGTAGATCGATAGTACCAGTTTGTTGTATATCGTCATGGGGTTAAATAAAATTAACTCATTTAGTATATATTTATACTATATATTTATACATCGCGTTTTATTTCATTTAATGACAAGGCATTTATAACAGTAATTAAATAATTAATTCCGGGTATATTCTATATGATATTGAAGCATTAAATGTGTCTATGTGATATTGTAACTGACTTTGGAGTCTGTCTGGTATTGCTTTTATGTTTTAGAGTATATGAGTAAACACAACAGGTGTTCATGTATAAAGTAATTAGAAGTGTCTATGATCGTTAAATAACATTATTATCCATAAGCCATTATCCCATGAAATTATAATCACTGCACACTTATTTACCATCAATTGTTTCCAATTATACACGTACCTCATTAAGATAGGATTTGAATGATTCTATATGATTTCTGTATACTGCAGCTATAGATTCTATCACTCGTATCCGAGAAATCACTCAGACACTTAATGTGCTTAGCTCACATTCTGATTTACTCTGATACAATGAATAACAATACCATTTTAGAGATAAATATTCTGAGTTTTTGACAAGAAAATCTTTAAATGATTAGTCTACCAAAGACATTAACAACACACCCATCCAATTCTGTTTCTCTATAAGTCTATATTTGTTTTCATTTAATCTCACGTTCTTGCTGGGACTTAATAAATTTTGCTGTGTATATATAGAACAAAATATACTATAGATCTGAGGAAATCTAAGAATTTTAGTATGCACCGAAATTATATCTCTGCAGCCTCTAATTGAAACTGCTCCTTATTTATAAATTATTTCCTCCTCTGTATAATAACAGCACTCCCCAACAAATATATATATATATATATATATATATATATATATATATATATATATATATATCAGGTAGAGTATGGTAAAAACCAGGTAGAGCATAATCCACGAGAATACTCGATACATAGGGTAGGAGAATGGTTAATATATATATATATATATATATATATATATATATATATATATATATATATATATATACCAATGTATTAATAAATGGAAACTATATTTATAAAACGATATTTATTTTATTATATATATTTCAAGGGCGACCAACCCAACTTGGTGCGCTTTCATCAGATAAAATACAAAATTTGTTTATTAATAAATAGCGACATACCCATGGAAATCACACTTTAACGGTGGGAAATTCGCTCCATAGTGGAAGCCTATTAGGAGTAATTCAAAGTTATGTGTGAATATGCAAATTAATGTATGAAACATTGAAAAAACAACCGTTTATTTAAATTAAACATTTATATTTGTCGGAATTACAACAAATTAAATACAACATCAACACCTATATATATATCGAGCCCTCTTTGGCTTTTAGTCTTCAAATTTATTATTATTACTATATATATATATATATATATATATATATATATATATTATATCATATGTATATATCTATATATGTATATATATGTAGGAGGTGAGTTTTATTGTAGTACAATAAAGCAATGCAGATATCGGATAAGAAGCACTCTACAGTTTGTGGGACTAAAACTGCACTATCCACAAGTGTTTTTTAGCCTTCATATCATGTTCTCCTGTTTTATCTGATGAAAACACAAATATTATTGCTTGATGATGTTTGTTTTTGAAATGCGCATAATAAAATATATGGAACTCCTTTAACCATCTTTTGATCTTATATTATGTATATATATATATATATATGTGTGTGTGTGTGCGTGTGTGTATGATTTCCTCTTCACTATTTTATATCTGACAAGTCACGTTATCTCTATAATATACTAACATCCTTTAATGATATTGTAGCAAAATGTATAGCGATAATTTGTTTGCCTTTAAATATACATCTAAACATACATGTGCACCTATACACAATCACAGTAACATACATAGACACAGACATATACGTATATACATATATATGTATATATATACACATATATATGTATATATATATATATATATATATATATATATATATATATATATATATATATACATATGTGTACATATGTTTGTACAAGTTTATTCAAATGTTGATGAATATTTACACATATAAATCATATTGTTGTTTACGTATAACTTATGTATGTACAGGATTATATGAACTAAGTTATATGTTTGAACACGTGTAACATATTTAGTTTACGTATCACCAGGATAAGAAATAATACGAACAATATAAACACATATTACATATATAACACTAACATCATATACATGTACCTATATTTCAATCAGAATTCAGAAGTAAATCTCTACAAAAATACTGGAAAGAGAATTAGAAAGAAGTAGATATTAAAAAGCAAATTTTGTTATGTTGCAAATTCGATATGTGGTTCAGTACACGTTTATTTGCTTTAATATTATATAAAATAGATGAATACATACAGAGTCTTTATTTAAAACATTAGACATGCAGATATTTTGTGAAATTTTCGCTATGGAATAAGGACGAGAGATTTATATTTAATTGTTTCTACTTTTGCCATAAGGCCAGCAATTACCCAGTACATTACTGGTACTTTATTGTATCGACTCCGTAAGGATGAAAGGCAAAGTTAACCTCGGCGGGATTTGAAATCAGAATGATAAGGACCGTAACTCTATGCGTCAAAGCATGGCGTCCGACCCTCTACCGATACTGCCAATCCACCGCCCTCGGGAGATTTATATATAACTAGCAGTAAAGCCCGGCGTTGCTCGGGGTCGCTCAGTAGCTGTGTTAAAGTTACAATGTTAAGTTTCTTTTTTGGCTTAAAGTCTGTCTGCACGACTGTCTGTCTGCACGCCTAACGAAATTTATAGACTTGTTTTCAAGTAAAAATATTGTTTTAAAATACTTTTAAATGGAAATGAAGCAAAACGGAAGCTTAGTGTTCGAACTGATGAATTTTGCAGGTCAACATTTTGCTGGCTCGACAACTGTTCGTGTATTGTGTTAATTTCATTTTAAACGCTGAGAAAGCCTGCGCAATTTTTTTAAGACGCTCAATGTAAACAGAACAAAGGGAAATAACTCGTCACTTACGCTCAAAAATCGATACATTAGATTCGATTTCGTCACATAGGGTGGGTCAATTTGAAATATTTTTTTTCCGATGTC
>OZ024758.1:18193443-18218443 GCA_964016885.1 Eledone cirrhosa
TAGCGCTAGCATACCATCTAGTAATATTCAGGTAGCATCACGTACAGCAATTATGTATTCTAAATCTAATCACTGCAAACGAAATATTCAGATATGAACAACTTTTCAAAAAATCATAACCCTCTCAACTCTTATAAAACTAGATTGTTTATTCATAACAAAATATCTGGCTGATAGATAAATCTTTAAACATGGAAATGAGTAATCAGTAGCCCCATTGATTAAATGGTAACACGTCCACATGGTATATGGAAGGTCTACGTTTCCACTTGCAAGGGCTTATGTGTCTTAGACATTTCATAGTAAAAATGTATTGATTGTTTATCCACAAACATAAACTAAAATTAATCTATCTTTTGTAAATTGATAAATCTATCAACGCTTCTATAAAATAAAGTACCAGTAATGTACTGGTGAATTGCTGGCCTTGTGTCAAAAGTAGAAACAATTATATATATATAAATGTATATATATATATATATATATATATATATATATATATATATATATATATATATATATATATATACAGGATGTCCACCAAAAGGGTATACCCACTTGTATTAACTGTACAGGCAATAATTATTAGAGTGCACAGACTGTGTGTATACATTTTTAGTACACCCTATATATGTATATATATATATATACAAGGGTAGGCCGAAACGTTTCTAGGCAGGCTGATTATGGAGGAGTTATGTTAGACCTGTAAAATCTTGAATCCATTAATTCCAAATCTTTTTATTAATAACTTCATTGTCTTTTCCCAGGTATATATGTCGGTAACAAAACCTCATTTAGTCACCCCATGAGAGTATCTTGGTCAGGCTATGGAGTCTTCAGCTATATTTAGTAAAACAATTATTATACACAGGATGAATATATATATAACTCTAAGTCATAGTAAACGCAACGTTGCAGAGAATGCTAAATTCATTGATCAGTCACCCTGTCATATATTACTACTGTGTGTTTTTATCCTTAAGAGAGAAGGGTTATATTCATGGTAGTTTTATCAGATATAACATTATGTCATCATGCAATCACGATTCATTGACTTGCCATTCACAACCAATCACGTGGTACGGCCTTTATTCAAATGTGTTGTTACATATATAATTCTATAGTTACGCATCAGAAGTCAGATGCCTTGGTTGGGTGCACCTATCATTATTTACTAATATGTGAGTCGAAGCATTAATAAGGTTATGAAATTATGAATGGGAATTAAACTTTATCCCGTAAGAATGCATTTCTATAGATAAAAGCTTCAAATTTAGATCTAAAGTGAATTTGTCTCATAACAATTTACATTACCGTGACAAATTTGCCCTAATTATATGTAACTGCATTCAACACATTCGCATAGAAGATTATTGAATTTCTAAATAGTCCTTAAACACGACATCAGAGATATTTCTGTTTATATCAGTAAAATGATTAAGCAAATATCAATGATTATTGCTCAATAGTTTTCTTACAAAACTCATATCATCCAATTAAACGGTGAGTTAGAAAGCATTAGCGTTATTTCTTCCACGACTCCCTTTGCTCCTGCATAATATGCAACGGCTGCACCAGCACAATATGTAACAATAGCACCGGCATAATATGAAGCTTCCAGAAAATCCATACATAAAATGTTATATCGTGTGATCGGGTGTGAAGTGACGTTCACTACATTTATAAATGTAGTATGCATTCCGGCATCCATATATATACTAGTAGATGTTTGTGTAAATAATTATATACTGTCTACACACACACACACACACACACACACACACACACACAGAGACACACACACAGACACACACACACACAGACACACACACACACACACATACACACACACACACACATACACACACACACACACACACACACACACACACACACATGTATGTATATATATATATATATATATATATATATATGTTGATTTAAAACTGCACTATCCACAAGTGTTTTTTAGCCTTCATATCATGTTCTCCTGTTTTATCTGATGAAAACACAAATATTATTGCATGATGATGTTTGTTTTTGAAATGCGCATAATAAAATACATTGAACTCCTTTAACCATCTTTTGATCTTATATTATGCATACTCCAGTCCTACAAACTGTAGAGTGCTTCTTATCCGATATCTGCATTGCTTTATTGTACTACAATAAAACTCACCTCCTACATTATATATATATATATATATATATATATATATATATATATATATATATAATATATATATATATATATATATATATATATCAGAATGGAGGCAGTAAAAACGAGTTAGACCATTACTCACTAGAGTACTCAATACTTAGAGTAGTAGAATGTTTGGATCTGGCTATTGAAATGGCCGGAGCTCACCCGTCGGGGTCCTGCATTTTTTCGCATATATATATATATATATATATATATATATATTGAAATTAAATGAGAAAGATCTTTAATTCTCGGAGTATAAACCAGATAGATGAAATATATTTTCTATCTATCCTCGTTTATGTATAGATCTCCCTACTATGGCTTCATATGGGGAAGAATTATTATTGGAACCACCTATAATTCTAGAATCCACCATAGTCTCTCCAAGACCATCCTGGCTACATACCCACCTCATCTCTGAACTCTCCAGTATACAAGCACATATTCGATGTACGCCCATACACTCAGGAACTCCTCTACGTATATCCACCTTTTAATACATGTTCTAGAGGCAGCATTTCACCGCTAGACCTTGAGCATTTTTCAAAGTGTAATTCAGCAGTGTGTTTTGAAAACAAGGTTTAGCTCGCAAATTCTGGTGCTATTATAGAACTAACAAGCTCACAAAGATATTGGTTAGATTATCTATAACAAGAGTATGAAATGTTTAACAAAATACATTGGATGGCAATGCGAATAACAAAAAACTTTCGAAAGTGATCTCTAACACATGTCGGTAGACTAACATATTAATAATAATAATAATAATAGTAATAGTAATAATAATAGCAATAATAATAATCATACTAACTATAATAACGATGGCAATAAAAATGATGAATTTTAGGATAGGCACAAGCCAATAATATTGCGTAATAATGATAGCCATAATAACAATATTGTTTAACTATTTATAATCATTTATTTCTGTTTATGATAAATAACAAGATGATGGTGAAGAAAATTTATTTTTGAAAATTGACATTTATGAATTAGAATTAAAGTAATAATTCATGTTACCGAAAATAAACTATAAGTTACTTATGGCATATGTATTAGAAACTAATTCCAGATAATATCCAAAGGCTATATTAAAATTTCTTGCTGTTTTAAATTGTGTTACTGTACTGGAAAGTAATCCGGACATTGGAAAATAAATTCTGTCAAATATAAATCGAAATATATTTAAACCTATTTCGGTTGTTTTTTTATTTCCTTCTTTAAGTTATATATTATGAAAAATATAAATAATATACAGCTAGTTCTGTGTGGTCGATGATATTTATCGGATAATATAAAACTGAAATTAAATTATATTACACACTACAGCAAAATAAATATATACAGAGAATATATGTAATATAAGCTTGCATAGTAAATTGACAAATGTAGTAGCTCCCTGTATATAAATCAAGTTATTTACAATCTAAGTTTTAAACACTAAAAATAATTTTTGAGATAATGATAAAACATTTTTTTCGTAAGGTTTCTGTAGCAATCTGTTGCTCGGTGAATTGTTAATTGGCCAAAGATTAGTCCCTGCTTTCAGAGGCTCAATATATCGAGCAGAATTCTGGCAGTGGTAATGATGTTAGAAATGTAAACACTGCCTAGGCAGTTGGGAATCCTAGGAGATGTCAGAAGTAAGGCGTTTAGGGACCGTGCCTAGCTCCCAAATGACGAATGGCATGACTTCTGTCTGTACATTCTGCTCAGTTTTAATAAACCCTGCAAGGTATGCACACTTATCATCCTTACGGGGTCGATAAAATAAAGTACCAGTAATGCACTGGGACAATTGCTGGCCTTGTGCCAAAAGTAGAAACAATTAGTATTGTTGGATTGGCAGTATCGGTAGAGGGTCGAACGCCATGTTTTTCAGCAAAGTATTACGGCTCTTTATGATCTGAGTTCAAATTCGGCCGAGGTTAACTTTGCCTTCCATCCTTACAGGGTCGATAAAAGTACCAGTAATGCACTGGGATAATTGCTGGCCTTGTGCCAAAAGTAGAAACAATTATTATTGTTGGATTGGCAGTATCGGTAGAGGGTCGAACGCCATGTTTTTCAGCAAAGTGTTGCGGCCTTTTATGATCTGAGTTCAAATTCGGCCGAGGTTAACTTTGCCTTTCATCCTTACAGGGTCGATAAAAGTCCCAGTAATTCACTGGGATAATTGCTGGCCTTGTGCCAAAAGTAGAAACAATTATTATTATTGTTGCTGTTATTAGTATTATTGGACTGGATTGGCTGTATTGGTAGAGGGTCAGACGCCATGCATTGTGGTACAGAGTTATGGATCTTTACATTCTGAATTCAAATCCTGCCACGGTTAGCTTAGATTCTCATCCTTATTTGGTCTATAAAATAAAGCACCAGTAATATACTGTGGTCAATTTACTCGACTTTCCCCTCCCCACAAACAAACTGCTGGCCTTGTTCCAAAAGTACAAACAATTATTATTGCTATTGTTGGATTGGCAGAATCGGTAGAGCGTCTAATGCCATGCTTTGCAGCAAATAGTTATAGCCCCTTATGGTCTGAGTTCAAATCCTTCCGAGGTTAACTTTGCCTTTCATCCTTATGGGGTCGATAATATAAAGTACCAGTAATACTCTGGGATAATTGCTGGCCTTGCGCGAAATGTAAAGACAATTATTATTGATGTTGTTGTTGTTAACATTATTATCATCATTTTTGTTGTTGAGACAATGCAGTTTGATTTCTCAGAATATGGATGTTTAACACTATTACAAACAAACCACACCGTCTCTTTATTTTTAAATGGCAAGGACTTCCATTGACAATTGCTTTAGTAAATTAATTGTTTCTACTTTAGGCACAAGGCCAGCAATTACCCAGTGTATTACTGGTACTTTATTTTATCGACCCTGTAAGGATGAAAGGCAAAGTCAACCTCGGCGGGATTTGAACTCAGATAGCAAAGGGACGTAACTATGCTGGAAAGCATGGCGTCCGACTCTCTACCGATACTGCCAATCCACCGCCCTAGTAAATTAATACTGGTATAATATTATTCATCATTGTCGTATTTCAAATATCCACAGTGATTGGTGACCATATAGGAACATTACTAAAGTGTCATATTGACACCGAACCGAATAGTTCGCTCAACAAACCAAGCACAGTGGCAAATACTTTATATATAGCACTTCCGTTCATGTCAGTTTAATATATATACAAATTTGAAATTAATAAAGCCTTACCCAGTGAAAATAACTATAGATATGATAGGCAGGAGATTATGTATCAAGGCTTGAATGTAAAATAGAATAAGTATATGTTACCAAATGATATATCAAAATAGTAATAAAGAAAATATATTATTTTCTAGACAAACAGACTAAATGCATTTTGATATTATTTAGTGTCAGCTTACATGCGACGAATATCAAAAGGAATCTGCTATGAAATTAATGTATTGCTGTACTATTTGGGTGATGATATCCCTAATGGCAAGATTATGGTTTTAGAATGTATTGTCTCCTAAGGCACGCTCAAACATAATTGTTTTCCTGCCTAGGAAAAAAATCAAATTTGTTATCCAATAATTTATGAAGGTGTACGTTCTTGCTGTTGTCCTATGACATGATTATCGATCAACATTACTATATTATATAGATATAACAATTCTAAAAATGCGCTTTGATATGAACTTGGTTTTTTATTTATTCATATTTTGACTATTTAGAAAATGTATCAAGCTAATAATGCAATAACAAACGCCATTATTTGCAGTGGTTCGGCAGTACTGGGAGAGTGTCAGACAGCATGCTTTGCAGCATAGAGTTATTGCCCTTTTCGTTCTGAGTTCAAATCCCACCGAGGTTAGATTTGCCTTTCATCCTTGCGGAGTTGATAAAACAAAGTACCAGTAATGCACTGGGCTCGATTTTTGGTTAGAGCCCAGTAATGCACAGTATGGAGTTATAACCCTTTACGTTCTGAGTTCAAATCACTCCGAGGTTAACTCTGCCTTTCATTCTTACGGGTTGATAAAATAAAACACTAGTAATGCATCTTTCCATATATTCATCCCTTTTGTGTTTAGGAAACGTGTGAGAACATGGACATTTTCATTTTGTGAATATGTTGATGTACTCAAGGTTTGTAATCCACGCACAGACACACACCTACATATTCACCTACACACACACACAAACAAGCACGGATAAGTTTTAATATAGAAATGGTTTCTACATGACTAGAACTATTTCATTCGAAGGAAATCATCAGGAATAGAAGAGTTCTAGTCCTGTAGAAGCCATTTTTATTTTAAATATATATATATATACACACACACACACATATATATATATATATATATATATATATATATATATATATATATATATATATATATATATATATATATATATATATATATATGCATGTATATATACATGTATATATATATATATATATATATATATATATATATATATATATATATATATATATATATATATATGCATGTATATATATATATATATATATATATATAATATATGTGCATGTGTGTATCATTTTATAGCCCCTAATTAGGATAATGACATATGGTCCAAAATAGATTTATATTATGTCAACCACGTTGATATACAGAACATACACATTATAATTATCACAGCTATCGTATATATATAATCATGTCCCTAATAATAATTCGTTCAATTCGATAATCATCTACAACATTAACATTCTTAGAATCTCTCCACATATCAACAATCAGACAGTTTTCATTATGTTGTAATGAAACATACACCAATTACTTTAGTTTGTGAATAGAGCAGCGACGTAAAGGTGACATTTTGTAGCATATTATGAACCTTGATTTGTTTTTCATATCATTTTACATGTTCTGTTAACATAGATTCAAGGAATTATTGTGATTATTATTTTTTTGTCTTCCCGCTCATGTTTTATAAATAATTTTACAATGTATTCTGCATTCTATATTCTGCTTTAATGACCCCTACAATGTGTAGCCATTAATCGTCTAAACAATAAACATAATCGTTAGAATTTTCAATTAGCTTGTACTTGATCAGAATACCGATTTAGAAAAGGAAATAATCTCAAGGAAAAACATGATATAATGAATATGTATTTCATTACTGACTCTGGAAAAAAAAATTCTTTTCTACATGACTTCCAATTAGATTCTATATCTATAGATAACTGTACATTCCTATTTGATTTGATTTCAGGATTTGTTAGAAACACATGGAGAAAAATAATATATATCCGGTAAGCTTACATTACAATGGTTATTGAATACTTTAAGTTTGACATACATAGTAAATGTTGCATTGAAACGATCCATTAACTCTTTAACAGGCCGTATCCAGCCAGGATTTTCTCACCTCTTTCTGTTCAATGTGTGACCGGCTGTTTATACTTATGTTAAGGTACTGTTCTCAAAATCAATAATATCAAAATCACATAGATTCTATATTATCTGAGATAAATAAATCCTTTACCATAAAAATAGAAAAGTAAATATAAAATAATGTAAATGCTAAAGACTAAAATCTCTTTTAGTTAATTCTATAAAGCATATTTAGGTTTTGTTTATACGTGAGCTGGTTAACTAGAATGGTTGGTTAAACCGTCCTCAAACCAAACAGCACCAACTTTTATTGCAAAGATAATGTTGTCCGGCAAACCATAAGAATGATGAGTGTCGTTATCGCAATCATTTTATCCATAGCTTTAAACAAGTGAAGACTTCTGGTGTTCTAGGTCCTAGGGCCACTCCCTACTCATCATCATTGGTACTGAGTTTGCTACCCACATATATGAGCCTCACCAGTTGGAATGGCTCCTACAGAGCATCTCCCTCACCATCCTCCGGGGAAACACTTGCTCTGTTCTGTCTGCCGGCCTTATTATTTGCACCTAATTGGAGGGTTGGACGCCATGCTTTGTAGCATAGTTACGTCCCTTTACAGTCTGAGTTCAAATCCCGCCGAGGTTAACTTTGCCTTTCATCCTTACGGGGTCGATAAAATGAAGTACCAGTAATGTACTGAAAATTGCTGGCCTTGTGCCAAAAGTAGAAACAATTATTATTTGCACCTAATTGGAAGAGATGGGGAAAGCAGGAGAGATAGCGAGAGCGGGTGAGACAGAGTCAGTCACAGTGGAAATGTGGTTCCTTTGTGTTCGGAGCTGGTGTATATGTAAACATTTCACGGACACACACTCAGAATTATTTCAATCAAAAACATTATCAGCTTTAAAAAAAGTAATGTTGATATTGTCTAAATAGAAACAATGGCAATATACTTGGAAATGTCAAGTGATTATTTGTAAGAAAAAATCAAATTTGCTAATGAATTGACATTGTGAAAGATTTCTAATATATCGACATATATCTTACTTGAAACCTCAATCCGACAACTTATCTACTAAAATATTGTGACAGCGAAATTAATATTCTATTTATATGTATGATAGCATATATGAGAATATCCCTTGTATATAGTTACTTACACATACACTCACACACATAAATATAATCCGAGAATAATTTGATTATTTCGTTTTTAATTTTTCATGAGTATTTGCACAATTCTTTATAATGAATTATAATAATAAACATATCGATGGTAAATATTATTGTTAGAAATGTTGTGGTCTTATTATACACCTCATGAGAAAACATTCGTTGGGCATTTATTTTTATAGACTTTTAGGAAATATCTTAATTTAATCAATGACATTAAACTACTATACCAAGATAGACATATATCTATCTGTGGGATTTAAAGGATATATTTTCATTGTTCACAATCACCCAAGTGTTTCAAGATAAAGTGCTTTGCAGTTGTTCCTTGTCCATGCATTCAAGTCTCCCATGTGTGAACACATATGAGCTAATGACTTTTAAGCGGTTAGCTCTCCGCTTTCTGGCATAATCTAGGGGGACATTATGAAATATTGTGCTCTTTTTAAAAGAAGGATATTATCAGGAATGAAAAAAAACAACAATGAAAATATTGGTTTGTTGGTCAGATTTGGCGAGTTCAAACCCACTTGGTATGAAAATGAGGTATGGGATCCAGTGGTCGAATAGAATTCCCAATTTGGAAAAGTAACAGTTCTACTTGGAATATATTTTAGAATATATGGTAGAAACTCTAGGTTATATCAGGTGTGTTTTCACCAAATATTTTAAAAGTATAAGCTTGCATGCTACGATGTAATAGTAATATACCTGAACTGCAAAGAATAGATGAATCGAGAGAGAGACTGAGGAATCAAATGATGTTTGCAGGAGAGGAGGTTGCGTTGGTATGTACATGTGATGCGTATGAAGGATGACAGCTGCATAAAAAGGTGCAGAAACTAGAATTCTATGGATGCGGTGTAATGGGGAGACGCAACAAGACCTGGGATGAGGTGATGAAAGCCGACCTTGCCCAATTGCAACTCTCAAAGGCGATGACACACGACCGTGACCTCTGGCGTCGCACATTAATACAGAAGACCCGACTTCCCACGGGTACAAGCCGAAGCTGAAGCATATAGACAATATTCCCCACGCCTCCCACTGCAAAGTGGTCGTCTAGGCGCCACGGAAAAAAATCACCCAGCACTCACTGTAAATGACGTTGGTATTAGGAAGGGCATCCAGCTCTAGAAATCGAGGCAAAATCAGTTCCCATATGAGCAAGACAAGGTCAGTTGAGCGGGCACTGCCAACAACAGGACAACTCGTCTAACCCATGCTAGCGTAGAAGAATGGACGTAAAATGGTGATGATGATATATTGTATGTTTTCTCCACTGAGGAATTTATGTTGACATATAAATAGTTATAGATAAGCATCTGAAACACCCAATAGCATTTTCTTTACAAAAGAAATTCTCTGATTTCAATAGACATGAAAACACGTGATCAAAATTCGAGCCATCAGCCAGAATCTAGCTCAGAGTATTTTATTTTCTCACCCAATAATAGATTGTTCTTATAACACACGGTCTTAGCATAGAATTACTTCTAAACACAACCACAAGGAGGTGGTCCGAGCATGGAAGAGCCGAATTCCCACTGTCATCGCCTCCATCTCTCTCAGTCGCCGTATCTCTATCTATGGTGAGCACATGGAGTACCACGTGCCACGTCGGACAGAATGGAGAAGGCGTTTCCCTGGAGGATGGTAAGGAAGATGCGCTGGAAGAGCCATTGAAATCCAGAGAATTGTGTGTTTGTGGTTATTAAAACATTTGATAGTACTTCTATAACCTAAGTAACAATTAAACGCTGCAGTTGCCAAGTATATAACATATATTTGTACATAATGAACGAACTTTTCACTGATTCTAATGACGATGTTTCGGGATAATGAGTGCAGTAGGGATGAAGAAGCTAGCACACTATAATATAATGAGAGTAATGAGATTCATTGCGGTAGTGATTACAATTTAAAGGTGATAATAAAGAAAACAGAAAGCTAAAAATGGTGATAGTGGTGATGATGATAATGATGGTGATGATTACGATGGCGGTGATGACAGCAGCAATGGCAATTAAAACGTTCAAGGTAGTTGTGTCAGCAGGTGTGAAAACCATGAAGTTGAATGATTAGGAAAATATGAAAGTTGGCTGAACAATGCTTAAAATGAAGTTAATAGTGTCTACAATGATTCTTCACGTTTTAATGTAACATGTATAGAAGAATTCCTTTCCCAATGTTTCAAGACTCACCTTACGCATGCGAAGCACCCATTAATATAGAAATGATTTTAGCTATCAGAAATTGCAGACATTAATATTTGTTCTAAGATATTTTACAATATTCTTCTCTGTAAACATTATAGTGGCAGTATCGGTAGAGGGTCTGACGTCATGCTTTACAGCAAAGATTTACGGCCCTTTATGGTCTAATTTCAAATCCCGCCGAGGTTAACTTTGTCTTTCATCCTTACGCGGTCGATAAAATAATGTAGCAGTAATACACTGGGACAATTGCTGGCCTTGTGCCAAAAGTAGAAACAGTTATTTATTGCATATGTATGTAGTCAAATTATCCCTATGTTACAGCTTGATGTATGACATTTTGATACAACTTAAAGGACATATTGCGCAATTCAATCCTTGTCACACCTCCACATTACTTATGAAAAATTACATCTATCATTATAAATAGTTGCGACTCCTGTGTGACGTTTGGATCACCCTGTATATAATTTATAGTAATCATTCTATTTTAAAATATCCATGGAAGCTTTGAATCGAAACTCGGGTTGGACATTTTGTGCATTCCCAAATGAACCCTAAACAATCTGACTTCTGATCAAAGATGATTCAGCCATGCTCATGCCATCTTATTTCCACACATTGTATATCAAGGGCAAATTTATTGAACTTGATGCGCTTCATTATCATCATCATCATCAAATAACACCTATCTTCCATGCTAGCATGGGTTAGACGTGTTTGTCTCATTTGGAGGCAAGTTAGGTTTTCAGCCGCATAAATTATCACTATTCCTAATGAATACAGCGACCTCTTAACAGTCTTCTGTTTTGGTTGGTGATAAAGTAAATATTTCGTTTTAGTTTTTATTAATGCTCGATGTATTTCACTCGATGTTGCATGTCATGTTCAATATATTTTTCACGCGTTGTTTTGTTTTGCTTACGCCCTTTCTAAGACTAGAGACGCAACTGGTTATTTCCTTCTTGTTGTTTATGACAAATACACCACCCATGACAAGTCATGCAACTCTGATTCGACTATGAATGTAATTAAATGCTCCTAACTAATCACTGGTCGCAATGACTTATTTAGCTAACCGGGGAACAAAAGTACAAATCTCGCTACATGTAGCCGATATAAAGACATAAATGATTTACAGTACATAGTGGTTTCCGATTGATAAAATAAAAAGTCACTCATATTGCTGGCCTCCCTACAGCCCCAGCGGACAGAATAGAGAAGGCATTTCCCCGGAGGACGGCAAGGGAGACAAATATAAATACAATGTAAATATTATGTTGTGGCTGCCAGAAAATACTGTTTCTCTTTCTATAGAAAACTCGATTTCCTTATGGTGGGAGGAAAATAGGTCTAGATAATAGATAATAACCTGCACGACATTATTGTCAGTTAACCCCAGCCCAGTCTTGATCCAGTAAAACAATGATTAGAGGCATTCTAAGCGTAACAATTCGTCACTTCATTGATACTGCAGACAGTATTATCTTAAAGGACAGGATCCTAATTTGAAGAACATCTAGCTGCAATATCTAGCATGTCTCACGAAGTGTGTAAAGACACATTCAATGGTTCGTCGTATAAAAATGATCTAGACGTTAGTATTATAAGTATTCTTATATTTCGGGACGGTCATGTTGTTATAATATTGCCACAAATATATGATAATACAAACACACTGGTTTGGGTTGGTTTTGCTTCATTTTATTTCATATTTTTATAATCAGTTTAGCAGTCAATCAATGTTTATTATTGATTTACCAACAGTTAAAAATATAGATATAAATATTTGTTTCAACACATAATTTCATATCAAAAGCCTGGCAAAACTAATGTATCGCTGTCACAAATTTATAAGTAGATACTTTAAATCAATCCATTTTCCGTCAAATATTGTGCTCACTTGGTGCCTGCAAACATCCAACGTTGAATATTATAAAATTGTCAAAAGCAGGAGCGGTTGACTGCACCTGCGTAATAACAATTTATTATCAATCGGCACAGCAGCAGGGTATTAATGGCAACCGTGTAATGGCGTATATTTTCGGTGAGCTGTATTAGACATAATGCATAGGAATTTGTTTCAATTCAAATACTTATTTACTTGTATGCACTTATATATATATACATATATATATATATATATTCATATATATACATGTATATACATATATGTGTATATATATATATATATATATATATATATATATATATATATATATATATATATATATATATATATATATATATATATATATATATATATATATATATATATATATATATATATATACACACACACACACATATATATATATATATATATATATATATATACATATATGTATATATATACATACGTATGAATATATATATACACATATATATATATAAATATTCCTACACATTTGCACAGAAATATTCCTACATATTTGCACAGGAAACACTCAAATTCAAACAGATTGTCAAACACAGAAATCTTAAGTTCATTTATGTATATAAGCGTGTGCTAGCGTTATTTTCTGTGTATTTAATAAATGTATCATCATCATAATCTTCATTATTATTATTAGTAGAGGGTTGGACGCCATACTTTCTAGCATAGTTACGTCCCTTTATGATCTGAGTTCAAATCCTCCCGAGGTTAACTTTGCTTTCGTCCTTAGGGGTTCGATAAAATAAATCACCAGCAACGTACTGGAGTCGATTTGATCGACTTTCCCCTCTTCCAAAATTACTGGCCTTGTGCCTATATTAGAAATCATTATTATTAGTAGAGGACTGGCAGTATCGGTAGAGGGTCGGACGCCATGCTTTCCAGCATAGTTACGTCCCTTTACGATCTGAGTTCAAATCCCGCCGAGGTTGACTTTGCCTTTCATCTTTACAGGGTCGATAAAATAAAGTACCAGTAATGCACTGGATAATTGCTGGCCTTGTGCCTAACGTAGAAACAATTATTATTAGTAGAGGGTTGGACGCTATCCTTTCTAGCCATGACCCTTTATGATCTGATTTCAAAACTTCCCGAGGTTAACTTTGCCTTTCTTCCTTACGGGCCCGATAAAATAAAGTACCAGTAATGTACTGGGTTTTAATGGCCTTGTGCCAAAAAAGTAGGTCGATTGTCAAAATCGGTAGTGTGGTGGACACCATGCGTTGCAGCATAGAGTAATGACCCTTTGCGTTATGATTTTAAATCCTACCAAAGTTAGCTTTGCCTGTCATCCTAACGGAGTCGATAAAGAAAGATCCAGTAATGCTCTTTGGTCAATTTAATCGATTTTCCTTCCTCCAAAATTGCTAGCCTTGTGCCTAACGTAGAAATAATTAGTCATGGCCCTTTACCTTTAAGTTGAAATCCCGCCAAGGTTAACTCTGCCTTTCATCCTTACGCGGTTGATAAAATAAAGTATCAGTAATGCACTGGGATAATTGCTGGCCTTTTGCGAAAAGTAGAAACAATTATCATTATTATTTTTAGTAGTAGTAGGGCGGTGGATTGACAGTATCGGTAGAGGGCCGGACGCCATGCTTTGACGCATAGAGTTATGGCCCTTGCCATCTGAGTTCAAATCCCGCCGAGGTTAACTTTACCTTTCATCCTTATGGGGTCGATAAAATAAAGTACCAGTAATACACTGGTGTTTGCTGGCCTTGTGCCAAAAGTAGAAACACTTATTATTATTATTATTAAATTACTCTCCTTGTGCCTATACTAGAAATCATGAATTGGCAGTATTGATAGAGGGTTGGACGCCATGCTTTCTAGCACAGATGCGTCCCTTTACGGTCTGAGTTCAAATCCCACCGAGGTGTCGATAAAATAATGTACTAGTAATGTACTGGCCTGGTGCCAAAAGTAGAAACAATTATTATTATCAGATTGGCAGTATCGGTAGAGGGTCGGACGCCATGCTTTCCAGCATAGTTACGTCCCTTTACGATCTAAGTTCAAATCCCGCCGAGGTTGACTTTGCCTTTCATCCTCACCAGGGTCCATATAATAAAGTAATGTACTGGGTAATTGCTGGCCTGGTGCCAAAAGTAGAAACGATTATTATTATTCGATTGGCAGTATCGGTAGAGGGTCGGACGCCATGCTTTCCAGCATAGTTACGTCCCTTTACGATCTAAGTTCAAATCCCGCCGAGGTTGACTTTGCCTTTCATCCTCACCAGGGTCCATATAATAAAGTAATGTACTGGGTAATTGCTGGCCTGGTGCCAAAAGTAGAAACGATTATTATTATTCGATTGGCAGTATCGGTAGAGGGTCGGACGCCATGCTTTCCAGCATAGTTACGTCTCTTTACGAACTGAGTTCAAATCCCGGTGAGGTTAACTTTGCCTTTCATCCTCACGAGGGTCGATAAAATAAAGTAATGTACTGGGAAATTGCTAGCCTGGTGCCAAAAGTAGAAACAGTTATTATTATTAGATTGGCAGTATCGGTAGAGGGTCGGACGCCATGCTTTCCAGCATAGTTACGTCCCTTTATGATCTGAGTTCAAATCCCGCCGAGGTTGACTTTGCCTTTCATCCTCACGAAGGTCCATACAATAAAGTAATGTACTGGGCAATTGCTGGCCTGGTGCCAAAAGTAGAAACAATTATTATTATTATTAATATTCATAAGGTTTTTGTTCTGGCAGATGTTATATCGACACTACACCAAATGATCGATCCTTAGCCAATGGCCAAAAGGTCCTTTGGGTCATTCTTTCTCCTCCATCTTTCCGACACCCTTCTTAGAATCCTTGCTGTTCTCAGCAATACTGTTATCTGCATACAATGGTAGTTCTTAGCTTCTCAAGCCATGTATCCAAAATCTAACTTTCCAAATTTTATTTCAATTGCTTCGTAAAATATGCCATGCTTCAGTTACAATTGGCAAGGACATAACCTTGTCAACTACTTTTTTCAGCACTTGAAAATCTATAATTCAAGTCAGTATAAAATGATACTTTCTTTTTTGCCATTTTCTGCTATCGAATTGACAAGCTAGATCAATTATCAGACATTTTCTACTCCCAATAAACGCTTCTAATATCCGGTTTCTTTTCAGTGACATTCTTTTCCGTTCACTACAAAATGAAAATGGCCAATGTACATATCTGTGCATGCAAAATCTTAAGTGAATCATTTCAGCTTATTATAATATCTAGACGTTTAGTATTCCATGTGCCATCCAGAACCATGTCAGATCTATACTCATCAGATACCGTGTATATCCTGTATTTGCATGAACAATTTACTTTATGTATCAGCTTCTGTTGTTAACATCGATGAATCAATCACTTATTTTCATACCCCTTTCATTAAAGAAACCAGTAGACTTAGATAGTATCTCTGCAGGTTATGTGGAATATTAGTTAAGAGTAATGTAGCAACAACAATGTACAGATATATTAAATACGTGACGATGCTAGTGACGGTGCATGGCTTAGTGGTGCGGGATTTCAATCGTGAGTGTGTAAGTTCAATTATTGGAATGGTTGATGGAATGTGTTCTTGAGCAACTCACTCTATTTCGGGTTGCTCCAGTTCACCCAGCGGTAGAAATGAGTTGTCACGTCACTGGTGCCAATCTGTATCGGCCTTTGTCTTTCCATTGATCATCTGTGGCGGGGAGAGGGGAGACTGGTTATACATTGGTAACTGTTGGTCTTCCACAAACAAACCTTCCCCAGAATTGTGCCTCGGAGGGGGCAACTTTCTAGGTGCAAATCCCATGGGCATTCGTGACCAAAGCGGGTATTACCCTCTTTTTACTATTGAACATAATCCAGCAAATACAAGCAAAACTTAAATTGTTGAAATGAAACCAATCTTGGTTAAAGGTGAAATATTTCAAACACTCCACTTATGTTCTATCTAGATCTAATCTAATTACGTAACATGTTAAATAGACCTTCTCCCGGATACAAATGTTGGTAAAGCACGATCAATTCTTATGTTCTTCAACTCAGACAGCAAAAGAAAAATATAGAAACACTGCTATATAATTTGCAAGAATCTAATAAAGGAATTGGTATGATATTTGGATTAATATGATACACCAAGCCATACAGGGGTAACATAAATTAGTGATGAGATTACACCAAACCCAGACTTAAAATGGTTAGGAATCAACGCGCGAGACAGAAAAAAAACACAGAAAAATTGAAAGCAACGATCTGCAGTGGTATATATGCATTAAATTAATACTTAATACAGCGCTACATGCATAAAAATATGTTAATAGGTCACCATACTTTGTCTGTATTAGTAATAATTTATAGTTATAATATTCGCAAATGGACGTTAAATGAATTAGCTATACTAGACCGCAGACCATGGAAAATCAATGACTCTATTTAGATTGCAAATCTGACAGAAATATGGTTTTCTTTTCACAGAAACAGGGAGAAGGGAACTTCGTGCAACTGGCAAATTATTATGAAATATCCATGGCATGGAAGCACTGTGAACATATCTAGTAAAAAATTAATGGAGAGCTAATAAAAATAGGTTCAAAACAAGAAGAAATAATAAAATAGTTTTCTGTCTGCAAGAAGCTAAGTATTGCAAGTGAGACTGGAATGGCAGACGCTTGTGAGATAAAATGCGACGCAGTATAAACTTTGAAAAAAGTTAAAATCAAAAAACTAAATATAGGCTTGCAAAATGTAAATCTACTGCGATGCTACTAAAACCTCTGTATAATCCAATCCGCCCATATAGACAAAAATAAAATACCATACTTAGTGAAAAAGAGTGCTAAAAGCTGCAAATAAAATATACTTGAGCGTGGTACATTATAAGACACGTCGTAACAGATACCACCAATAGGAAATAATTGTTTCATGGCGTCCAACCCTCTACCGATACTGCCAATTCATGATTTCTAGTATAGGCACAAGGAGAGTATTTTAATAATAATAATAATAATTGTTTCTACTTTTGGCACAAGGCCAGCAAATCACCAGTGTATTACTGGTACTTTATTTTATCGACCCCATAAGGATGAAAGGTAAAGTTAACCTCGGCGGGATTTGAACTCAGAATGGCAAGGGCCGTAACTCTATGCGTCAAAGCATGGCGTCCGATCCTCTACCGATACTGCCACTCCACCGTCCAATAATGAATGAGAATATGTGATATAGCTACACAATTTATGGAGGTAACAAAATATTTTGGGGGATGGAAAAGTCAGTTAAATCGACACCCGTGTGATAAGATAAAGTACTGGTACTTTATGTTCCAGACCATGTAATGTTGGAAGGCAAAGCTAATCTGAAAATGTAAAGATCTGTAACTACATACCGCTAAGCATGTTGCCCAACGCTCTACCGATACTGTGAAGCTCACACTCGTATGTTGTCTAAACCAGGCACGTCAGACATGCAGCCCTCTACACGTACTTCTGTGGCCCGTATAAAGGTTTTTACATCACGAGCATGTTTTATCTTCGTACAATTAGTTGTAATATGCCCAATTAGTTGTTGTGTGTGGCCTTCTGGGGACACATATGTGACCCACGTGACTCTCAAGGGACACTCAGTGCACCCTCAGTTTGACATGCCTGCCCTGTACAATGACATTCGCTTTACAATTATGATGTTTCGAGTTCGAATTCAATACTTGAAAGCTGTGGTTAATGTATTCTACAATAGAATTTAAGGGACTCTAGACATGGTATTGAATAAATCCCCACAGAGTCATATGATATAAGAGTGCAAACGTCTCAGCTTGGATAATTGATTTATATTTATGTTGGCAATCTTATGCTTTACATTCAACATTGATTTAAATAGCAATCATCAATAATCTCACTTAGGATTCTTTCTTCAGTTGTGTATATTGTTCTATTCTTAGTGAAATGTGTAAATCTTCGTGTACACTAATTATAGCAACTCTAGTATTTTAAACTAAATTTATTAAACTTTCTCATTTGAAAGTTGCCTTGCCAACTACAACCTTGTAATCTGGATCTCGTTTCACTTGTCACCTCTAAATTACTATATTAATGAACTTAAAAAATGCTGTGTATCAGCTGATATGAGGATACTGCAATGCTTAATATGCAATGATATATAGTTAATTTAATGATTATTAATGCAAATATATATACATCTACAGCATTTGTTTCAATTGATGGAATTATTCCCAATAAACTTCAGCAATAGTTACTTAAATATTTATATGAATATTTAATTGTTACGTAAAGTTTAACCTTTCTCATAATCAGCGAAGCATTGTTTCTTACGATAAAAGTTTGGTTTTGTAGATTTTTAAAATAATACAAAAATTTACGAAATTGTTATTTTATTCAAGTTTAATCTTTCGGGAAAATACATTCGGTAAAATGTTTTTAGATTTTATCCAATGTTTTATTTTACTTTTAAAACTATTATTTGTCTAATGTTTCGTAAATTATTTATCATGCTTAATACACATTACAGTTCTTTCATTGGGGAAATTTTATAGGATAATCTCAGTGTTTTATTCTCTCTATAAAATATCTTTTCACTACATATTTCTCTGATATAAGTTCATAAATCAGAGCAATATACAATATAGACACATCAGATAAACACCATTTCAGCATCCTCATCACTTATATATATATATATATATATTGTGTGTGTGAGTTTGTATCTATCTCTCTCTCTTTCAATACATATATATATATATATATATATATATATATATATATATATATATGTATATATGTAGATAAATCTACCAAAATATAGGGTCGTGTCAAATCCGTATGAAGAACTCAATGTAATCCAAATATCATGAAAAGAGAAGATGTATTCAACATTTTTTCGATGGAAAACACAGGAAAACAGAGTCAAGATAAATTAATAAAAATAATGAATAAAAACAAATAAACAATTCCTTATATTAAAAAATTCATCATTTTACGATCGTTTCTAGGATATATATGTGTGTGTTGGTATGTATATCATATAGATCTATGTAAACATTTTACAAACTATCAGAGGGAATATACATACCTACACATATGTATGCTGTCTTCAGAAATAATAATTATTGCGTATGTGCATGCATGTGTGTGTGAGAGAGAGATGTAGTTGGTGTATATATGTATAAAATGTGTGTAATGTTGAGAGGAATTATTGATCAATTTACCAAAATGATATAATATATAATTTTTTCTACATTTGGCACAAGGAAAGCAATTAACCAGTGTATTACTGGTACTTTATTTTATCGTCCCCGTAAGGATTAAAGGCAAATTAACCTCGGCGGAATTTGAACTCAGAATGGAAAGGGCCGTAACTCTTTACGTCAAAGCATAACGTCCGACCCTCTACCGATACTGCCAATCCACCGCCTAATGATATAATATATAATAACACATAGTTGATGGTGACTTACACGCAATACCTCATAAATGCGCACACACACTCACACCCTCACACATGTCCCATACCATGTGTGGTATGCAGCAACTGACATGCACATTATATTGCACTGTGCACAGTTGCCACATTAGATTTCTGGGGGGGGGGTACCTTGTTTAAGGGGTGGGAGGAGAAGCTGATTTTACAGATGTGGGTTTAAAACCAATTCAGGTTTCGGCAGGTGAGAAATGCCTCGGTGACTGTCATAAGATTGGTTGTTGCCCTCCTTTTGAAATATGAACTATGCTGGATATGTTTGAATTGTTAATGGATGTTTCCACTATTATATATATATATTGGAATATATCAATCTCCCTTTAGATCATGAGTGGGCTACATGATTTGTAGTGTTTGGGAGAGACTATCATATCTTAGAGCCTAATTACGGGTGTGTTAAATGATAGATCTATTGGCTACCCGCTATTTTAGTTCCCAATCCTAGTAGGCAAATGATAGCTTCATCAGTAATTGTGGTGGAGACGTTAGTACGACTGTTGAAATGTTACTTAGCCCGTCTTTCCAGAATCTGTTTTTTTTTTTTCCTGGCAGCAGCTTCGTTCCACTTGCATTGAGGATCAAGTTCCAAATTCTGGATTATTTTTGTTTAAAAATGTTGTTTCATGATGTGAAAAACCTTTTTTACTTAGGAGTATGTTTCTACATATTAACTGTTTTGTTTTGATAAGTTGACATCTACTTGTGAAACTGTTTTCCAGTGAGAATCAAATTCATGTCAGGAAAATTTTCGTTGGAGATTCCAGTTGATAGTTGTCACACTTCACGTTTATGCGAAGCTGCTTTCTATATAGAATAGTTATTTTTTAACTTAAACAGTTTAGATGAGAGAAATTATTTCACTTAAGAATGAGAGAAATATCAGCTTTGTGGGGCTTCCACATGTCTTCCTATGGGGATTAAGTTCCTACCTGATATTTCCCCTTTGAGATAAATGATTCACCCCATAATTATTATTATATTGCATACTTACCTTTCAATCTGGGAAAAATGTTTTATTTCGTGACACAGGTTACACACTGTAAAACCGTTCCCTTTAAGTAGCAGAATTCAGGCTGGGAAAGATTTGAGATGCAGGAATCTTTCTCGTAAATATGTTTCCATTCAGAAACATATTTCAGAACGTTACAATGTGTTCTCTTGAGAAGCAGTCTCCCGTCTGGGATTACTTGAATATTTAGAAGCTGTTTTCTTATGGATTGTAAAATTGATGAGATAGGAAGAATGAGTAAAACTCCATAACGTTTTGGCTTCGTTGGATTCGGTAATTTCCCTTTGAGGAACCGGTTTTCCCATGTAAAGTGCTGTGTTTGAGAAGGGAAGTTGAGCCTGTAAAATCATTTGAAATGTTTATCGTCTGACATATATTTGGCTTGTGAAAATTACTTCTTTTAAGATTGTCTTGTGACGTGTGAACTATATATTTCAGTTACAGTGTAAGCTTCAGGGTGAGAAAGTCCCTTCTTTTGAAGATCACTTTTTAGGTTCTGAAATGGTTTTCTTTGCGAAGCCGAGGAAATGTATTTTTTCTTGAAACTGATATACTGCTATTAAATTCGTTTCCATTGAGATCCAGGTTTCTGTCACAGAATTTCTTTCTACATGAAGAAGGTTTCAGGCTGTAAAAATATTTTGCTTTGTTGATGTTTTTTCAGCCAGGAGGATTATATTTCTTCATAAGCATGTCTTACTCCGTGATAATTTTTTCCGCTGAGAAACGGGTTTCAGCCATTGAAAAATAGTTGCTTTGGAAAAGCATGTTTCAGTCATAGGAATATTTATTTTTGAAAAGAAGGTTTCTGCCTCTTTCACATCAAACACACATTTTAGCTTATGAAAATATTTCCATATGAGAAACATGCTTCCACTTGTGACAGGCTTGCCTTTGAAAACAAATTTTCAGTTCATAATTTTTCTTTCATTCGAGAATCAAATTTCACTTCCTGAAAATCTGTCTTTCAAAGCACTTTTCAATATGTGCAAATATTTTCCTATGACACGAAGCTTGGGTAAATCGGTTTAAACCTGTAAAATAAATATCCCTTTAAAGAACATGTTTTAGCTGGGAAATATTTGGCTTTTTGAAATAAATTTCAGTTTGTGAAAAAATTGCAGAATCAGGTTTTAGCTCATAAAATATAAAATATTATTGAAAAACATGTTTCATACACTGAAAATGATTTTTCTTTGCTGTGAAATTTTCAGATGGTGAAGTGCTTTTGCTTTGTGAAGAAGCTTTTAGCATGCAGTGAGTATTACTTTGAGAACATGTAAATGATTGTGCATTTGTATATTTTGTAATGCACTAAATAGCATAGTACACAAATCATACTGGAATATATGACATTTTCATGTTTTTCAACGCTACTTGATTTATGACCCTGATCTTTGCTATTTGAGCTGGTAATATTTAGGAGGGTCTTTAAAAAGTAAACGGCTTTTTTGTAACATTATATATGTATATATGTATATATATATGTATGTATGTATAGATTTATATATAAATGTATATATATATATATATATGTATATATGTATATTATACATATTTATTATTTATATACATATACATATATATGTATTATGTATATATGTATAATATATATATATATGTATGTGAGTATATGTATATATGTATAATATATTTATGTATATATATGTATGTATATGTACATATATATGTATATATATGTGTATATATATATGTGTGTGTTTATATATATATATATATATAATTATTTAAATAACAGATTAAAGTTTAAGCAAAGAATCGCTGCTTTCACCCTAAACGTGATCTTCTGAAACTTATCCTTATCGAGCCCTCTTTGGATTTTAGTCGTCACATTTATTATTATTCCTACACACACACACACGCACATATATATATATATATATATATATATATATATATATATATATATATAATAACTAAAAATTAATTAACATATAAATATACATGAATAATCACAGGAGATAATTTTTAGACGCGTGTAAAAATTAGACGCGTCTAAAAATTATCTCCTGTGATTATTAATGTACATTTATATGTTAATCAATTTCTAGTTATTATAAAATGCTCAGATTTATCTTGGAGCTTATTTTCCAGGCGATATGGCGCATGCCAGTATGACATGACACCCTCAATTTCGATTTAGATTAAATTCATTTAATTTATCTTAATTTTGGAGATATATATATATATATATATATATATTAGAAAGTGAGTTTTTTTTTACAAAATGAAAAATAACCGGGGTGTCCTATACGAGTGAAAGTATAAAGAAAAAAAGATGAAATCAAAAAAATGCAACTGGAGTCTTATTTTTAAAAAAATATATATATATTTATTTGGTTCCTTTATCGGTTTCGCAGTTCTTCTGCTTTTCAAAATTAGAGTTAAGATGGAGCGTCTGTGGTTTTTCTCACATCTGGTTGGTCTCTGAATGTTACTTGTTTTATATGGAAAATGTGGCTCGAAATGCCAGGTTTTTCGAGAAGTAATTTGATTGGTTGGTCAATAATTATAATAAATTTCTCGCCAGTTCGCGTTACAAAGTTCTTCAAACAAGAGGGTGGGGGTGTCACAGGTTGTTTTTTCATATATGAGTGTTTTAATTTATTTTTACTTGAAAAAAGGGCCTCACGAAGGCTTTTTTTAAATAAGCGTAATTTGATTGGTTATGAATGGAATTATGGCTGTCACGTGAACAAGTTTTCATTAAATTTTCGCTCCCTTATTTGGAAATCCATTCTATAGCCTTTTTAGAGAATTTTATGATAAGTAAAAGATAATGGTCAAGAGAAATGGGATGGGAGAATTGTTCTGGTTCAGTGAATATGGTTAGTTTGCTGGGGTGTCAGAATTCAGATTTTCTATTGAATAAAGAAAGTAAAGAAATGTATGTTTATTTGTGTGCTTGTGTGTATGTGTTTGAATTTCTTTTTACTTTTAAAAAAAGGGGGGTCACAAAGGCTTTTTTTAATAAACGTAATTTGATTGTTTATAAATGAAATTATTGCTGTCACGTGAACAAGTTGTCATTAAATTTACGCGCACTTATTTGAAAATCTATTCTGTAGCCTTTTTAGAGAATTCTATGACAAGCAAAAGATAATGGTGAAGAGAAATGGGATGTGAGAAAAACCACAGACCCTCCATCTCAACTCTACTTTTGAAAAGCAGAAGAACTGCGAAACCGGTAAAGGAACCAAATAAATATATATATATTTTTTTAAAAATAAGACTCCAGTTGCATTTTCGATTTCGTCTTTTTTTCTAAATATATATATATATATATATATATATATATATATATATATATATATATATATATATATATATATATATATATATATATATGTGTGTGTGTGTGTATGTGTGTGTGTGTGTGTAAATATATATATATATATATATGTATATATCAAAGAAGAGAAATAGGAGGAAGGTAAACGGTTACAAAAGAATTTAATCCACGTATTAACAATTGTTAATACGGGAATTAAATTCTTTGGTAACTGTTTACCTTCGTCCTATTTCTCTTCTTTGATTACACTCCTCGATTGTTCGTGTTTCCACTACAGAATCCCTACCAACCTGTCGAGTCACCTT
>OZ024758.1:18223443-18235943 GCA_964016885.1 Eledone cirrhosa
AAGATCAATAACCACGGAGGTTTACTAGATAATGTAACTATCTTTTATCAACATATGATAAACCTCTTTTTTACAAGTTATTCATTATTATATATCATTATATATACATTCCTACATCATTTATGGACGTACATACGCAGAAATGTATATATAATATATATTTTGCATTATATATTTCTCCTTCATTTGTATTATGCATATATGAAATGATAATTGAAATGAATAAATAACTGCATCTATAATAGAGTGACCTTTACTTGGGTAAATATCTACAGAGTTTTTTTATAGTATCAAAGACTCGTGTTTTCATATTTTCGACTGGTAATGATAACTATAGAAAATAATATCAATAAGCTAATGGTGAATGACAAATGTATGTCTGATATCAGAAAATAGTGATTGTATTTATTGTGGCCAAATGAATATGTTACCTTTAAGCTATAATATATTTGATAAAACCAAATTAGATGTATTTCATGGTGTATTTTTTGTAGACATCTACCTCATAGTTTCCAGGGCAAACTGAATGCTGATGTAGTAAGAAATGGGTTGCATATGTTTTTGCCCTTAGTATTCCAATTTCAAAATACTATTTAATCAACGTAGTGACCTTTATCATAGAGGCTCTTATAAAATAGAACTCACCAATCCACAACTCTTCTTAACATCACTTAAGGCATGTGTTCTGTCAATTTAAGAAATATATTCCCTTATTTGATACAAATCAATGATAACTATTGCTACTAATGTATTCTCATATATATTATTCGTGGTTTCATGTATGCATAAATTTACAAATGGAATTGCAGTCATCTTAGAAAAAGGCTATATGAATGTTAATGTAAAAATGGTGTAATATATTTTCATATTCATCAATAACTTCTGGAAGCTAGCTATGTCTATTTTAAAATGTCAAGGTTTCCTTCATGTACAGATTGCGTATTAGTCTAGCTGTACTAATTAAACCTTCAATAATAGAACAAGTACGGAAATCCTAATAGCTATACTCGTATAATTAATTTTTAACTATCTTTTCACCAATATTACCAACATGTGTTAGATTTATGTCGATAATAAGTTTCTCCAAATCTTGACATGGTTTCAATAATGCGAGCATTCTTATAAGTCAATAAGTGTTTCTACTTTTAGCACAAGGCCAGTATTACTGGTACTTTATTTTATCGACTCGTAAGGATGAAATGCAAAGTTAACCTCGGCGTGATTTGAACTCAGAATGGAAAGGGCTGTAACTCTTTGCGTGAAAGCATGGCGTCCGACCCTCTACCGATACTGCCAATCCGCCGCCTTATATGTCAACAATTAATACATTTTTCCAAATTCTGACATACAGTCAATAATGCTAGCATACAGTAATCTCTACTATAGTTCCAGGATATGTTTAGATTGTACAGGCTTACCTCTTATATATCTATGTTGTGGAACTTTACTTTTGTCATAAATGAGTCTTGAACAGTCTTTGCTTTTCTGAAGACTTTGTTTATGAATTAATGACAAAAGAAGTTCTCAGTGTGTCTGTGTCCATGAGTAAGCCATTTGCAAAATGACGAAAGCACTTTGACATCTAGCAAAAAAGAGTTCCCCCAAAAAGGGAGATAAGGGGCGAGCCTGTACATGTTTTATTCCTCTAATATTAAAGCACGGAAAAATACAAGCATGTTTGGAAATGTTTTTTCTTGTAGCAGTTCAAATTCAGTGCATACACATATATTTGTTCAGCAATTTCATAGTAGAGCCCCTTTACTACATTAATCATTCTCTGTACATATTCTGTACAAGCATGTGATGCATTATTTCTGAAAATACAATATGCATGCAATATTTGCTTTTTATATCAAATTCATGATGAATATACAGAATGATCATAAAGTCGCTCCAAACTGAGGTTTTCGTTTCATAGAGAACATTTTGTTACTGAAAATTACCACTACTACTTACAAAAGAGAAAATATGAAATATGTTCAGAAACACTTTAAACTTTAAATTTATAAATTAAAGAAATGGAAAAGTAAAAGCTTAATATTTCATAATCAGAGAAATACGTTATGCTCACTCTGTATTTTGCACATATCTAGTGGTGGTGCATTGAACCTATATCATGGATATATATCGCTTCTGTTGCAACTGTCGTATTTCATTTAAACATTCATACCATATATACTGAATTGTTTTATAATAGGATAATGAACTGATCAACATTATGGGCAAAGCAATTGCGTACGTTAATTGTCGTTGATACATGAAGATTTTATGTACTCTAAGTGTTTATGCTCTCGCAGTAAATATGGGTGTGGAGCTCCTTTGAAGCCAAAGCACAACACATTTTATATGGAATGTATATCGGTCGAGAGAGGTTTTCTACTTCATATTTCGTATTAGGAAATCCATAAACAGTATGAATTAGTTTAATATTTATGATCGTATATTCTCCATTAAAACATTTGGTAAGCTCTTGATATTTTAATAACGAAAGAATGTCATAGATATTCAAACATAGAGTAGATCTAAAGTGCATGCATTATTATTACTACTTAAAGTAAATTGACATGTTGTTTAAATAGAACCTGGATTTTAAATACTTCAGCGATTGGTTTGTTGCATTTGATAATAATAATAATGATAATACTGAAACTATTGTGTACAGTGCTCAGGTGCACTAAAACTCATCAAAGGTACATGTATACTAGAGAGAATAATGTACAAATGTCAGGAAAGTTAACAGTGTATGAGTCATGATATACATGTGTGCGTGTGTATGGAGGGGGGATATCAGGTGTAGAGTTGGCTAATTTCAGGAAGCATGGGTGTTTTGATGACTGCAGTATCTTGGCAGCTAACAACTGATGCAGGTAGTTTGTGCAAGGCTTCACCAACTCTGAGCATAACAAAATGTTTCCGAAAGTCACGGAAGCTGCGCTGTTTTCTGACTTTGTAGGCATGTCCACGTGTGTGAGACATATGGAATTCAAAAAGGTGTTCAGGGTTGTTGTTAGCAAGATGGTTAATAATTGTATGTGTGTTTACCAATTCTATTGCCAAACGTCAGAGCTTAAATGTATCCATGCCCGGGGAAGCAAAGCTTTCAGAGTATAGTAAATGCCTGATGGAGGGTATTCGCGTGGCTGCACGTCTCTGAACAATGTTTTGTTGGATATTTATAATTATATATTTATATTATACATCCAAAGATACAGTAAACACTTACTATTTTACTATCAAAGAAATTACATATCATACATGCTTGAACATGCAGTAGATCTATGATACATGAAGCAAATTTAATATTTAGTACTTAAATAAATTATTATATAGTTTGCACTAAGATTACCTACAATGCCACTAATAGTTTTAGACAGTGATGTAATTCCTATAAAAGAATAATTTTGTTCCTTGTGTGTAGAAATATCTCAATCAATATTACTATCGCATGGAAATGAAATGTGCAAGCGTTAATCATAATGATAAACTACAGTTGAATATAGATACAATGTATGAACATGTATTAATTGATTGATAGATTATGATTATGATTATGATTATTACTTTTGTTTATCACAGGAAAACAGTGATAAAACATCCAAGAAATGCAACAAAACTAATCGATGGAGTATTTTAAATCCATGTTCTACTTAAACAACATGACACCAAATATTTCATGATATGGTAGATCACTCACAATTATTATTATTTTATAGAGGTGAATCATAACCGGTTTAAATCATATGCAGGTTAATCAATCTTATTTTACGAAATACATGATTATACATAACATCAAAAGAAAGTTCTACCATCATCGATGCTCAGTGATCAAAGTTATCTCCAAGAACAAATAGAAAATATATGAGGAAATCATTACAAAGTAGAAGTGATAAAATATTGGAATTGATTTAGCACGTCGTGTGCAAGAAATATATGAGAAGTCATGCTGGTATAAAGGATTTCATCGTTTATTGATTTCTAATATATGTGATGTGTGTCTTAATAAAATATATTAGCAATATAGTGATTTATTTGTTAGATTTGGTCTAATACATCAGAGTTCACTTATAATCCCTAATTTGGACAAAGGCATACATACTTATTACATTCAATAAACCAGGAAATCATATATCGATTACACATCATGCAAATATGATAACTGAAAGATATATTTATATATATTTATATAAATAAAATCATATGCATATATGCATATATATATATATATAATAAAATAATAATAGTAATAATAATAAATTTGAAGACTATATATATATATATATGTATCCATATGATTTTATTTATTTATTTCAATAATTGAACTGCTACCATGCTACGGCAGAGTCTTCAAAATAATTTTAGTTAAGTGTCTAGTGTGCATTTTAATTCATGTATTACTATTTGTTGAAATGCAAAGTCTTAGAGCTTAAACAAAGATAAACATATATATATATATATATATATGTATATATATATGTATATATATATGTATATATATATATGTATATATATATGTATATATATGTATATATATATATATGTGTATATATATATGTATATATATATATTTGTGTACGTGTAAAGGACATGGCAAAAAGCACCCAGCACACACTCTAAATGTGCTAGGAAGGGCATCCTGCCGTGTGGACTGAGAGCCGTTTTACCATGTTTCCTGCATAACCACACTACAGTGGTCAGAAATGTTAGGATGGGGTAAGGGGTGTATATTGAGTTACGTCTAGCCTACTGTCAGTAGGTTTATGTTCGTATGCAATGGAAGGTGGGTCTTCTGTATAACTGCATAGCAGCAGAGATCACGATTCAGTGACATTGCCTTAGAGAGGTGTAAGTGTTCATATATATTAAAAAGCATTAATGCCATACTGGGCAGCTTTTAAGGATGATAGCTTCACATACCTATATCTAGATGCATTAGGTATTGGTTAAATAACACTTCATCATATCAATCGATAATCTGTATCTGTTTTCAATGTAGTTATTGATCATCACTTCCATCACGTAGCTCACAGTTGCTTTAAAAATAGCAGTGGACCTTTGCATATTTTCTTAGATACCTGTCGAGGGTCACATTCACTTATGACACTTTAAGCTGGCTGTGAGGCAAAAGGTAATATATCTTAGTAACTCCCCAAGTTTCGTATCTATTTAAAATGTCATTATGGGCGGAACAAATTTTCCAGCTTAGCCAATAAAACAAACTCCTGTGATGCTCTTACAGCCCTATATCTTATATGAACATATCAGTTTTTCATATCAAAAACATCTACCCAGTAGCACTTTAACATATCTACCATTGTATGTCTTCTTTGTTTTACAACGATTCTTTCACAGTATCGACTAACCTACGTAAAAAACGAAAACTATGTTATAACATTGATCCTGCCGTAGAGAGATGTTTCAAGTATATGTTGATATAACTACTAATTTAAAGTATATATTTCTTATTTTATTGATTTCCTTCCATTGAAATTCAATGAAATTCCATTAAACAAAATGTACACTTACTAATTTCATTATATCTTTATCATTGCTTTTTGTGTGACAAAGTGTTGTATCTTTGGCGTTAACAATGAAATATATCTTTATCTATTTCGGTGTAAATTGCATAAATATTGCCGTATGTCTGCAAATCTGTAAAATCAACATTGATTTTCAAAGGCGAAATGGTATTAATACTTTTATATTATAGAGTGATGAGCATAAGCTGAAAATGTTAACATTGACAGTATGTTATAATCTAAGAATTTGAGATACAAGCATAGAAAACGACCCATATCAACTGTAGTAGTTTGTACTAATAGACGGGTTATGCTATTCTGTCCTTTTATCCATTCATGCCAGTTCAAATTTAGTGATGTCGTTGCTGTTTAGCACACTCTTATCCCTGATGGATCTCATCTATGAGCAACAAATGCCATGGATTACCATTCCATATTTCTGTGTGTAATTCTACCACGACTATCATATATTTCATTCGATTATATATATATATAATAACAGGGGGCAGGACTTGTTTAATTCCTTAAACGGTTTATTATACTATAATCATTTCAATGACGGGGTTCGGTATGAATCCGGGGACATCATCAGGTAGTCGAATGATGATACAACCTGATTCATACGGAACCCGGTCATTGAAATTACGCCAGTCCGGCCTCCTGTTATTTTATAATAATTAACTCCGTACTCGCACCACCAACAACACAAACGAAGACGGGTGAGTTGCATTACGTCGTGTGCTCTCCCTAATACTACATCGAGGTTGACCATACGGAATGTTCAGTTCTATCCTGTGGTGAACCAACAGACCTAAATATATATATATATATATATATATATATATATATATATATATATATATATATATATATATATATATATATATATATATATATATATTAATGTATATATAGTGTATTTTGCAAAACACTGTATGTTTAATTAAAATCATTTCGAAGACCTTACACTATTGTTTTAGAGTAGTGACAATCTCACTTACTTTAATTTTCAGCAAACAGGGGGAGATAAATCTGACAGAGCTCTGTTTCGCACTTTTTGGTGCTAAATCAAAGCTAAGTACTCCTCCTGTTTGCTGAAAATCATAAATGTTTGATTCTTATAGAATTCTAGTAATAATCAGGAACTGATTATACGGAGCGTTTGCCGGTCAAGCATAAATTGAAAACAATATATATATATATATATATATATTTCGTTTCTGAATTTGTTTAGCAAGATTCTTTATCTGAAATCGTGTGTTGAAACCGATATTGTTATACTTTGGGAGGGTCATGTTGCCAATAAGAAACACACGCACCCGTTGCTTTCACTTCAATTTATTATATATTTATAAATTTATAAATTTATAAATTTATAAATTTCAGGTTGGTTGGTTGGTTCAAAGAAAGGAATCCCCAGTCACTGAAGATGTCACAGAATGTGTGACGAAAGAACTATGACTATATATAAACAACTATCTGGTTGTGGAACCAACCAACCAGAAATTTATAAATTTATAAATATATAATAAATTGAAGTGAAGCAACTGGTGCGTGTGTTTCTTATTGGCAACATGACCCTCCCAAAGTATAACAATATATATATATATATATATATTATAAAGAATTAGTATATCTACTAACATATATATACAGATGCATACCTATGCTAGCAAATATATAGGTTTTGTCTTAGTAACTTTGTGGTTCAATGCAAGGGGATGCAGAACAATAATATGAAAGACGTAAAATAAGAAAATTATAAAAATTAACTTACTTACTAAAATTTCACTCCAACTAATTAGTTTCTGAAGGGAATAAACTAATTAGTTGGAGTGAAATTTTAGTAAGTAAGTTAATGTTTATAATTTTCTTATTTTACGTCTTTCATATATATATATAAGTAGTAACACAACAGTTAGTTCACCATACCGACAACAATTGTTTCACCTTAGCGTATCTTCAGCTAGTACTGGTCATGGTTATACGGAACAGTTATACCCATGACCAGTACGAGCTAATGATCCGCTTAAGTGAAACAATCGTTCTCGGTATGGTGAACTAACTGTTGTGTTACGACTTCTACCAAACTCGTCCCGTGGTCTTAGTGCTCTACCACTACGGATATTACCTTCCAGTGTGCTACCTCTCTCTCTATGTATATATATATATATAACGAAGGAAATGCGGTAAGGAACCAGGTGGACCATAACGCACCAAAGTACTCAATACTTGAGGTAGTAGAGTGGGTAATAGGAACCAGTAAGACCCCGACAGCTGAGCTCAAGCCGTTTCGACGGCTAATTCTGGATTAGCCGTCGAAACGGCTTGAGCTCAGCTGTCGGGGTCTTACTGGTTCCTATATATATATATATATATATATATATATGAAGAAGAAGTTTATGAAATGGAAATGCGGGTATAAAGAATATATTAGGTAACAATGGTTTCTATAGTGTGTGGGTTACCTATACCTCGCTATTTGTATAATATAAAAATATTATCATAAATCGTAGATGCACTGTAAGAGAACACACCATGTCGTCAGACCTTTATGGTAGAATGATAGGAGAATATTTTATACACTAGATATGTGAGAAAGTAGGAGGTAGGAGGTAGGAAGGGAATAGGATACCCGCATTTCCATTTCATAAACTTCTTCTTCATATCTTCTCCGGATTTTAAAGCATATTTTATTATACGTTGAGCAATCTCCGACGTCGGTTGACTCAATCCAATGCGACTACCTAGTAACATTGGAGTACAGATTTATATATATATATTTATATATATATATATATATATATATATATATATATATATATATATATACAGATATGAGGCCTACATATTGCAATCGCTGGTCAGATTAGAGAAAATGGTGCACTTTTAGGCTACGGCCAGCCACACGAACCTGTAAAATATCCTGAACAAGCAACGCCTGTGCTTTGAAGTCTTTTAAGTGGGGAAATATACATATCTCTATGTATGTATATACGTACATACATATATACATACATATAGATATGTGTGTGTGTGTGTGTGTGTATATTTGTATTTACATATGTCTGTGTGGGTGTACCTGCACTCTAATGATAGAAACCAGTAAAATATATAAATATACAGGCACACATCTACACCCACGTCGTCACGCACACTTACATTGAAGTTTATGACCAGAAATAGTGATTTTGATGAACTATCTCGCTCATTAAGCAGACATCGTGTATATATTTGAACAATATACTAGATTATAATATGCGGTGCATCGATAATTCAAATTCTCTACAGTTTGTTTTTTGATAGTAATATCTCCTTTGCTACATCTCTTTGATTTGCCATAATTGCACCGATTGTTTATCATGGGTGTTTTATATTCTAAACGTCCTTAGGGCTCTAGATATATGTGTATCACAGACTTTTCCGTCAAAAACACACTTCTATCGATTTAGAAATTTCTTGGCTTGGTTTGCTCTGTTACAATATTAAAAAAGACAAAATATATTACAATGAACATACTTATATTGGAATTTATAGATACGCTTTATACAATGCAGATAAAATCTTCTTAATATAGGACATAATATGCTGTTCTCTTCAAGCGACTTGAATGACCCCAATATTATCGTCATTTCCGTGCAGCTCAATACGGGTATTATATTGTTCTTAATTTTAGAAAAAGGGTTTTACATTTCTTATCTACAAAAGAGAAAAAAAAAATTATATATATCTACTTCCTATTGCTGAATATTGATGCAGATTCTAATATCATATTTTATATCAGTCAGCTTCCTAATATCTACAGGCTATTCTTCTGTCCACGAACATTAATTTGAATAACTTCATCAGACTAAGATTCTAAAATTTGCTAATATCTAAGTAAATATCAGACAAGGGTTAGGGCCAAGCGAAATTTCCTGACTAATATATATATATATATATATATAAATATGTGTGTGTGTTTGTGGGTGTATGTGTATGTGTGTGTGTATGTGTATGCATATATGTATATATCTATATATACACGCACATATATTCATCCTTTATATATAAATATATATATATATATATATATATATATATATATATAATGTGTGTGTGTGTATATACATATATATATATAATGTGTGTGTGTTTATATATATGTATATATACATGTTCACATAATCATCCTTAATATATATATATATATATATATGTGTGTATGTATATATATATATATATATATATATATATATATATATATATATATATATATATGTGTGTGTATATATATATATATATATATATATATATATATATATATATATAAATATATATATATATATATATATATATATACAAATACATACATGTATGTATACATATTTTATACATGACAATATATACAGGCATATATGAGATTCTAAATGCATGATATTAATTTAGATTTCTTCTATTATTTCACCTGAGGACATGTCTGAAACGAGTTATTCTAATTTTATAACTCTTTTGGAGGGGTGAAAGAACCAAGCGGCCGATGGCAATGGATATTGGTAGTTAATATATCCTGGCTTTCTTAGTCAGCCAATTGATTTCTCAAATTCTCATTTCTTTTCCAAGCCTTCTCTTTCCATGACCTTTGTGTCAATGTTAACTTCGTCGTCAAGTGTACCTCCTATGAACGTTAATCCATTATTGTTGTACTATCTTCTTTTTACATGATCATTCAAGCCATATTTGTTGTGTTTTTTGTCGTTGCTGTTGCTTCGTTCTCATTGCATTTCATAGGCACATTGTTGTGTTTTCTACACTTTATTGCCGTTGGTAATGGTAATATTAGATAGGCGGATCTGCAGAATACATTCTGTTATTTGGTTATGATTTCATGCATTCCGTGTTCATATCCCAGCTGAGTCACTGTTGGCCTTTATAGATATACACATAAATATATATATCATTATCATCATCATCATCATTTTACGTCCGCTTTTTGGGACTTGCAAGTGTGGGATGAGTCCTATTTAGCACAGCAACTCTCCACCTGTCACGGTCCATCGTGATTTCCTCCATGAGCTGCAGCAAAGTTGAGGCCAGCTCTCACCGCCTCCGCCCATGTTTTTCGTTGTGGTCTTCCTCTACTACGTCTTCCTTCTACTGGGATTTCTTGGCACTTCTTTACCCAGCGGTCATCCTCCATGCGCATCACATGGGTATAAGAGGGATAAGTTGTGGTGTGCAGCAGAGAAGACTGAGACGGTATGGTCATGTGATATATATATATATATATATATATATATATATATATATATATATATATATATATATATATATACAGTATGTATATATATATATATATATATATATATATATATATATATATATATATATATATATATATATATATATATATATACAGTATGTATATATATATATATATATATATATATATATATATATATATATATATATATATACAGTATGTATATATATATATATATATTTGAGTAAAATTACAGGAGGCCAGACTGCTGAAATTCCTTCAAATCTTTGAAGGAATTTCACCATTCCTTCCTCTTGTCATTTTACTCAATAATAATTAACTCCGTTCTCGTACCTCAACAAGATTCAATATCAACAATGGATGACTTGCATAACGTCGAGTGCTTTTTCATTGTATTACAGCAAGATTAGATCTATGGAATGACCAGTAATATCGTGTGGTGAACCACCAAACCTAAATGAGTATATATATATAGGATAACAAGATATCGTTTAAGGTAAACCAGCTAGAAGTTGTGAGTACTCTGTGTCGAGGATAGTTTTGACGTACTGCGGTGTTTGACTCAACAAGAAGTTTCCTTAGTTGGGTGGCCGGTATATATATTATTCTTCATTCTTATATATATATATATATATATATATATATATATATATATATATATATATATATATATATATATATATATATATATATAAATATATATATATATATATAAATATATATATATATATATATATATATATATATATATATATGTGTGTGTGTGTGTGTGTGTGTGTGTGTGTATGTGTGTGTGTATGTGGGTGGGTGTGGGCGCGTGTGTGTGCGTGCGTACATGTGTGTTTTTTTCTATGTCTGTCTATGTCTGTCTATGTGCGTGTGTGTGTTATATAAGAGGAGCTTGATTTTAATTTGTCTTACTACGACACTCATTATACTGCACCATCATTAAATATACGAATACTTGTGATATTTCCAGAATACCTGTTACTTACTCCTTGATGTAATGCTTAGTGAACATTCTTTTAACTCCTATGATAGAGTTTTGAAATTTAATTGAAATGACTATAGCTGAAACAGTAAAAGCGTACTCTCTTTACTTTAATTTATCTCCAATGTAAAGCTGCATGCGTATATTAAAGATGCCAAATGTCATCCTAGTTCTTTTTATTTAAATATTTATTCAGCATTTATTAACTCTTTTGGAGTTTACAGGTAGAGTAATATCAAAATGCTCCATATAATAATTCTGGCTAGATTCTGGAGAAAACTAAACTACTGAAACTGCTATATGTCTAACCGAAGAAAATTTCAGTTTACATCACCTTTCCTCTCCTGTTCATCCATTCCACTTCATCACACAAACCACAAGGCACAATCTCTAGAATGACTAGGCTCAAGTCATGTGTTGGAAAATAATTGGAATACTGATAAATGCTTCAATAATTTGCCGTTAACACTTACATGTACAACATAAAAATAGATATAAATTCGACTCCATCTTATAATATTAATCAAAGCCTGGCACCTATAAATGTTTCAAAATCTATATATTGATAGGGAAATATGTGCAATGTTCCTCTCACTTAGCACTGTGAGGTGAGTTGAGCTAATTAAAATTGAGTCATGTATTTAATCAAAATAATTGTTTCTACTTTTTGCACAAGGTCAACAGTTACTCAGTACAATACTGGTACTTTATGTTATCGACCTCATAAGGA
>OZ024758.1:18253443-18280943 GCA_964016885.1 Eledone cirrhosa
GTAGAAGGAATAAGGTGGTAAAGGAACAAAATAACAAAAAAATGTCAAACTTCCCATTGGTCAGTTTTGAGAGCATTCCTCAGTCAGAAGTCTATAGAGATTCTTTCTGGGGTGAGGCTCCCTGTAGTGTTTGTGTTTGCTATTGTTAAGTACAAACTATTGTTAAGTAGAAACTCTGTCACCAAAACATATATAGCAGTAATAAACGAAGCTAAATTTTAAACATTTGACTTATTTATTTTACTTTATTTTACACTACTCCGGAGTAACCAAACCAACCCGCGCACTTCGTCGAGTGCTCCAGCTGCATACTGGGTGTTGGTATACAACCAACATATACTCGAAAGCTCTCTCTCTCTCTCTCTCTCTCTCTATATATATATATATATATATATATATATATATATATATATATATACATATATATATATATATATATATATATATATATATATATATATATATATATATATATACATATATATATATATATCAACTAGAAACTGATTGACATATAAATAAACATATGGAACAATCACAGGGGATAATTTGTAATAGTGAGTAAGCACACATAGCTAGGTAGGTAACTATTAAAGTTTAGCTAGAACTTCAAAAATACATACACACATATGTATTTATATATATATATATATATATATATATACAAACATATGTATTTATATATATATATATATATATATATATACAAACATATGTATTTATATATATATATATATAAATATATGTATATATATTTATTTATATATATGTATATATATATATATATGTATACATGTATTTATATATATATACATATCTTTCTATATATATATATAAATATATGTATACACACATAAATATATATATATATATATATATATTTATATATATCCACACATCCACACACACACAGACACATATAAATATATATATGTGTACATGAATGTGTGTGTATGTTTAGACAAGATTGTCATCGCACGCCTGTGTGTGTGTATGTAAATTTATAAGTATGTGTATATATGTGTAATCGTGTGTGCGTGTGCATATTTGTATGAATATAATTTAGTTACAGTCAGGCACACAGATATACAATTGATAAACAATTGTGCTGAATATGCAGAAACATGTAAAAGAGTCATCCATGCCAGCCGTATTAGAGAGGTGAATAATACTGAATGTAATGAATTTTGAAGTCAATTTTGTATAAATGCATATCGAGCTTTCTTGAATTATTCATAAGCAAACGAAATATATTTCCGATATAACATATATCTTACATATATTTCCATAAATACAAACTTCACTTTAATTCGCGTTGTATCTTTCTATTTATTACAGTTGAATATATTTCATGATGATTGATTTGTTCTTATTTTAAATATTGGCATTCTGATTAAATCCCTTATCTAGTCTTTAAATATCATATTTGTTATTTAACTAGTTTCAGGAAATATTATCTAGGCAGACTTAAATTGTTCGTTTTGGGACCAAAGCTTCATTTTCCGGTGAAAGCCAAATTTCAGCTATGTTCTTAACATACCTTATACTCTATATTGTACTCATAATCTAATACATTGTACCTGTTTGGAGTGCTTTTAAATATCAATCTAATTTATTAGGTATAAAGGTGCATATCTAAATACTAACGACTGCCTTAAGCTAAAAGACTCATTTGGCCGGTGATTATACCGGATCCATGGCGTGAAGCGACTGCGAGTACAAGACCGGATCCTGGACAGGACGCTAGTCCATCGCAGTGTTACACCCACAGCTTCTGATCGTAAGTCCAACCCCCTTATTATTAGGGCACGACCCTCGACTAAAAAAGGTGCCTACATAAAATATAGTTATTATTAATATTATTAGGGCGGTGGGCTGGCAGTATCGGTAGATTTACAGCATGCATTTACAGCATAGAGTCACGGCCCTTTATGATCCGAGTTCAAAACCCGCCGAGGTTACGTTTGACTTTCATCCTTACGGGGTCGATGAAATAAAGTACCAGTCGAGCACTGGATTCGATTTAATCGACACTCCCCTCCTCTAAATTACTGGCCTTGTGCCTATATAAGAAACCAGTATGAATACTATTAATATAAACAAATAGGGCGTTGGATTGACAGTATCGGTAGAGAGTCGGACACCATGCTTTGAAGCATAGAGTTATGTCCCTTCATGATCCACGGTTATTTTTACCTTTCATGCTTACGGGGTCGATAAAATAAGGTACCAGTAATGTACTGGGTAATTACTGGCCCTGTGCCACAAATAGAAACAATTATTATAAACAAAGAATTACTCTCACCGTGAATATTTTAATTTGTGATCATATGACAGCTTAGAATACACATAACGAATCTATGCTTGTTAATTATGTATACACATATTGAATATATTTCTATATACGCCTCTATTCTGAAGTATTTTGTGTTACTACTATTGCTAATTAAACAGAAATATATGAATTCGAAGCTCTCACTTTGTTGTCATGATAATAATTTACTGAAGTAATGAACCGTAACTGTAGAATCAAACAATTACAAATAAAGTATTTTAGATTATACATCAAAGTTAATACTTCGGTCATTATCCAGTCTTTTACTGATTTATTCAATTTTACACTATGGAAAATATTAAATAAATAACATTAGTTTATTGTTTGTATTTAAACGGACTTTTTATGTAGCTACAAGTTCATTTCTATTGGTCTATTGTGTTGGAATGAAGACCATAGCAGTTACACCCTTTTCTCAGCTATATGTAGATTTTATTATCAGCCTGGAATTAGTTGTTGAAACTTTACTAACAAAATCATCTAGAAATCTGTTAGCCTGGAAGCAGCTGTTGAAACAAGTTGGTCTGAGATGTGAGAAAAACCACAGACCCTCCATTTCAACTCTACTTTTGAAAAGCAAACGAACTGCGAAACCGGTAAAGGAACCAAATAAATATATAAAAAAAAAAAAGACTCCAGTTGCATTTTCGATTTCATATTCTTTTCTTTATACTTTCACTCGTGTAGGACACCTCGGTTATTTGTCATCGTGTAAAAAAACGTCACTTTCTAATATATATATATATATTTATATAACGAAGGAAATGTAGTAAGGAACCAGGTGGACCATAACGCCCCAAAGTACTCAATACTTAGGGTAGTAGAGTGGATAATAGAAACGAGTAGGACCCGGACGGCTGAGCACAAGCCGTTCCGACGGCTAATTCTGGACTAAATTTAGTCCAGAATTAGTCGTCGAAACGGCTTGGGCTCAGCCGTCGGGGTCCTACTCGTTCCTATATGTATATGCACACACACACAAACACACACACACACACACATATATATATATATATATATATATATATATATATATATATATATATATATATATATATATATATAGAGAGAGAGAGAGAGAGAGAGAGAGAGAGAGAAAGTGATATAGAGAGAGAGAGTGCGCGTGGAAAGACAGAGAAAGAGAGTGAGAGATGGGGAGAGAGATGGAGAATGAGAGAGAAAAGAGATATAAATGAAAGTGTACTGAAATGTTTTGTACTTTTGATAAATTTATTTATTTTTGCTCACGTTGTCGTGTAATTTGTTCAGAACATGGCGTTACTATATGAACTTTGTTTCAAACAAGAAGGAACATGCAATTTTAAAACAAATATCTTTTTGTTCATTTTAAGGTCATATTAGTACAAAAATATACAAATAAGTTAGAGCATATTGTGTTAGAATGGATTAGATTTTAGCATGCTTAATCACCATAGCCTTAGATACAGGACCATGAGTGAAGAGACCTCGTGAAATTTAATATTCTAAAGAAGACTTAAGAATTAAAATAGCTTATGCTTTGATTATATAGAAATTATTTTCTATTTTGATGCACCAAAGATTTCGTACGTGTTTGACTTTAGAAACGGCATTGAATGAAGAGGAAAAATTAAAATATTCATAGAAATATGAATGTACGTAGGTGAATTAGCCATGACGCATTAAAGGTTTGATTCACAGAGTTATGAAATATTAATTAAAAATATCATGTGACATTGAGATGCGCTTCAGATTTATGATCACATTGGATATAGATTGCTTATAATAATAATAATAATAATAATAATAATAATAATAATTATTATTATTATTATTATTATTATTATTAAGAAATGGATAGGAAGACTAGGAAGCTATTGACTATCTACAACATGTTCCACAAGAGGAGTGCTGTCGATAGACTCTACTTAAGGAGATCTGAAGGTGGAAGAGGTCTTATCAGCATTGAGGACTGCGTTCAGATGGAGAAAAACATCCTACACAAATACGTAACTGATAGTAAGGAGCCAATGCTCAGAACTGTACTGAAGGAGAGGACAATAGACCAGGGGATGTCCAAGGAGGAAATAACAACAAGGAGAAAGAGCAGCCTTCAGGAAAAATCCCCTCATAGTACCTTCTTTGAGAAAACTGAATTCAGAGATCCACAGACATGGAACTGGTTGAAAAGAGAAGACCTTAAAAAGGCTACAGAAGGAATGTTAATGGCTACGCAAGAGCAGGCCCTCAAAACGAAGTGGGTGAAACACCATATTTACAAGGAGGAGACTAGCCCACTGTGCAGGATCTGTGGAGAGAGAGAGGAGAGTGTGGCTCACATTGTATCCGAGTGTAAACACCTAACCCTGAGTCACTATAAAGGCTGGAGACATGATGTGATGGGCAGGGTGATCCACTGGCACCTATCCAAAATAAACAATTTACCACATTCTGAGAAGTGGTATGAGCATAAGCCAGATTCAGTGATATAAAACGATCAGGTGATGTTGCTATGGGATTTTAGGATACAGACAGATAAGAAACTGGAACACAATAGGCCTGACAGGGTGGTTTTGGACAACTAAAAAAGGTCGTGCCTGATTGTAGATGTAGCCTGCCAATTTGATACGAGAGTGTAAGAAAAGGAGAGGGAGACAATTAACCGATACCAAGACTTAAAGTGGAATGTAAAAAGGATTTGGAGCTGCCATGAAGTCCAGAGTCGTCCCGATTGTCATAGGGGCACTAGATACTATCTCAAAAAGTTTCCAGGGATGGTTAAAGAAAATTGGCCCCTTCACGCTTTTTGGAACGCTTCAAAAGGCATGCTTGCTGGGAACAGCAAGAACCCTCCGATACGTCCTGAATATCTGAGGCTGCAGGTAGTGGCTTGATATTCACTTCAACAAACTTTCCAGTTAACTAACATCAATGACTGAGACTCTAATAATAATAATAATAATAAAAATAAAAAAATAAGTCAGACATACACATATTACAATGTTTATTTTTTAAAGTTTTTATCTATTTTTTTGTTTATTTATTTTATCTATTTTTTTGTTTATTTATTTTATCTATTTTTTTGTTTATTTATTTATGTTCGTCTACAGCGTGAGGGTCACACGCTAAAATCACCGGGGGTGATCAAATCACTGGGGGTTATCTAACCGTAAATTCACCAATCCTCGATATGAGTGTTTAAATGTCGAACCTAAACAGTTTGAATAACGGTGAAGAGGAGACTGGAACGTTATGTGATAGACTATCACCCAGCAGGTGCTCCCTGGTACAGCAGCAGGGACCTGGCTGTCATCCAAATACTGCGGCTGTTGCAGGATGAAGAAGAAGGAAAGGGACAATAACCAACTGGACGAAAGAATTGAATAGAACTGTTATGCACTGTTACCTGAAGAGTAACCTCAAGGAAAAAGGCTATATGAAACGGATGCATAACATCTGGAACGAGATTGGTTTATTTAAATTAGATGAACAAAAATTGACCGGGCAGGCTCAGGTAATAAGAACTAGTGGATGGATAAGCGAGCTGGAACTGGAGGAACTGAGCAGTGAGATTAGGTTGGAAATGGAGAATGGAGTATGTCAGGCAAACGAGCCAGTGGGAAATGAAGGTGAAGAGGTTGAGAGAACAGAGGAAGCATCCGAAGCAGTAAATGATCTGAATGCTGAAATAAATAATATCTGAAACAAAGATACGGCCATTGAGGTAATGAATGCTGACGGGCTAGGACAAGATTTGGTTGATATCCTAAACTTAGTGGAAGATGGAATGAATAATGATAGTGGAAAACCTATGAACCTAATATTTGTAGACAGGAAAAAGTTAAAAGAAACAGCGAAGGTAAACAAAGTAATCCCATACCTTGAGACGAGGAAGCTTCACCAATGCAACAATATCCTCAAAGCAACAGCAAATGCGGTGAGGAAATTACTTGACATAAAAACGAGAGGAAACAACAAACAAGAAAGGTCAGAACCATGGTGGGAGAAAAGACTGAATGGTCAAATCAGGGAAATGAGAAATGACATTGGAAAGCTTGAGTCCCTACTGAATGGGACACTACAAAACATAGTCACTAACAATAGACTGGAAATAAAGTACAAAACTAGGAGGACAAAGCTAAATATTATCATAGAGGAACTGAAGCAACGCATTGTAGCAAAGAGTGCAAAGATGAGGCGATATGAGAGCAGAGTCAGTCAGTATAGACAGAACCGCATGTTTGACAACAACCAGAAGATAGTGTTTGGACAGTTTGAAGGGAAAGAAAGAGGCAACGACTTGATTCCTGTGGCGGAACAGACTAAGACATTCTGGAGAGGAATATGGGAGCAGGATGTTGAACATAATGATCAGGCAGTGTGGATTGAGGCAGTACAAAAGGAGATTTGTGAACAAGCACATCAACAAACTGATTTGACTATCACAGTTGAAACTCTTAAAGGGCAGGCCAAAAAACTAACCAACTGGAAATCACCAGGCCCAGATGATGTGCAGGGGTATTGGATTAAACATATAACAGCCCTCCACCCGAAACTGACAACCATGTTCAATGACTGCTTGATGTCAGGTGAGGTACCAGAGTAGTCGACAAAAGGTACCACAGTTCTGAAAGGTACCACAGATCTTCTTAAACTAACAAAGTCTATCTGTGGGGCAGAAGTGAATATTTCAAAAAACGTTGCAACCGGAGGAAGACAGGAAGACGACACTTTGGTTCGTGGAAACGTTCCCTGGCAATGAACGGGAAAAAACGAATATAATACGTCATTAATTGGAGCGGTGAAAAACAATTACACGCAAAGAAAAAACCACGTTTATGGTATAAACAGAAGTCGTAGACTAATATTCTATTAAGTGGTTCATATAGACGTTCTCTGGCAATGAACGAAAAAAAAAACGAAGATAATACGCCATATGTGAGCGTGGAGAACAATTGCACGCAAAGGCAAAACCACGTAAATGGTATAACTGAAGTCGTAGACTAAAATTCTAACTAGGAAACCGAATGATTCTCGGCTTCAGAGTTAAGAATAAAGTAAATAAAATATAGAGGTAATTGAAATTAAATAAATACATACACGCATCCATATACGTGCATACGCGAAAACACTCGCCATAGGTATACAAATACATGCCCACACATATATATATATATGTTCTTGTGTGTGTGCGTGTATACACATAATTAAATAAACGTATATAAATAAATAAATAAATACGTATATAACAAGCGCACACACATACCTACATGTAAATACAAATATGTTCAGAGACTACGTTAACCAAAACACGATGTACACATATACACTCACCCTACCTACGTACGATCCCGCATACTCACACAGACACAAAACTCCCGTATACACATAACCAAAAGCATATGTACCAGAATATATAACATTTTCGCCATAACATATACAATCAAATATACGTACGAGAAATTATACGTACCTTCACAAAACATACAGGTAACATATACTTACCTTTACAAATAAGTAATGGTATAAACATAACATATACTTAGCTACCACATCAAGACGTAAAATATCCGCGTATAGATCGTACTATCCGTTAGGCTATAATGCGGGGCTGTAATACAGGAAAGTTTTGTGCAATTTATGTTTACAAGCCGAAACTGCCTCAGACTTTTTGTTTAAGATGTGGTCTGTGGTGTAGAGTATTTCCAGGGACTCGGTGGCGCAGAGGTCACATGGTCTGTTATTTCCGTTATACGATCTAGTCCTAGCTAGGATCTCCCAGTGTAACTTATATTGGGTGTGGTTGTCTTTTAGACTCCAGATATAAGATGAAAGTGACGTCATATTCCTTCTTAGAGGGTACCGAGAAGAATGGGTATGCATGTAAAGACGCTGCTTGAATCTATTGGCGGTTAACCCTATGTAGGCCCTACGGGAGGTGGGTGTTTCAACCTTACATTTGTAGACATTGTTACTAGAGAGGCATTTCCCGGATAGGGGGCAGTCAACCCGATTCCTACAATTACAGGTAGTACTAACTACAGGGTTGCACGTGTTCCTACGGCTGGGTAGTTTAGCTAAATTTGAAGCTATGATGTTATGTGCAAAGTTAGGCGTCGTAGAGTAAGACATTTTAATAGTTCTTCTATTAAGAATTTTACTATATTTATGTGTAGGGGGAAATTGCTTCGTAATAAGGGAGAGAACGATCTTAGCTAATATATATATGTATAAATACACACACACACACACACACACACACACACACACACACATATATATATATATATATATATATATATATATATATATATATATATATATATAATATGATTGTTTCCATGTTGCAAGTGTTACTTCCATATACATTTCATTGTGAATCTCATGTCTTAACTCTTTTAGATCCTATGACAGTCCGCCCACAATATTTGCATATTATTTTTACTATTTTCATTATGTCATATCTATATTTGTTTCTACTTATCTTTCGCTTGTTCTAATACAGGATACATAAAAAAAAACCTTGCGTAAAATGTATATTCATGTTTGATATGTACGACACGCAAATACGAATTAATATGTGAAGGATATATAATTGAAATTATAATATCACTTTCAGAAGTATTATTGAAATATATTACCATTCAGAGAATGGTATAAAAACATCGGTATAAAAACAAATCAAAACAAATTTAGTATTTCATTTGATGTGTATGCAGAAATTCCATTACGAAGAAATGGATAACAGAATCTATTTCTCATCACAACCACTAGACTTGGAATAGGTTTACGTCATCATAAAACTTTAAACCAGTAGGTGCCTTTTAGAAGATCCTTTTTCAGTATAATTATATATATATAAATATCTATATATTTAATTACATAATAAAGAGCACAATATAATTATTCTATTACCAAAGCTTTCAGAAAATTGATAACTGTTTCATCTGATGAATGGGCTGGACGTTCCTGTAAGGATCGTCTAATTCCCTGAAAACTTCGGTAATGGAATAATTATATTGTGTGGTTTATTATGTAATTAAATGCGCCTGTATTATACATAGAACACTCTTCTTTCCTTTACGCTATTGTTCTAATGCCTTTCAGCAGGGAGATTTGAGGGAGAATATAATTGTTCCTACTTTTGGCACAAGGCCGGCAATTATCCTAGTGCATTACTGGTACTTCATTTTATCGACCCCGTAACGATGAAAGGCAAAGTTAACCTCGGCAGGATTTGAACTTAAACCGTAAAGGGCCGTAACTGTATGTTGGAAAGCCTGGTGTCCAACCCTCTACCCATACTGCCAAATCCACGCCACAGATTCCATAGGCCCTCAGTTATATAGTATATTGAAACACATAGATAATATCAAATATAAATGTATCCTTGAATCTCTGCAAACAAGCTTTGTCATTCTAATGACCAATGTATGTTCTAGCATATCTCACTATCTATCGCAATGTTTCTCATGACAATAAAGAATCCTCAAACGCGAACTCTCGCGAAAGTTGATGTGCTTATTCACGTGATTGCATCAACCAACCAAATTTCCCTCATATATGAAAAGACAATTTGAGCCCTTTTTTTTAAAGACAAAGACAACAAGAACTTTGTAACGCGAGCTCGCGCGAAATTTGTTATACTTATTCACGTGATATTCACCAACCAACCAAATTACTTTTCTAAACACCCTAGCATTTCGAGCCACTTTTTTCTACATAAAGCTGAAGTAAATATTCGAACACCATCCAGATGCGATAAAAAACCATAAACCCTTCATCTCAATTGTACTTTTGAAAAGCAAAAGAACTGTGAAACCGGTAAAGCAAACAAATAAATATTTTAAAAAAGACTCCAGTTGCATATACGATTTCATCATATTTTCCTGATATCTTGCTTTGTTAAAAAAAAACCCATATATATATATATATGAGTGTATTTACGTTTGAATGTTATAGGTCTGTATACTTAGCTGGACTTAAAATCATGCATTACATAATAATAATCAAGCTTACATAACCAAATTCATATCGTTAATATAATCATGAACATTCATTAATTCCCTAATGTTAATGTTTATTTACACTGTGAAAAATATACTGTTGTTTGTCCTTTAAGTGGTCAACTGTTTCTGTGGTTTGGGTTATTAGGTTTTGCAATACTTCCCTGTCAGTTATTGGACCAACTGTCACGAAATTATCTGAGTCGGTTTCATCGGGATTTTAAACTTCAATATACAATTGTAACTTTACACAGTGAACTGTTTGCATGCTGTGCTATCAATTTTTACATCCATCTCCTAATATATTATGGATGTATCGTATATTCAAATATATATATATATATTCAACATCTGTGCTTATGAATTATAATGTGTATCATTGTTTAGGGAGATTATTCATTTATCTGAAAAATGACAGCATTCATTTTAAAAGCAAGCCTTGCCTCCTGATCTCTGTGCTGGCAGTAGAATAATCACGTAAGAGTCACACATAACCTGATAACCTAATGTAATGCTTGCCTTGTGTCATGTTTAAAACTCAATGGCTTCTGTGAAACATTTGTTCGAAAATTGAGCAACTACAGTATCATTGAAGCTTATAGAACAAACTAAAAGAAAAACGTAACATAATATATATTAAATTTAAGCTCTTCGAGAGCAAAGCTTACAATATTGCATACGGCCGAGAATGTTTTCTGTATAATCTCATGATCTCTAAGTAATTATGAGGAAACAAAATTTTAAAACCACAATTCTTTCATATCAAAAGTTTCGGAGGGAGAATTTTCGGTTTGATATGACGATAGATAATTAAGAATTTTATAACCATCAATTTTACATTATATATTAACATCATTTTCCAATTTTGACCTCGTAAACATTATTTTTCAAATAATCCCGTAGGACGTCGTATAAAATTTGAATGGCAGGTTCATTAAGTTCTGATATATATTTCAGTATATCAAACGTGACTAAAGGGAGATTCATGGTACAAACAAAGGATGAATATTTTTTTAATACCTCTAGTTTTATTTATAATGCACATATGTAAAATAATTGCAGTATTAACTCTCATAAACAAATAAAAACGTTTTTATATCAAAATATCTTGCAATATATACAGAAATGAAAACAACGTTTACAGTTATCATGATTGGAAACTGTTTGTAGATATGTGAGTAAAAAACCAAATAAAATATCTAGTTATATGTCATATAATGTCATATATGTGTTGTTTTATGTGAACATCTGATGGAACCTCCGTTGGATTCATGCTAAGATATCAGGTTTAAATCAATCCAAATAGCTTCTTATGAAATAAATATAAAGGCACACTGCAAATCCAAAAAATGCATAGAATTTCGAAAATGTTCATTCCAGTCCCACATAGAGCAATTTACGAAACAAGGTCAGGCCTTAAAATTGCAGGCACAATCCAAACGCCTACACTACTTCACTGCTGACACGCCGCCATGTCAACATATTCAAACAAAGGCTTGAGGATTGTCATCTATAATTCCTAATGCCAAGCAAATTTCTCTGTCAGAAAAGGATGTATTAACTTGTATAGAATACATAAAGGGAGTACGAGTGGGATCATGGGCATGGTAGATGTCTTGAAATTTGATAATTATAATAGGTATGACAGTCATTATATTCAACTTGCTATGAATCGATGATGGATGTGTAGTGTTATAGATAGCTTAGCTGCAGATGGATACACACACTCACACATACATTCTTATACGTATAAATATATATATATATAGAATATTAAAAAAATAATGAATAAAACAATGAAACAGTTCCTTATATTAAACAAAAAAAGTTCATTATTTAACGATCGTTTCTGGGATATATATGTGTTAGAATTGGCATGTATATTTAACAGATCTATGTACAAAATTATACAAAATTATACAAACTATCAAAATTAAATATACATACCAACTCATATATATGCCGTCTTCAGAAATTCTGAAGACGGCATATATATGAGTTGGTATGTATATTTAATTTTGATAGTTTGTATAATTTTGTATAATTTTGTACATAGATCTGTTAAATATACATGCCAATTCTAACACATATATATCCCAGAAACGATCGTTAAATAATGAACTTTTTTTGTTTAATATAAGGAACTGTTTCATTGTTTTATTCATTATTTTTTTAATATTTTATCTTGACTCTGTATTCCGTTTATCTTTCACCGAAAGTGATTTTTCATTGCATCTCTTCTTTCCATGATATCCGGATTACATTGAGTTGTTCATACGGATTGGACACTACCGTAAACTCTTGGTAGATTTATCTACATATATATATATATATATATATATATATATATATATATATAGTAATAATAATAAATTTGAAGACTAAAATCCAAAGAGGGCTCGATAATATATATATATATATACATATATATATATATATATATACATATGTGTGTGTGTGTGTGTGTGTGTATGTGACTGTGTGTATGTGTGTGTGTGTCTATGTAGTGTTATAGATAACTCAGCTGAAGATGGATAGACACATTCACATATGCATTCACATATATATATATATATATATATATATATATATATATATATATATATATATATATATATATATATATATATTGAAAGGATAACAAGGACGATTGATTACTCCTTCATTGAATTTATTGATAGGTGACGCGCGTTTCGCCACTAATCAGCTCAATGTTCGATCTGTATCGAACCTTGGAATAATTAATCAAGAAATATACACTATTTCACCTACACAATAAGTAAAGTATTCTTTGATCTATAATAAATAGGGTAAACCGTTACAAATGATAAGATTCTGAATTAATTTCTGTTTGATTGAAGCTTGAGTTCATTATTTGCTTCCCTCAAACATTTCTTTTTTCTATAATGGGTTTATGGTCACACATAGAATATATTGTCTGATTTTGGGAATTACAAGTCTTAAGTAAATTCTCTATAACTTACACCCTATTCTAAATATCTTTCAGACCATAACTCCTTGAATATTTGTGAATTTATATGTTTATATATATATATATATATATATATATATATATATATATATATATATATATATATATATATATATATATATATATATATATATAATATATATATATATATATATATATATATATATATATATATATATATATATATATATATATATATATATATATATATATATTATATATATGTGTATATATATATAGTTGAAGAAAGGTCGTTGATGAAGAGTCCGCCTACTGATTCTTAAAGATACATGAATCACTAGATAATAAAATAAGGTGTATAAATAAAGATGCACGAATAAAACTGTATCTCTTATTTTTTATATATATGTGTGTGTCTATGTATGTATGTATGTATGTATGTATGTATGTATGTATGTATATATATATATATAATATATATATATATATATATATAAGTATGTATGCATGTAAGTATGTATGTATGTAAAAAGGTAGACAGAAGTAACAACACCATCGCTACAGTATATGGAAGGAATATAGTAGGTTAACGCTTGAAATAGTAGGAAGAGGGTCTTATAGTTTCGGACACTAGTCTTTCATCGGAAGAAAAAATGAGAAATAAGATAGATTGAAGGGACAGACAATGGACAGACTAAAATGTCTTTAGATAAAAATAACTGGTCCATTCATATTGACATCTCTTGGAATAATAATCATAAAATTAGTTGCTATTTCTTTAAATTAAAATATGATGAAAACCATTAAAAAAATGACTTTTTACCTTTTGCTAGATTAGTGTATATCCTTATGTGGATAATGGTATTTAATCTTCACATTAAACTGAATGATCAATATAAACAATTCTCTGTAATTAAAGTGTTCTTACATTTTTTGTAAAGACACGTCTAACAATATGTGAGTATAGAAACTAATAATTATTCCCGGTGAGTAAAATTGAAATGCGTTTTATTTTTTCAATCCTGAAGTAAATATCTGATTAACATAAGGTTTAATGCATCTAATTGTATATTTTGTTTTAATACCCAACAATAATATAGTTAGCTATGAGGTTATTTATTATTATCTTCTCTAATACTTTTGTAACTATTAATAATATTATTTCCATAAACATTCTTAATATTATGTTCTAATACTAGATATATTTTAACGTGAAGATTGATGGTATATCTTATATAGAATATTTAATATCATTTTTAATAAATATTATATAGAGTATTCAATTATACATTTTACCACTTATCTCCTGGTTTTCTTTCACTGACGTTATTATAAATGCATTAATTATCTAACAAATGGAGTCTTGAGAGTAATATGAATATTAAGATTGTGTGAATATTATACTTGGTTTGTCAAATGTACATAATATATAATTATTAAATTAATATTCCCAGCATGGCCTCAACCTAATACTCGTAATTGAGTGTGCTCAACTCATTGATGTACTTCTTCAAGCATGGTTCCTCTTGTAAACCTTATCACATATTTACCAATTTTATATTTATAATACAATAAGATAACTAAGTCTATTAAAGTGATGAGAGCTTAGATTATTAATAAGTTAGTTCTATATCATTACTCACGTTACGATTAATCTAATCTAATTCTATCAAGGTATACATGTATATCCATTTAAGCTTAAATAAAGTTTTTAAATTAATCATAACTTCCTAAACATGATATCTAAAAATATTTCTATAACATAATTAAGATGTAATTGTTTAATTAATAATATATTTAATTAATGTATTCAAATATGAATTTATTTAGTATCTCTACCATATTTCTAAATAAGTAAATAAAACCACTGTTTCACAATTCTTTCTTTACAATCTTTACATAAAAATTGTAACCAGTTTAATTATATTTTCTATTAAGATTGTATTATGTCCCCATATAATTGTTGTATCAAATCTAATTTCCATTTAGTTTATTTCAATATATTTTATTCAGTAGACATTGTATACACGGTATTATTCTAATCTATAAATTAACACTTTCTATCTTTCTTAGTTTTTATATTTTCTTTTCTATTTCGCTTAGGTATTGTAATGAAGTCGTTAGAGAAATAGAGCATAACTGTTCTGATAGTGGAGTATTGTTCAGCATACACCGTGACGTCGTTGTAATTATAACGATACCATTATTTCTAACTTTTCTGAAGAGGCAAAATAAAGAATATTTAACATTTCTCCTTCAATCTATGTTCGGATTGTGATATAAATAATATATCTATTATATATATGAATAATGGGGCAATATAGTTTTTACTATTTCTTCTTATTTGTTGGTTTTACAGTTGTTTTTATTTGTAAGAGCGTGTCAATAGAATAACATTATTACATTTATTGTCTGTGCATTTTTGTATTCTACATAGTCTTAAGAGATACCTTACCGGCACCATTGTGATGCAGAACAATCGGGTGCCCATGCACCCGATTGTCATATACGTCAAATTACCAGGAACCCGATTCACAAGCCCTGAGGATTTCCTTCGAATGAAACAGTTCTATTCCTGTAGGAGCCATTTCTACATTAAATGTCATATATATATATATATATATATATATATATATATAAATATATATATATATATATGTAACTAAGGAGGTGTGGTACGGAGAGAGGTGGACCACAACGCACCAGAGTACTCGATACTAAGGGTTGCAATCAGAATCCCGAGGGCTGAGATCCGGCCGTTTCGAGAGCTATATCCGAACTGTTCGGATCTAGCTGTCGAGAGGGCCGGAGCTCAGCCATCGGGATCCTGACTCTTTTCCTACACACACACACACACACATATATATATATATATATATATATATATATACATGTGTTTGTGTGTGAGATAGAGAGAGAGACAGAGAGTGTCTCAGGGTGTGTCTAGAGAGAGAGATAGAGATAGAGAGAGAGAGCCAGAGATAGAGAGATAGAGGAAGAGAGATAGAGAGAGAGAGATGTATATATATATATATATATATATATATATATATATATATATATATATATATATATATATATATATATATATAGAGAGAGAGAGAGATAGAGAGAGAGAGAGAGAGAGAGAGAGAGAGAGAGAGAGAGAGAGAGATTAAATGTGATATTTACAGTAATATAAAATTATTACAATATCAATATTAATATAATATATGGAAAAATAGTTTTCACATGAAATTAATTATAAGACGGCAATGAATTATTATAGGTGAGGCACATAAAATAATTAAGAAGCCAAACAATGAATATGAGTGTTATTTTGGACATTGTAATATTATTATATCAATACTTCGACACTTAATTAATTAAAAAAGACAAATAATGAAATGTGAATCCACAAATGAAATATTTTATATATGCTCCACATATGAATATCTATGTATACATATGCATGTATATATCTTTGTGTGTGATTGTGGCTATGCATATATATATATAGAGAGAGATATATTGAACATACATACACACACACACACATATATATATTTATTATATATATACATATTTACATATACATATATATATCCAAGTATAACAATATTTGTTTCGACACACGATTTCATATCTAAAACCTCGCAAAACTAATTCATCGCCGTTATATATATATATATATATATATATATATATATATATATATATATATATATATATATATATATAAATAAATAAATAAAAATAAAAAAAAAAAAATATATATATATATATATATATATATATATATATACGTATATATATGAAACCTCACTTCATATATAGAATTGATCAATCGTAATTAGAATAATTAATAATTCATACTACTCTATTAAATTTGTAATAAATAATATAATTCATTCTAACAAGTATATCCCCTACTTTCATCCGATCTGAATAGAATGTTCACCTTTTTACTCAGTTAATCAACTATTTTTTGGGAATTATTTTCTATTTCTCGTTTGTCACTTTCTAGAATATTGTCTTATACTGTCATGTGGCTATTCAGACAAACAAATCCAACCATATCGTGTCCACCATTTATATCGTTTGATTAATTTTGCGTATATAACAATAACAAATACACATTTACAAATATATTCATGTTCCAGCTATTGAAAGTGCAACATATATATATATATATATATATATATATATATATATATAGTTATACTTTGGGAGGGTCTTGTTGCCAATAAGAAACACACGCACCAGATGTTTCACTTCAATTTATTATATATTAATTTATAAATTTAGGAATTTATAAATTTCCGGTTGGTTGGTTGGTTTCACAACCATATATTGTCAACGTTCTTTCGTCACACATTCTGTGACCTCTTCAGTGACTGGGGATTCTTTTCTTTGTTTTTGTGCCTCTCCTTTGTTCTGTTCTATGTTTGTGTGTGTGTTGTGTGCTTAGTTTGCGCATGTGTTTATTTATTTTTTTATTTACATCTTACTGTTTGGTTGTTTGTTCTATGTGTGTGTGTGTTTTCATTTTATCCTTAATTGTAAGTTGTGATGTTGCTGTTCCATTCATGTTTTCTATTCAATTATGGTTGGAGTTCATTTATGTGTATTGCCTCTGTGATTCGTCTAAACATTACGTCTTTTCAGAAACGAAATATATATATATATATATATATATATATATATATATATAGAGAGAGAGAGTGACGAAACAAATGTCAATTATATATACATATATATAATCGTGATTTCACCCTTAACGAGATCTTCTGAAACTAAAATGATCAAGCTGTGTGACGCAGAAGTAGGTATTTCGAAAAAAGATACAAACAAAGGATAACAGGAAAACGATACTTTGGTTCGTAAAGATGTTCCATGGCAATGAACGGAACATGGGCGAAGATAATACGTCGATATGTGGATCGAGAAGAACAATTTCTTGCAATGCAACCATCCATTAATGGTATAAAAGGAGTCGTTCGACTAATAATCTATTTAGAATAACCGAATGATTATATATATATCTATATCTATATCTATATATATATTATATATATATTATATATCTATTATATATATATATATATTATTTTATATATATATATATATATAATTCTTATCGAGTCCGCTTTAGATTTAAGGTATTGTTCTTAAAATAAATGATTTCAAAACCCCATAGTTTCAATATTATGTGAGATAATTATGTGAGGTAAAGCCTTTACCATGAAAATACAATAGTAAATATAGAATAATGTAAATGCTAAAGGGCTAAATGTATAATTTTAAAACAACACAAATTAATGTTGATGTAACTTATGCACTATAATATTAGTTATTCTGTTTGTTTTGTATTACATTTAAGGCATAGTAGACTGGCAGTATAGGTAGAGTTTCGGATTCCATGCTTTGACGTATAGAGTTACGGCCCTTGTCATTCTGAGTTCAAATCCCCCTGAGGTTAACTTTCCCTTTCCTACTTACCGGTTCGATAAAATAAACTATCAGTAATGTACTGGGATAATTGCTGCCCTTGTGCCAAAGGTAGAAACAACTATATTTAGAAATGAGGTCTGTGGATTGGCAGAATCAGTAGAGCATCCGACCCCATGCTTTGATGCAAATAATTACGGTCTTTTACGTTCTGAAATCATGCCGACGTTAGCTTTGCCTTTCATCCTTACAGGATCATTAACATAATGTACCAGTAATGCTCTGGTGTCAATTTAATCGACTCCACTGAAAAACAAAAATAGTTGGCCTTTTGTTGAAAGCAGAAAGCTTTAATTTTACGGGATTTAAACCACACAAAATAGATTTATACATATGCAACTCATTCATTTGCATCATTTACATTTTTCCCAAAATCTTTCTTAGTCTGTTTTTAAATATAAAAATTGTGTTTTCTTTGTTACGTCCTATTGTCAGCTTTGTGCACGAATAATATTATTAATCAGAGCTGTTCAACTATTTATACATTATGCAGGGTTTCCCCCACTACAGAAGATTTTAATATGCAAACGTTATACGTGTGGAAATTGTTCTGTTGCTTTGTAACGCTCAATAAATGCAGCTATTTTCGAGGTGTACGTTTGTGTTGCTATACCGCTAAACATTTGTTTGAAATTAGCATATGGAAATAATTGAATATTGTTACCTTAAAGCAATAAATTTGCATAATTTGAAGATGATACTTAAATAGTGGTTATATTGATTTTTACTATAGAGACACACTAGTCATTACAGATGCGAGGGACTCAATTAATAGAGGTGATATTTCTTAGTAACATATATCATTCTATTGAGGTAGCTACATCCAACATGGCTCAACGAACGTTTAATTCAATTAACTCCAAATTACCAAATTATTCATCACAAGATTCTATATTTTCAGAAAAATGTGAACGTAATTATATGGAATAATACACGTATTATATCTACAGTTGGCTTTTAACACGAAGTATGATATACACATCACGTAGAGCTTAATTCTGATTTAGTTTGTCGTTCATTCAATCATGTGCTCTTGATATGAAAGTAGAATATCAACTTAATTAATTATTATTCACGTATGAGGCAACATAATAGTAACAGCCTGATTACGTAATTAGAATATTAATTTATGAATATTAAGCGGGTATCAACAAATATATTAATTTCCTTTGTTAATTGTCACTAATTTGTATTTAATCCTACCTATCTTGTACGCGCTGCAGTCTTAACGTTCAGTCTGAGCTCAAGTACGTCTTGTAATTTTTTAATAACAAAGGAATCCAGAATTATCGGAAATCCCCGAAGGTATTAAACCACCAACCCGTCCATGTCATTGCATTGTTGACCACATGCCAAGAGCAGGAATGAGTGAATGTAAAGAACTAAATGAATAGAAGCGTGGACAGAATACAAAATATATAGATAATAGCGGTGAGTATACATACACCAGAACATATATGAGAAGATATATTTCAATTCTATTATTTTACAATGCACAAAATAATTGCAGCAAAGAGTTACGACCCTTTATGGTTTGAGTTCAAATCCCGTCGAGATTAACTTTGCCTTCATCCTTACGGGGTTGATAAAATAAAGTACCTGTAATACAGTGGGATAATTACTGCTCTTGTGCCAAAAGTAGAAACAATTATTTTATGCATTGTACTTTCTTATACAAATGTAAAGATTCATCATCACTTTTGATGCTCCCATTGATATGTTAGGATTACTATAATCTGGATTGTTTGCTATGATGGTTTCTTTTCAAATATAATTGTTAATATACCGATGAAATAAAAATGGCGTAGACATACAATACAACAGGAGGAACATAATAGTACTTCTGATGGTGTTGCAGGTGTGCAAAGAATTAACTCTGTTAGACTATATATGTATTTATATCTATATTATATCTATTTTTGACTGTTGGTCAGTCAATGATAAACATTGAGGACCAAATGAATTAACTGTGGGGATATAAAAGATATAGAAGCGAAAACCAACCAAACAGAGAGTGTATTCTGTTATTATTTCTGGCAATATTATTACAAAACAATGACCCGCCCCAAGTATAACAATATTTGTTTCGACACACGATTTCATATCAAAAGACTCGCAAAACAAAAACAAGTTAATACAATTGTTAAATATATAAATAAACGAAAGTACAGTTTTTTTTTAATTTTTAAGAACAATTCAAATCCGTCCATTGTTTACCTGTCGCCCTCCAACAGGTTCGTGGCCGTGCCCTTGGCACAGGAGACTTCTGGTGTCCTTCGCCCTAGGGCTAACTCCCTATTCATCAGCTTCATGGTCGTGCCCTTGGCAGTTGAGTCTTCTGGTATCCTTGGCCTTAGCGCTACCTCCCTATTCACCACCATAGGCGCTGAGCTGGCCAGCCGCATGTGTGAGCCTCGCGAGTTGGAATGGCGCTTTCAGCGTATCTCCCTTACCATCCTCAGTGGAGACGCTTTCTCCATCCGGTCCACCGGGGCTCTGGTGAGGCCATTTGCTCACCGTACGGATTAATAGGAAATGTTATAACCTATGGTAAATGAAATAAGTTAAGACATAAGGCTAGAACATTACATTACATGACGTCATTTCGAAACAAAATGACGTCAATAAACAACACGGAGAAGAGGAGGAAGAAAATGAGCATCACACCAATCATCATTCTTTCTCTCCTCTTCTGTCTTTCTCCATTTCTGCTCATATGACAACATGGCTACATAAATGACATCAGATGCCGACATTTCCGTTAATATGAAAAGATCGAAGAAAATAACAAAATCCAAAAATACAAAATACAAACACTTCTGTTTGAACGAAAACGAATTCACATTCTCTGACATTCTCTAATAAAAATAATATTACTGACTAAAACATCACCCCTAGCAAACTGAAGCGAATATTCCAGAAAACAATAACTTTCTCGACACAATAAACTACAAAATCGATGAGTGTAACAACAAAGGGAACAATAACATCAGTAACAGAAACAACAAAAAATTTACATAGACTTACTATTTATTCATCGATGATTTGGCAGCGATATTCCACAACACGAAAGAAAGAAAACGAGGGTACTCTCAATTTTGTGAAGCGTGATCCAGAAAAGCATCAAACAAGGTAGGGGGCATATTTGAATCTAACCATCGAATATCTACACATATCTACAAAATAGGTGATGATTTTGACCAATGATCGAGGTCAATAATTTGGCATTTGTCAGGATTCTGTTTAGAAAAGAGTGAACCTGTCTCATCAATAATAAGGGCAACATCATTGAAGACAAAGATTGATTTCGTATATATTCCATGATTACTTGATATTTGGCCATACCAAATTACATCTTGCATTTTGACATATTAATTTGCAAATAAGAAACACTATAGTTTCCGTAGCACTAAACACTCCATCGATGTTACTATAGATTTGAACCTATTGGCCTTGATATTTAAATAAACCTTCCTAACAATACATCGCAAATCGATCCTTTAAGACGTTCACAGGGATACTTCCTTGATAATGAGTTTTTAAACTCGAAATATTTGGGATAATTAAATTTTCTAAGGTAAGATTCTATGGTTATCTTGGAACCTTTAATGCATTGTACGGCTTTGAAAATTATTTAACTTTATAAGAGATGTGAACTTGAATGGACCTGTTATTTTTATCTAAAGACATATTTTCCAATTCCAACCCACCGTCCCCTCAGTCTCCCTTATTTCTCATTATTTCTTCTGATGAAGAACTACCGTCCAAAACGTTAAGACCCTCTTCCTGCTATATCAAGCGTTAACCTAATATATCCCTTCCATATAGTGTTCCGATTGTGTTGTTATTACTGTTTACCTTTTACATACATACATACATACATACATACATACATACACACACATATATATATATATATATATATATATATATATATATATATATATATATATATATATATACATATATATATATATATTATTCAAAATATTAACAAATGAAGGATATTCACATAATCAAAAGGTATGCTTTATTATATATATTTGAAAGGTACTGTGTTGTTTTTTCAGTACGTCTTCATCAAATAAAATATATAATTTGATATATGACATACCGCTACGGTCTCAATTATACAATTCCAGTATTGGCAGTGAAAAATGAAAACATTTTTGTTGAGTGTTTTTAATATATTTTAAAATTGTATTCATTGAGTAATCAACAAACCATATTAATCTTTGGTTATATATATATATATAACCAAAGATTAATATGGTTTGTTGAATACTCAATGAATACAATTTTACAATATATTAAACACATTCAACAAAAATGTTTTCATTTTTCACTGCCAATACTGGAATTGTATAATTGAGACCGTAGCGGTATGTTATCAAATCATATATTTTATTTGATGAAGACGTACTGAAAAAACAACAATATATATATATATATATATATATATATATATATATATATATATATATATATATCGATTGAGGCACACTATGTTTGTTATCATTTTATTACCAAATGATTCCAAAACCACAATACATATCATGTATAAGCCGTTTTTCTAATTTTATAAGTCTAACACGTACCTTATGGCATACATGTCCTGTTAATACACAGTTTGAATAAGAACACATGTACAAAGTACAGTGTTTTCGTTCAATTAATGTTTTTGAACTTGTTACTTTCTTTATTTAAAATTAGAAAATTTGTCGAAGATTAGCTACGCTCGATTGTACGGGAAATTACTTGCTAAGAAATAATATATCCTTTTATTTACTTCTCACCTCATTATCTATGTTCACTCTACTCTCTTTCTTATCTTTTTTCTTTCGCATTTTTTCATTAGTTCACATTTCTAAATTTAATTATAAATATTTTCTTTAAATAGTTATAACGAACGAAGGGCAAAGACAGTGATAAAGTGTAGAACAGATGGAAATTTATTTTAAGTTTTAATCAATCAAAGTGAGAGAGACAGAGAGAGAGACAAAGCAAAAAACAAAAGCAATTTATTGTTAATGCATGTATCTGTTAATTTCTAATTACTTTGAAAGTGAAACTGAAATTAAGAGAAAACAATTAAAATTAAGATAAAAATGAAAGAATGGAAAATATAAATAGAAAAGAAAATGTTAGACGAATGAAAAAGAATACAACAAAGGAATTGAAAAATAACGAAGAAAATTATAAATAACTAATAAAACGTGATATTTTACAAAATAATTATCAACACAAAGCAACGCTTCCTTTTACACAATGTTGCAATTTATTCCAAACACTTCATTATTTTCGTCTCAGCAAATATTCAACTTCATTCTCTCATTGAAGATTTAAGTTGGCTCCCTGCCATCTTACATGACAGCTTTTTACCACTTCAGAAGTAAAGAAAAAAAAACATGCGGAATTCTTAAGCTTCCTGTGTATTATACTTTGTGTGATATTTCCTCTAATATTTATTCGTATTTTCCATGCATTTCTGTTTCCACACATTCCTGCACAACATTATTTATGTCTATTTGTTTAATAATCAATTGTGAAAAAAAAATATATATATATTTCATACAATATTCTATATTCCTAGCATGTGACATTTTATTTCAGGTGCTTTGGAATTATTCTCTTGTATTTGTTTAATATTCTCTTAAACAGAATATTATATTAGTCTTATTCTTAGTTTTCATGTAATTACTGTGGGTGTATTTGTTGTTTGCTAACGTTGTTTAATCAGACAAAATATATCGCTGAGAAGTAATTAAGCATACACGGCGAATATTTCGATATTACTAGTATTTTTCATTTAATTTGATTACACTGCATTGTATTTTCAGATAAGGAATATTTAGCCAATTCTTACTGCATTTATTCTATTTCAGTTTCATTAACAAATGAAGAAATAATCATAGCATTTACTAAAATTACCGCAGCATAAATCTGCATGATAATAATTGTATGAATGAGAGGTTTTTATTTTTATGTTAATAATAAATATAATTCTGCAAAAATTCTTTACGAAAGCTAGTGAAATCTTTTGATGGTCAGATTCATATTAACTTTCTTACAAAATTTACCTTCGCTACTTCATAGTGGACTACGACGTAGAGATCAAGAAAACAAGAAATACATTAAGTGTGTATTATTCAACAGAAGAATTAATGATGAAGATGGTGATGATGATAAAGGTTTCTGATTGAGGATCAAAGCCACCAATTTTGAGCGAATGGCCAGTCGTTATTGGTACTTTATTTTATCGAACCCGCAAGGATGAACGGGAAAGCTGAACTCGGTGGTATTTGCACACAGAATCTCAAGGATCGTAACTTATTATTGTTATTATCAGTGGATTGGCAGTATCGATAGAGGGTCGGACACCATGCTTTGACGCATTGAGTTACGGCCCTTGGTATTCTGAGTTCAAATCCCGCCGAGGTTAACTTTGACTTTCATCCTTACGGGGTCGATAAAATAAAGTACCAGTAATGCACTGGGTAATTGCTGGCCTTGTGCCAAAAGTAGAAACAATTATTATTATTATTATTATTATTTTCTTGTAGTCTCAGTCGTTGATGTTATTTAACAAATGTACATCAAGCTACTACCTGTAGCCTCAGATATTTCAGGACGTATCGGAGGTTTTTTGCTATTCCCAGCAATTATACCTTTTGAAGAGTTCAAAAAAAGGGGGCTAGACTAATGTTCTTTAAACATCCTCGAAAACGCTTTGAGATTGTACCTAGTGCTTCTATGACAATAACGACGACCTTGATCTCATGAAAGGCATTAATCCTTTAATATTCCCTCTTTAAATCGTGGTATCAGTAAATTTTCTCCTCCTTTTCTTCTTCAAAGTGCAGGCTATATCGGGCACGTTTTATTTTCGCCTGTCAAAACCCACCAGGTCAGTCCTATTGTGTTCTCATTTCTTGGCTGTCTGTATTCTGTAATCCCATTATTGGGATAGTGCAGGGTGGTTCAGGATTGGTTGGGAACCTGAGTCACCCCTGAATCCACCCCCATTATAGAGGAATTTAATTTGTTATACTTATGCATAGTTTATTTTATATTTTTAAATCTCCATTGTTACATTAGTCTTACCATTGTGCACTTTTACTCGACCTTATTGCAAAACCCCACTGTCTTTGTCACTGTATTGTTCCCTACATGTCGGGCCTTGTGGCCAATAAACGAAATTATTAATATTATTATTGTTCTTTGATATTCGGGGGGTTCTTGCTGTTCCCAGCAAGCATGCCTTTTGAAGTGTTCCAAAAAGCGAGGCGGGACCAAATTTCTTTAACCATCCTTGGAAACCTTTTGAGATAGTACCTAGTGCGACTATGACAATCGGGACCACTTTGACTTCATGACAGTTCCAAATCCTTTTTACCTCCCACTTTAAGTCCTAGTATCGGTTAATTTTCTCCCTCTCCTTCACTTGCACTCTCGTGTCGAATGGCCAGGCTACATCCACAATCAGGCACGATCTTTTTACCTTGTTCAAAACAACCAGGTCAGGGCTATTGTGGTCCAGTTTCTTGTCCGCCTGTATCCTAAAATCCCACAGTACTTTCACCTGATCGTTTTCTATCACCGACTCTGTCTTATGCTCATACCACATCTCAGAATGTGGTAAATTGTTTACTTTGCATATGTGCCAGTGGATCACCATGTCCATCACACCATGTCTCCAGCCTTTATAGTGAGTCTGGACCAGGTGTTTACACTCGGATACAATGTGATCCACAGTCTCCTCTCTCTCTCTCTCCACAGATCCTACACAGTGAGCTAGTCTCCGCCTTGTAAATATGGCGTTTCACCCACTTCGTTTTGAGGGCCTGCTCTTGCGCAGCCATTAGCATTCCTTCTGTAGCCTTTTTAAGGTCTCCTCTTTTCAACCAGTTCCATGTCTGTGGATCACTAAATTCAGTTTTCTCAAAGAAGGTACTATGAAGGGATTTTTCATGAAGGTTGCTCTTTCTTCTTGTTGTTATTTCCTCCTTGGACATCCCATGGTCTATTGTCCTCTCTTTCAGTACAATTCTGAGTATTGGCTCCCTACTATCAGTCACGTATTTGTGTAGGTTGTTTTTCTCCATCTGAACACAGTCCTCTATGCTGATGAGACCTCTTCCACCTTCATATCTCCTTCAGTAGAGTCTATCATTATTATTATTATTATTAGTAGTAGTAGTATTTATCGACGAATATTACTTTCGTTAGTGTGTTGTTATTTCCATTGTAATTTGTTGGATATTTCATTTTACTTTTTCATGATCCGGGTAGCTATCATTCCTGTTTGAATTGTGTTTGTTTTCCAAAGATGGAGGATCACACACAATTCCTTCGCTGAATCAACGTCATCAACGTCATCCCCATCACGCTCAAGGTCAACAACAACAACAAAAACAACACTAGCATCAGTAATATAAATAACACTTTCAGCAACTGGTCTCGGATAAATGTGAAGGTACTATTTCTCACCAAGCCAAATGGCATACAAAATATCTCATACAAGAATTGCACGTGTTTACCATGTTGTGGTTGCGGGGAAATGGCCTCATTGCCATCAATGTGAGCAAACTACCAAATAGTGATATTATTATTATTAATGCAAAGTATAGAGTTACGTCCCTTTACATTCTGAGTATAAATTTCGTCGAGGTTAGCTTTGACTTTCATTCTTAGGGTGTCGATAATACAATGCATCAGTAATGCACTGCGGTCGATT
>OZ024758.1:18285943-18288443 GCA_964016885.1 Eledone cirrhosa
TACATTTTTAATTTGTTATAAGCTAATATGTTAAACCGTTTTCTTTTCTGGTTGAAATTTTAGGCGGCTGCAGCAATTGTTACACAAAAAAGGCTTAGGTTATTATGTTTCAGCAATGTGTAACATTAAATTATTTGTGATCTAGTATAGTGTGTCAAAAATAATGACTTGTCTATATTCATGTAAATAGTTGTTTCTACTATTGGCACACGGCCAGCAAATACAGGTACTTTATTTTATCGAACCCGTAAGGATGAAAGGCAAAGTTAACCTCGGCGGGATTTGAACTCAGTAAATAGTAATTGTTGACGAATATATAGGTTGACCATAATCTTTATATATGATATGGAACGTCATAGAATGTAACAAATTATATGTAACAACCTATTGATAAAAATGTGTTACGGAATCATATATTCCGATGAATGTATAAAATCAGAGATCAGGTACTATTCTATTAACATATTCATTTAAAACCAAACTGTATGGTAGTCATGCAAGAAAAAAATTAATCAATAATAGGAACAATCATGGCAGGATTACAAATCATACTTGAAGAAAAAAATCATCATTTTCATATCGACATATTTAAATATATGTTATACATTGCAGGTAGTGTTACGTTATAATTAAATCTCATTTTCAATGTTAGCTGAATTGAGAGATTGATAAATAATGCTTATTATGTGCAATTAAATTTGAAGTTATAAAAATTAAATTTGATTATATGAAAACAATAACAAAACGCATTTCGATTATCTTTCGTTGAAGCATAATTGGAAATTATGAGAAAAATAAATAAAAAAATTAAAGGAAAGACGTGTCAAATAAATGTGGGGATAATTTAAGAAGATGAAATCCTTTGAAATTACTCGTGGACAATGCTAGAAAGAGCAACCGATTCTCCTTTACCTCATACACGAAGTCATATTAGAAGTTGATACGTTACAGTATATATTTTATTCATCGACACACTTAAAAGGAAATACAGGATGGTCAAAATTGGAACACCTATAATTGCAAACCTCATATGGGACTACACAGATTCAGCAACAACAGCACGGAGAAAATCAAATATCGACATGTTTTATGATTTAACTTGTTGTCAGAAAATCTTTTTTGATATGCAAGTAACAAGACTCATTTGGCCGGTGCTTATCCTGGTTTCATGCCGTTAAGCGACTGAGAGTAGAAGGCTCCCCACAGTATGTGTATATACATACATACATATATATATATATATATATATATATATATATATATATATATATATATATATATATATATATATATATATACATACATATATATTCACACTTATACATATGTATATATACATACACACACACACACATACACACACATATATATATATATATATATATATATATATACAGACATATATATATATATATATATATATATATATATATATATATATATATATATATAATGTATAATAAACAATACAATATAATAACCTCATTACCAGAGGTTTCCCGAATAAGACGAATACAAGAAACGTCCACATTCGTTCGTCAGACAAGGCAATTTAAAACATAGTGAAATATTTGAAAACTCTCCTCAAGAAAGGCAAAAGTTTAACGGGCAAAAAAATATATAAATAAAAGTAATGCAACAGAAATATAGTAAGGGTATGTGTATAAATGTGTGTATATTCACCAACAAATGTACATATGTGTGTATGTACAAATGCTTGTGTATAGTGAAAAAATGTGTCCGTAAAAACATACATGAGGGCAAGCATATCAGTGTATGTGTGACATACACTGATATGCTTACTATACCCTTACTATATTTCCTTATTTTATTTTTATATATCTCTTGCATTACTTTTATTTATATATTTTTTTTGCCCGTTAAACTTTTGCCTTTCTTGAGGAGATTTTTCAAATATTTCAGTATGTTTTAAATTGCCTGGTCTGATATTAAATTGCCTTGTCTGATATATATATATGCATACATATATATATATACATACATACTTATGCAGAACTGATGAGAAATGTGCAGATACTCCGCCCTGCTTACATCTTCATATTTATGCCTGTGAATATTGGGGCGCTGGGGTATGTTAGTAACTGCCTCAATACAAATCTTGAGAAGCTGGACTTCACAGGAATAGAAAGAACACAACGAGTGTTGAAATTACAAGTAAAATCCATTAATGGAACAGTTAAAATATGTTAAACGTTCCAAAAATGTTGCATCTAATAACTGCATATACACATGTACAGATGCAAAGCATATACACATGCACACATACACTCAAAACATACACATCCACACATACAATAACATCCATATCCACACATGCATGCATACATAATCTACCTAGTTATTGTTCTGTAAATTCCAATGAGAGAGTATTGTGTCAATGTTAGAAACCGACTCTCTCTTTATTTTGAAAAAATTTGTGAAACTATAAAACCAGAAGTACATACATATATATATACATACATAAATACATATAAATATA
>OZ024758.1:18295943-18323443 GCA_964016885.1 Eledone cirrhosa
TGTTCCAGATGTTTTGGACCGAGGCGAAAAGTTAACTGAATATAAGGATTCATTTAAAGGATACATTAATTCATTCATGATTTAATATCTTGTCGGTTAATAGTTCAATTGAAACATAACTACGAACATACTTCTGGTATCATAACAGTGAGTATGTGTATGTGTGTGTGCGTGTGTGCCCCTATGTGTGTGTGTGCATGTCCGCGTTTGTATGTGTGTGTGTGTGTGTGTGTATGTCTGCTCGTCTGTGTGTGTGTGGGTGTGTATGTGTGTATGTGTGTGTGTCTACATCTCTCAGTATGTGTCTGTATGCGTGTGTGCGTTGTAATGCACAAATGATACTCGTGTATTCTATTCAAATGTCGATGTGTAGAAAATGCATATCTGATATGCCAACAGTAATGATTATAATTGCAGTCCCTAATTGGTGATTTGCTGTATTTGAAGTTGACTTCACTTATCTTAACGGTAGTACCGATAGTAACGAATATATTTCAATAATTCATATCGGTTTATTATGGGGTAAAGTGTATATACTTAACTTACAAAATACGGAATGGTACCTATTCTCTACCACTTCCGATATTTAAATTGTTATATACTCATGGGAATGCTATGTTAATTCTATATAACATTAATTTGTGTCGATTAGTATATCATATTATTGAATAGACACAGAGAATATAATGACCTATTTCATCTCTGGACAAGGCAAAGAAAGGAACATTTTAATATTGTATATCGGCCAGGAAAATATATAGTATTATTGAAGGGCGCTGGAATGGCAGTATCGGTAAGGGCGGTGGTTGGCGGTATCGGTAGAGGGTCGGACGCAATGCTTTGCAGCAAAGAGTTACGGTCCTTTATGGTCTGAGTTCAAATCCTGCCGAGGTTATCTTTGCCTTTCATCCTTACGGGGTCGATAAAATAAAGTACCAGTAATACACTGTGATAGTTGCTGGCCTTGTGCCAAAAGTAGAAACAATTATTGTGGTGTACGCTCAAACAACATCTGGAAATTGACAATGGCCAATACAAAAACAATATCAGCTGGAAATAGATAATTCTAATAATTAAGAGAAACGATTGTGAAAAAGAACACAGTCTTAAAAGTAATGTTTCTCCGGTTAAAATGGGTTGCGTCATACAAGGTATGACAAATATATAATCGTCCAGCTTGGCCGAATAAGAGATCATGAAGACGGTTTCTTGTCGTGGTAGATAAACAGCCAGATTTCACTTAAGCAACACTCCACCATTTGGGGAATGAAATAGACACAGTGTTTGTTCTAATATTACACACCATTAAAAAGCGATGCCCACAATGTGAGGGTCTTTCCTCGTATGTTTACGATTTGAGTTGACGTAAAGCTAAACTAATCGGGAAAATGTTTTGTTTTACAGATGAAATGCGAAAAAAATATTTCATGTACCATAGTTTATTACGTATCAAGGCGATGGATTGGCAGTATCAGTAGAGCGTCAGACACCATGCTTTGTAGCATGTAGTTAGGGTCTTCACGGTCTTAGTTCAATTCCCGCCGAGGTTAACTTTGCCTTTCATCCTTACGGGGTTAATAAAATAAAGCACAAATAATGTGCTGGGATAATTTCTGACCTTGTGCCAAAAGTAGAAACAATTATTTATTACATATCTAGGGGGCAGTGGATTATCAGAATCGGAAGATTGTCGGACATTAAGCTTTATGGCATAGTTATGACCCTTTACGCTCTGAGCTTAAATCCCGCCGAGGTTAGCATTGCCATTCCCCCTAACTTGGATGATAAAATAAAGCACAGGTAATGCACTGGGGTTGATTTAATCGACTTCTCACTTCTCACACAATTGCTGGCATTGTGCCTAACGTAGAAATTATTATTTATTACGTATCTAGAAACTACCAAACACATCAGCCTTAGCGTAATCACTGTAAGACATAACAAGAAATAATATTCTTTGAATAATGTGCAAACATTGTCGAAATCAGTGATGCTTACGAAATAAAGAAACGCGTAACAGATCATCCAGTGAAATATAGTGCATAAAATTGGCACGTACATGTATCATATATGAATTCATTTATTATTCAGTGTATGCATCCCGTATTAGCTTAGTGGAAAGTATCTTTCTCCCAAGCATAAAAGCTAGATATGCGTAACTCATTACTGCCCACCTAATAAACACGTTGCTACATCTTCGACATTAAATAATTCAGAGACACTATATAGAATACATAGGATATCCGCAACATAATTAATGCACGGGGTTTTACAAAACCATATAGGAATAAATAAAGAGTGTAAAACGAAAAACTATATGATTGAATGAATAATGTTATTTCCATGTATCGGTACCAGTAATGCACTCGTTAATTACTGGCCTTGTGCCAAAAGTAGAAACAATTATTTCCATGTATCGGTGTGTTGATTATCATACTCAAAGAACACACAAACACTTACATCATAGTATTGACCTCAACCAAAACGTTAGAAAGGTGATCAACAAATGATTATTTTCTCAGAAAAATAATTCATGTAATAGGCCAATCTCTTTCAAATATACATATATATGAAAATACAATGTCCGAGACAAAGCAAGAGTGTATTTGAATACATATAATAATAAAAGAAACAAACATCGCTAGAATAGCTGTTAAAAGAGCTAACTGATGTGAAAAACAGCGATTGGCAATACTGCCTGGGTGGACAGACAACAGTGGCCAGCATAGAGACAATTCACGTGGCGGTGACAGGCAGATGAAACAGAGACACAATTGACAAGGAGTAGCGCGTTGGCGCAGATGAGTGATTGGCTGTACTTTAATTAGTTTCCAGATAATTGTTTCTATTGTTGGCACAATGTCAGCAATTATACCAGTGCATTACTAGTACTTTATTTGATCGACCCCGTAAGGCTGAAAGGCAAAGTTAATCTCGGCAGGATTTGAACTCAGACCACCAAGAGACGTAACTCTATGCTACAAAGCATGGCGACCGACTCTTTACTGATACTGCCAATCCACCGCCTGCTTTTATTTTCCAGATAACGCCTGCACTTAGTTTCCAGATAACGCCATATATCTTGTTGAGTTTACAGCTGAGAAACAGACTCCATATTACTCTCAGGTGGTTCATTGTCGTCTTAAAAAATAACATCATGCAAGGTAGTCTATGGTACATTATTTCTGAAGCATTACGACGACCCGGCTGTTAGTTGCACACCTTAGATGATAAGCCTTTAATGTCAGACCTTACATCAACGAAGCAAGGAAAACATTTCAAGGCAAACTCGAAACACGTACGTAGATATTAAACGGGAAGGGACATACTCTCCACAAGAGTGTACCTTATGTATATCTGCCAACCTTTAAAAAACCCAAACGGGGAGTGCCATGAACAAAGTCCGAAGATTTTACATTATGAAAGTTATGCCAATTTTCACGAGAAAAGACTTCTGACACCAACCCCAAAGTGGCTGGAAGATTTCCTCGTCGGACGGGGAGAGTTGACAAGTTTGCTAATTCCATGCTGTAAATGCTCAATGTAATATGTTGTATTTCTTAATTTGAAAAAAAGAGAAATGTTAAACGGACAAACAGAAACTACACTTTGTTCACGTAAATTGTTTAATATTTAATACAGTCTCAGGCCTGTCAACACTCTATTCCGACGGGGAGATCTTCAACCCACTTTGGAGTGGGTGAGAGATGTCTTCTCTTATGAAAATTGGTATAGATTTTTTATGTAAAATCTCCACATTTTGCCTAATTTCCTCCCATTGTGGGCCACTCTTTTTCATGATACTCCCCCGTTTGGGTTTTTAAAGGTTGGCAGGTCTGTCTGTAGTCTGGTGGGTTCGTCGGAAAATTAGGAATAAATGATCTCAGACATGTTGTGAAATCTAAAGTCGAATAAATTGTGTTATTGAAAGAAATCAACGTAAAATGTTCATGCCTTCGGCAATAGGCGTCGACTGGTTTTCATGTATGATAGAGATAATATATTTACCGGGTATTACCATGGTGATTTCAGTTTTAAAAAAAATATATATTTTTACAAATTTAAACACGTGTGAAAATAATTAAATTGAATTTTATTGTTATTATCTATATATTGTCAGCTGGGTGTTATGTTTGTGAAGAGGGAACAGTGTTAAAGTTTTGTTTGCGATTTGGTATTTAATTCTAGTTCCTTTCTACTCAACATGAATTTATCTTCCACAAAACCAGATATATTGAAGCCGTCATGATTGAAAAGCATTTGGAAAAATCACCCATTATGTTTGTGTTATACAAAAAAACATCAATATATTTCTATATCATTTCATTATTTTCTCTTAAATTAAAAATAATATATTTATATATATTTTACTGAGACACAAACCATGTATTTACATGTTAGTACTAAAATATATCAAGTTTTATAGCGCTGTCTAGTTATATTCAAATAATGTTAAATATACGAAGCCTGGTAAGAAAGAGCAGCAGTTCAGCGATCAATTTGTTTACTCACTTCTCTTGAAGGAGATATATGTATATCCTGAGCTCTGTAACATCTACAGTGAAGCTGCATGACTTAACACGTTGAGTTTACAATCGGCATGTTGTGAGTTCGATTTCAAGACCGACCGGGTCGTTAAGACCTTGAGTAAGTCATTTTATTTCATCTTACTCCGGTTCACTCAGCTGTAGAAATGAGTGGCAACGTCCCTAGTGTCAAGCTGCATCGGTCTTGGACAACATCGGTGGCATGGAAAGGCGAGACTGGTATGCATGGATATTTCTGGTCTTCTACCAAAAAACATAGCCGCGGCTTTCTGCCTCGGAAGGTGAACATTCTAAGTTCAAAACCCATGGTCATTCGTGACCGAAGCTGGTCTCAGGCTATTTCATCAACAAAGCTGGTAAACTGGCAGAGTTTTATACACACGGTATAAGTTCTTGCACACTGCAACTCACTTCAAATATCTCGCAAATCAGTTACATTTCCTCATTTCAATTTGATGCCTAACCTCAACCGGACTTGTTTATTTTTCTACATACCTTTCCCAATTTATTTAACTATTTATCAATCTCTCTATATCTGTTCTTCTCTGGAAGAAGATGGCCGTTCAGATATGGAGAGCGGTGGAAAGGGTCAGACATCTTTGAATACCCGATATGCGTTGTATATCACGCTCTTCCAACGATTACATTAAACATGTGAGACACATGAACGAATATATCTACAGTAAGATCCTAAGGGTCGGACGCCATGCTTTGCAGTATAGAGTTACGGACCCCTGTGGTTAACTTCGCCTTTCATCCTTATGGGGTCGACAAAATAAAGCACCAGCAATGTACTGGGATGATTGCTGGCCTTGTGTGCCAAAAGTAGAAACAGTTATTGTCAGCAGTTGGTAAAATTCTTTAGGGTTTACCAAATAGTAAACTAGCTGAAAAGAACATTTTAAAATGGATTCAATAGGCTTCTCCAGAATTATTAGGAATATCATCACGGCCATTATTTGAAGAGTGACTATATTCGATGCCGCATTAACTCGTCTTATTATACAGACTGATAATTCATCACAATTAACTATACATGTGGACATATATTTTATTTGAACAGACAAAAAACAGATATTTCCGAAAGAAATGAAAAATATGATTGCATGATGTTCAAATATTTAGCAAAAGTATAATAAATGGCAGCGTATATAATTCATATTTTCATATTCACTCTTGAAAGAGAATGGAAAATAATAGTCTTTATTTCTGAAAGAAATGTAACGGACATTAATCTTATACTTTGTTAAACAATGTTTTGGATAGTATATATATATATATATATATATATATATATATATGTGTGTGTGTGGGGTGGGGGGTATTTGTGTGTGTGTAGGTATATATGTATATATATATACATATGTATATATATATATGTATATATATGTATATATATATATATATAAATGTATATATATGTATATAAAATATTAAACAAATAATGAATAAAACAATGAAACAGTTCCTTATATTAAACAAAAAAAGTTCATTATTTAACGATCGTTTCTAGGATATATATGTGTTAGAATTGGCATGCATATTCAACAGATCTATGTACAAAATTATACAAAATTATACAAACTATCAAGATTAAATATACATACCAAACACACATATATGCCGTCTTCAGAAATAATGAATATATGTATATATATATAAATGTAAATATATGTATATATATATATGTATATATATATATATATATATATATATATATATATATATATATGTATATATATATGTATATATATATGCGTATATATATACATATGTGTATATATATACATTTGTGTATATATATATATATATATATATATACATTTGAATAAAGTTTTTTGACATTTGTATAGTTAGTAAATCTAATACACACATACACACACACACACACACTCATACACATATATAAATATATATATATATACATATATACATATATATATATATATATATATATATATATAGATAGATAAATATACACGGGTGTGTATGATTGTGTATAGAAGATTATATTAATAAAAGGGATTCCACCTTTGTCTGATTTACTCGTTTTATTTACAATCTTTAAAATTTAGAATGCTATTAGAATGAAATAGTATGGTAGAATATTAAATGTTAAGTGTTAATTGAACAAGTACGTTCATGCTTTCGCAATCTTCAGGTTCATAATGTGCGGTGACATTCTATTGTCACACCCGTATATATTTATCTATCTATACATATGAGAATGGCCCGTGTGAATAGGCCTTCACTCTACATCAGACTATAGGTGAGGAAGATGAAAGATCAAGGGAGCACCCCCTCTCTGTGCTCCTGAGGAGAAGGGTTGCACACTTTTTTTCGGACGTGTGTGCGACCTCCCAGGGCGCCTCCTCCGTATTGAGGATTTTGTTATACAATTTATTTTGTTATATTTTATTTTATTTTTATATTTTGTTATTTTATCCTCCTTATTGAGGACGCCTTGTTATGTAAACTCCCCCCATTGTACTTGTCCCACTTTTTGATGACCTGGTGGCAAATAAAAATAAAATTATATATATCTATGTATATATATATATGAGTGTGTGTATGTGCATGTGTGTATTAGATTTACTAACTATACAAATATGAAAAAAAACTTTATTCAAAGTTTCATATTTACTCCAGTGAGGGTGGAACAATGCCTTATTGTTGGAATTTATTAAACATAGTACGACTTTCCTTCGAATTTCTAAAAAGAGTCTCACAAAACGAGTTTATTTGAAATTTGAAGCAACATTTTCTATGAAAATATGTAATATTTATCTCTATTTTATGTCAGTAAACACAAATATATACAGCCGCTATATATATCTGATAAATGAGTGAAACCCCATACTGACAATATTCGAATATATATTCTATCGTCACTGGAAGAAAGAAGAAACATTTTGCTTCGGAGTGATGTGAATTCAGAACATAAAGAGCTGGAACCTATGTTACAGAGCATTGTACAATTCTGCCCAACCTCTACGCTTTCATAGTGTGTGTGTCTGTGTGTGTGCGACAGCTCACACCTACGCAGGTTTAGCTGGCCTCCACCAAGGTATATCCCGTTGGAGGTGTCTTGCGTAATTTAATGATAGCGACCCCTGTTCTATCATCTCATGTCTACAGCTGAGTAAACTAGAGCAACGTGAAATAAAGTGTCTTGCTCAAGGAAACAACACAACACCCGGTAAGAGAATTGAACTCACAACCTTTCTATTGCAAGCCCAATGCTCTAACCACTGGACCATGCGCCTTCACGTATCCCTGCCCTTTCATAATGCATATAGTTATATTATGTTGTCATTTGTAGGCCTTTCATTACATTTTGGAATGAGGAAGGGTTATTGTGAGCAACAACATAATTTTAAATTTAGAAAGTTATAGGAAGTTTGATTTGTGAGATGTGCAGTTATTTACACCAGTAAAAAATCACGTAAATATGCACATGATTTAATTTCAATAAAAAAGAAAATTGTGGTAGAAATATTTTTCAAACTCTATAACTGGCTCCACTAAAACGAAGGAAGTTTGGATAATGAACACATTCACAAGGATATAGTGCAAACGTGGAAGGGCCGATCTGCCACTCTCATTGCCTCTAGCTCTCTCGCGCCCCTCCCATCTCTCTGTATAGTGGGTAAATGGGGTCCCACATGCTGGCCTCCCCACTGCGCCAGCGGAAAGAATGGAGATGGTAAGAGAGATGGGCTGAAAGAGCCATTCTATCTCGCGAGGCTCACACATGCGGCTGGCCAGCTTAGCACCTATGGTGGTGAGTAGGGAGATGGCCCTAGGACTAAGGACACCAGAAGTCTCCACTACCAAGGGCACGACCGCAAACCTGTCTGAGAGCGACCGGTACTTGAAGAGATTTGCCTCCTCGGGCCGGCGTGCTGCTGAGTCTGGGTTACTCAAAATCCACATCATAGAAATATGAATATTCTATTCAAGTGTCTTATTAAGTATATCACAGGAAAATAGCTGCTTACAATTAACAGAATATTTATTCATTTCAGTGAGAACTTTTACTAAATCAAATATTTATTCATTTCAGTGAGAACTTTTACTAAATCAAATATCTCATTACATTTTGTCGATTGAACAAATTCATTTTAAATGGTCTCTTATTCAAGAAGTTTTAATATATAAACTCTCGCAGTTCCTAACGAGAACATGCATTAATAATTTTTAAAGATGTTACATTCTGAAATTTGCCTAATCGAAAAAGGTTTTTTTACGTCTACTGTTACACAAACATTATTTATTTATTATGCCTGTCAACAAAGAATTATTTTTTTCGTTATACTTTATTGTTTTTTACTGGTATTAAAAAAAAATTAGACCGAATAAATATTGCGAACACATCAAAAGAATATTTTCAAATAAATTGAAAACAAAAGATGAGAAATATTTAGAAGAAAAATTACTGGAAAATAAAATACGGCTTTGTGTTATCATTTTCGAAATTATTTCAATGACAAGTATCCTTCAAAACTAATCTAATTAGTTTTCTATTTTCAAGCGAGTTGTTTGAGTGCTAACAAAAACGGAATATTTATAAAAAGAAAATAACCGTCCCCGCCCCATTTCGCTTCATCATGTACACATAGTAAGTCTTATACTTTGTAGTTTACTATGTTATCAATTTTATTTACAGTAATAATAACAATAATGATTTATAGTATAGACACACGGCCAGTAATTATTTTTTGGGTGAGAGGAAAGTCGATTAAATTGACCCCAGTACGTGACTTGTACATTATTTTATCGACCCTGTAAGGATAAAAGGCAAAGTTAACACAGTTGGGATTTGAACTCAGACCAAAGCATGGGGTCCGGCCCTTGACGACTATAATAGCGGAAATAATACAGAGATAAAAGGAAACAAATGAAGAAAAGAATAGGGAAATATGAGAAAAAGAGAAACGTGAAAAAGAAAGAAAAAAAAGAATGGAAGGGGAGGGGATTGCAAGGGGTCTGGCGTAGCACAAGCTGAAGTGGGGGATTGATTGGGCTTTGGGCCTAGGGTAAGTTGGCAGTTGTGTTGCGCCCCGAAGTCAAGGTTGCAAAAACATTCCCGCTGACGATGACCAGTGAGACCCGCTGCCAGAGCCAATCAGCCAGTGAAAATAATCATCTTGCGAAAAGCCACATGAAGAAAACTTGACCGGGAATCGAACGCACTAAACATTAAACCACCTGTCTTCAGACCCACATACACATACAAACATTGATAAATAAATAAACAAATATATATATGTATATATATATATATATATATATATATATATATATATATATATAACGAATACATGTGGTAAGGAACCAGATGGACCATAACGCACCAAAGTACTCAATACTTAGGTAGTAGAGTGGGTAATAGGAACGAGTAGGACCCCGACGGCTGAGCTCAAGCCGTTTCGACGGCTAATTCTAGTCCAGAATTAGCCGTCGAAACGGCTTGAGCTCAGCCGTCGGGGTCCTACTCGTTCCTATATATATATATATATATATATATATATATATATATATATATATATATATATAAATTAATGAAAACAATGAATAAAAAACAAAGAACAATTCCTTATATTAAAAAAATCATCATTTTACGATCGTTTCTAGGATGTATATGTGTGTTGATATGTATATCATATAGATCTATGTAAAAATATTACAAACTATCAGAGGAAATATACATACCTTCACATATATATGATGTCTTCAGAAATGATCATATATATATATATAACCCGCCCGTCTTCTCAATCTATTCTGTATGTCAGCGTGTGTATGAATATATATTTATGTATGCGGTGCTATTCATGTCAACATATCTCGTATAGCATAGATTGTTAAGTTAAAGATGAATATATTTAGTAATTAATTGCTAATTGACCATATCTGTTCGCTAAATAACAAAATATAAAGTCATAAGTTAATGAATATATTACAAAACAAATATACACGATTGATAAGTTGCAATTATCTAGCGAATATCTGTGTTAAAAACTTACGTTAAAAAGTTGAACCAACCTCTATGCTAGAGGCGTTATGGTATCATTGATGACAGTAAATTACTGAGAAACTCCTTCCTAATTAGGCAGATAATTAAGAAGTTGTATCCAACTTATGAATGTATTTGGAATTTTGCTTGATATTGATTTGTTGGTTTTCATTATTTTGTCATTTCTGTTTAATTATTAGATTTATATTACCATTAATTTGTTCTGATCACCTTACATACTTAATCAGATTTTTCTTATTCTTCATTTAAACCTATCCTAATGAATCTTGCTTTATCCCTGATATACTTTTTCCTTTCTGTCAGATATTTTTCAATCGGTGAATCACCGTATGTCACTGACTTCTTTAACATTCATTGCCATGTATCTAGTTTATTTTACTGTATTCATTCTGTATTTCTCTTTCTTATTTCAGCAAATATCGATTTATCAATAAGACAACACGCGTTTAAAAACTCATAAAAATGTATATTAGCCTCATACGAAACCCACTGCCTTGTACATGCATTCATACACATATTCGTACACACAAAGATACATACATATATATCTATATATGCATATATGTGTGTGTGTGTGGGGGGGGGGGGGTGTTATATATGCATGAGCATGTTCGAATTTGCGTTTGCTTTCTATGTCAAATGTGTATATGTGTTGCTATGCGAGATTTTGTCTGCATGCGTATATGTTGGACACAATGCATTGTAGTATTTTTATCTCTCACTGGCTCATTATATTTGAAATAAATGTAGCTGTTGATATACCAAATGTGAATTTTCTAAAGTGGAAATCATTGTTTCATTGACAGATTAATCTTCTATCTACAATTCTATGTTCTGATTCTAATACAAAATTGACATTATAGGCTTTGTAATATAATCATCTGGCAGGAAGGTATACGTTGTTGACGATAGCTAATAAGCTTGAAACTAGTACAGCGTTCCTTTGTCAGTGTTGAACAAACGAGCAACGATGGTTGCTAGACACTACGGCTTAATACGGGATGTTTGTTTACAAACACACCGATCATTATAATAAATGTTCCGGGAATCCATACGTACATATATATATATGTGTGCATGTATGTATATATATATATATATATATACTACTGTACGTCTGTATACATATATGTATGTACGTATACATACTTATATTTAAGTACAGCCGTACTAAGAGTGGGAAATCAAATTTCGTTTCATTTTTTCCGTTTAATATATTAGTTTTTAACCATAAATAATTACATTATCTAATGAAGAAATGGCACCAAGGGCTCCAGATAAATGCCAGGTCTCATATATATATATATATATATATATATTTATATTTCCATTTAACATATTATAAACAGGGAAACGTACCATGAATATCAACCAATGTTAACCCCCAAATAGGAGAGATTTTAACACAATCTTTCAATCTTATGAATTTAGGAACGTGAATAATGTAATTGTGCATTGGCGTATTGTATCATTCTATTTTTTTTTACATTAAACTTTGAAGTACCTTTGATCACACACACACACACATACACACACACACACACACACATACACACACACACACACACACACACATATATATATATATATATATATATATATATATATATATATGCCAACACAAGAACACAAATGAAGGGTTCATTCTAATGACGTGGCTATAAAATTGAGGCGTGTTTGCATAATTGCTAACGAATCGAATGTTATTATTAATATTCGAAAAACTCAGATTACATTTATATATAAATATATCAATTGATTAAGCAACAAATAAAATAACTTATTGCTTATATATATATATATATATATATATATATATATATATATATATATATATATATAAAAATAAATTATTAAAAAAATAATGAATAAACAAAGAAACAGTTCCCTATATTAAAAAAAAAAAATTTTATTAAAAAAATGTTTTATTTTTCACCGAGAGTAGTTTTTGAATGCATCTTCTCTTTTCATGATATCCGGATTACATTGAGTTCTTCATACGGATTGGACACTACCGTAAACGTTTGGTAGATGTTTCTACATATATATATATATATATATATATATATATATATATATATATATATAGAGAGAGAGAGAGAGAGAGAGAGAGAGGGAGAGAGAGATAATATAGAGGGAGAGTGAGAGGGAAGAACAATAAGGGACAGCTGTATTGATAGATAGAATAGATATTTGTGGCTCCACGTCAATATACCGGATATGAACTCATAGAGCAGAGAGCAAGAATAAATACCGCAAAGCAGTATAACCGATGCTCAAACGACTCTGCTAATTAGCCGTCTATAACATTCAATATTAGGACTGTGAGGTGTCCTACATTATATGTGCTATTTTAACTAATGTAGCCAAAACATTATAACTTTCGGCATACATGGTAAATTTTTCTTAATTTCAAAGTGGAATAACATACAGAGCAATAAGCACGTTTTTAATATAAACATGTATTTGTATTTTAATCATAAATTGTTTGATAAACTAAAGCATCATAATAATACACATGACCAAAATATGGGGCTTTGCGAAATGTAGCAGCAATATACATATTATTGTTCTCTATATATAAAAAAAGTTATCATCACATATAATTTATATATATATATATATATATATATATATATATATATATATATGTAAGTATGTATGTATACGTACATACATATATGTATACAGACGTACAGTAGCATGCATATATATATATATATATATATATATATATATATATATATACATACATACAGGTACACATACATATATGCACGCATCAGTTTAGCGGACGCTTATTATAACGCCGCTTTGTTCGTTTGTAAACAAACTGAACAGCCTGAATTTATGCCATACGGTGTTAAGGCAACCACGTCACCTTTTTGTTCAACACTGACACAGGAACGATGTACTAGTTTCAAGCTTGTTAGCTATCATCAGCACCGTAACTTATATATATATATATATATATATATATATATATATGTATATAGTAATAATAATCAATTTGAAGACTAAAATCCAAATAGGGCTCGATAAGGATAAATATATATCAAATATATAAGAACCGTAGAGCAAATAGTTATTAAAATAACAGATTAAAGTTTAAGCAAAGAATCGCTGCTTTCACCCTTAACGGGATCTTCTGAAACTAACAAAGTAAATCTGTAAACGCAGAGCTGGTTATTTCAAAAGACGTTGCAACCGGAGGAAGACAGGAAGACGATACTTTGGTTCGTGGAAACGTTCGCTGGCAAAGAACGGGAAAAAAACGAATAATGCGTCATTAATAGGAGCGGTGAAAAACAATTACGCGCAAAGATAGAACCACGTTTATGGTATAAAAGAGGTCGTAGACTAATGTTCTCTTAGGTGGTGCATAGAGACGTTCTCTGGCAATGAACGAAAAAACGAAGATAATACGTCATATGTGGACCGTGGAGAACAATAGCACGCCAAGACAAAACCACGTAAATGGTATAGCAGAAGTCGTAGACTCAAATTCTAACTAGGAGACCAAATGAATCTCCGCTAAACGTTTTTTGAAATATCCATTTCTGCGTTTACAGATTGACTTCGTTAGTTTCAGAAGATCCCGTTAAGGGTGAAAGCAGCTATTCTTTGCTTAAACATTAATCTGTTATTTTAATAAATATATATATATATATATATATATATATATATATATATATATAGAGAGAGAGAGAGAGAGAGATAGAGAGAGGGAGAGGGAGAGGGAGAATGATTAGGTATCGAGTGAGAGATGACAATGGAAAGATGGGCATATATATATATATACATATATAAATATTATTTTTCTAAATATATTAGAAAAGTATATAATTTATATAATTTATATGTATATATATATATATATATATATATATATATATATATATATATATATATATATATACATATAAATTATATATGTAAATATATATATATAAATATATATATATATATATTTACATATATATATATACCTTGCTTGATTACATATTAACCATCTCACGTCTAAGGGTATGTCATGTATCATTTTACTTTATCTGATGAGGACGTACTATTATATCTGATTCATGTACCTCTGAAATCTGTATAACAAAATTTAATTGATCACAAGAACATCTATTTTATTAATATTTGAATTTAATATTATATATATATATATATATATATAAATATATATGTAAATATATATACATATATATATATACTTAAATATATATGTAAATATATATATATATATATATATATATATATATATATATATATATATATATATATATATATACATACATACATATATATATATATATATATATATATATATATATATATATATATATATATATATATATATATATATATATATACATATATATATATATATATATATATAAGTTATTCCGGGTTGAATCGGAGGTAACCACAGTAAGTTAGGTACTCAATACATAGCAGAGTATAACAGTTTTAATATAGAAGAGCTTCTACAGGACTAGAACTGTTTCATTCGTGAGAAATCATCAGGGAGCTCCCTGATGATTTGTCACGAATGAAACCGTTCTAGTCCTGTAGAAGTTCTTCTATATTAAAACTTATATATATATATATATATAACTTTTTCTATTATATATATCTTTATATATGTAACTTTTCTATACATATATGTAACTTTTATACATATATATTACTTTTTCTGTTCGTATATTGCCGTTACTCATCTCAATAATTTTTGCATGCCTTTATTTTCTGAACGCAGACAGCAAATCTGAATGATTACAGAAGTGTATACTTTGCATACTATTTATAATGAATGCCAGGCACATGAGATTTAAAAGTGTCATTCTTAGACACTTCATTTATCTTAAAAAGAATTTCAAAATAGAAACCATAAAATAAATCGATACATTGCTTACATTTTAAAAAATGTTATCTATAGTCCTTTTTTTATTTTTACAAATTCTTAAATACATTCTTTATTTGTACTGACTAATATTTTATAATATATAGGCATGGTAAATTTTAAAATAATATAAATACAAGCAAATCTATACAAATAAGTTAGAATATATATATATATATATAGGGGTGTATTGCGTGTATGTACGTGTGTTTATATTTCATGTGAATTGAGATATGAATATATATTTATTATGTGTATCAAACTTTGCACGTCTTGTTAAGGAAATACAATTTCCGAAGTATACTAAATGTATTAAATAATAATTTTAAAATAACATTTCATATTATATTTGTGTATAGAAAGGTTAAGAAAAGTGTGAACCGGAATCCACAGGTAATACGGAATGTAAAATTATGTGCACCACATGCAATCATAATCTTTCCTATATTGATATTGTTATTGTTATTGTTATAGAGAGTGTGTTGTATATTATATATATACATAACATATATGTGCGTGTCTCTGTGTCCATGTCTTCAGTAAAAGCGATCGGCTTGATGGTTAAAACTATGGACTTACCATTGTGAGGACTGTGTGTGTAGTTGTATGTGTACGTGTATATATATATATATATATATATATATATATATATATATATATATATATATATATATATATATATATATATGTATATATATATATATATATATATATATATATATATATATATATATATATACATATATATATATATATATATATCAGATGTGAGAAAAACCACAGACCCTCCATCTCAACTCACCTTTTGTAAAGCAAAAGAACTGCGAAACCGGTAAAGGAACCAAATAAATATATATATTTTAAAAAAAAATAAGACTCCAGTTGCATTTTCGATTTCATCTCTTTTTCTTTATACTTTCACTCGTGTAGGACACCTCGGTTATTTTTCATTTTGTAAAAAAAAACCTCACTTTCTAACATATATATATATATATATATATATATATATATATATAATATCAATATTAATATTAAGAATATTAATGCATGGATAAATAAATATCTGTATAACAACATATTTCTTTCATTAGACATATTTCAAGGATACTAGATTATAGTATGCTTTCTTCAGATAAAATACAATATTTGGTGTTAAGATTTTGACATACCCAGAGCGGGACCTTACAGCGTAAGCCAAAAATGGGCAGTCATATATGTATATTCATCAGCAAAGCATAACACTCATTGTTTATATATATATATATATATATATATATATAGTGTTATACTTGGGAGGGTCATATTGTTGTAATAATATTGCCAGAAATAATAAGAGAACACACTCACTGTTTGTTTGGTTTTCGCTTCTCTATCTTTTATATCTCCACAGTTAATTCATTCGGTCCTCAATGCTTACCATTGACTGACCAACGGTCAATACAGATATAATATAGATATAATCACATATATATATAGTCTAACAAAGTCCTTTCGTTGCACACATGCAACATCATCAGTGGTACTATTATATTCCTCCTGTTGTATTATATATCAACGCCATTTTTATTTTATCTGTTTATTTATTTATTTATATTTATCTTCTCTGCGCATGCGTTTGCGTCTGGTGTGTATGTATAACAAGAAAGATAAACAAACCCCTTTAACACGTAATGTATTTTTTTTCTATTTCAAATTCTTTTTAATTGTAATATTCAACATTTGATAAGATGGTTTAAACTGATAGATCGAAACCAGTTATATTGTATATATTTTATATACATTATAAAACTTCTTTTTTTTAAAGAATTGTTCCTTTCAATGTTTCAATAATGTCAATTTGACGAATCAAACAATAAAAAAAGAAAAACAGATCCTTAAACATATTTTCCGTGCTATTTCCAATTCCACTCTCTCTCTCTCATTCCCTCTCTCTCTTCCCATATCTCTCTCTCTCTCTCTCTCTCTCTCTCTCTCTCTCTCTCTCTCTCTCTCTCTCTCTCTCTCTCTCTCTCTCTCTCTCTCTGTATATATATATATTATAAAAACAGGGAGAAAGAGACGATTATAAGGATGAAACATTTATTTTTTCCTTTCTTGTTTCCCTCTCTCTTTTTTATATGTGTGTGTGGGTTTCAATGTGGGATTGTGGTTATGTTATCATCATATTTCTTACTCTAACTCATGTGATACTAAAATAGATATTGCATGTGTTGTTTATTTAGTATGCATTTAGTATAATTAATATTGCTGAGAAATATATTTTTTTCTTTGTTTAGATCAAATGTTAGACCGTTTATATAGCATATGCTTAATGATATAAAGGAATATATTGATCACGTCTGTTTCAATACGGTCGCTTTATGTCTACCAACCACCGATTATCATGCCACATAATAACAGATATAAATGATCTTCCTTCTTGATATATAATTCGTTTAAATATATGTTTGCATTTGGTCATGTAATATTTTACAAGTGCTTATGTCATTGAAACTATATTTTCTGATATCTGAATCGATAATTGTATTTGTGGATTTCCTCTCAATTATAGTGTGATTCATGAAAATAATGTTGCTTAAAGCATTTAGATTTTCAGCTAACTAAAATACGGGTTAGCATAATTTACATATATATATCAATTAATCTATATATAGCTACATTCTATATGAATATTATATTTATGAATTAATGCAATGCACCTGTATTATAATCATAACTATGTTAATAATCGTATATCTATATATACAATCCATGATGTTCTTATCGTCTGCTTACATATTTTTTCTAAATAATTGATCTATTAGATCACCTCTTACACAGAACTAAAATATATTGCAATATTAATATATATATATATATATATATATATATATATATATATATATATATATAGCTTCTGCAGGACTAAAACTGTATTATTCGAAGGATACAATCATATATATTTTTTTCTATATTTATTTATTTACATGAGCATGCGCATATGTTGATTATCATTTGCATGTGTGTGTTTGTATTTCATTTGATAAAATATATTTTTATTTCTGTATTTATGTACCTCGTATAGATAGTGTTCCGAACAACTCAATACTCAATGGTTAGTTCAATTCCAATGGGGTATTCTCTTGTATAGAACATATTATTCTACAAAACCGTATTTGTCGCATTAATATGCTAACAGGGTTATCTGCTATTTCATGTACCTCTGATTTATATGACATATCTGCGACGTAAATAATAATTCATAAATGTTTCGTTAATAAGATAAGTTTCATCAGTACACGTAATAGAAATGTCTTTTAAGTAATGTCTTTTAGGTTGTCCAATTATACTTATGTTTAGAATATATTAGGCTGGAGTCAGGTTAATCCAGATTCTAATTACAATATTGTGTTCGCCTATTTCAAATGCTTTATTCCACATAAGCAGATTATCTAATGTTTAATTCTACTTTCCTTAACTTTATTTCGATATAAATATTTTCGAGTGACATACATGAGCGTTGGAAATTAAAGGAAAAAATAAAAGATTGTTATTATACACATAATAGGGCGGTTTATTTGCAGTATCGGTAGAGGGTCGGACATACTTTCCCTTTACGATCTGAGTTCAAATCCCGCCGAGGTTAACTTTGCTTTCATGCTTACGGGGTCGATAAAATAAAGTACCAGTAATGTAATGGTAATTGCTCGCCTTGTCACAAATGTAGAAACAATTATTATACACAGAATAAATTAATGCCGCATCATAACTCCAAACTGATTTAACAGGTTTTCCTAGAAATAAACATGCGTAAAAATGCGTATATTACCATATTCTATTGATTGGTATGCTAAAATATATATATTAAAAGAGGAATCTAAGACGATTTTGGACAAATAGAGTAAAAATGCATCATCATCTTCTTCACCATCTATTCCAGAGAGGGTACTGAGAGCAGAGTCCACAAAAACGTCTTCCAGGGTGTCCTGTCAGAAGCAACCATTTTTCAACTGCAGTTTCTCAATTTTGTTTATTCGATATGTGTTATTTCTTTCAGTATTTGTAGAAAATACCCCAGGAGAGTTGGAAAGATATTAGGTATGTGTTAGAACTTGATATTGTAGCTGTTATTAAATCTCATGTTCTCTGATATTTGTATTACATTCGTTAATCCGTTAGTTCTCTATGATGTACCATATATAAAATATGATCTAAAGTATAGTTTAAGTAATATTCACAAACTTCAAGAACGTATATTACGTATGTGTTAAATAACATGTTAGAATCCAATAGACTGCAGCAAGGAGATAACGTTTGACTTGTTAAATGAAAACCGTTAAAAAACCACATTAAATATACCCTGACTTAGCAACAATCTCACATACTGCATATTATCTAGGCATATTTATATTGCATGTGAAACCAGAAATCCTTTGTTCATCTATGAATATATTTACATAAATGTAGACCCTCAAAGGATAACGTATCATTTCAAAGAAGAGAAGTAAGTGCAGGTAACATAATATAAAGCTTGCTACTTGTACGTAGTTAAATATATGCTTGTCACAGTATTCTCTATATGGTTTAGGCTTAAGTATTGCTCTGGGTATATGATATAAGGCTTTGCTTTATAGGGAGAAACAGACCAGCGCGTTGTAAATCTGAAATTAGTGATCGCAAATATCGTATATAATGGAAATCTTTATTCCAAAGTTGTACTATAGACGTCCGTTTATAAAGGTGTTCGTAGATGTATTTTTATTTCTATATCTTCCTTTGTATAGGAAGGGTTTGCGAAACAATATGGGATGAAGTATCAAAAGGAAAATAACATTGATCATATAATTATGAGTGTATTGTTGTATATATAATATATATATATATATATATATATATATATATATATATATATATATATATATATATATATATATATATATATATATATAATTGTAATATGTCTAATAAATCTTATTCATAGCACCGCTTATTCTCCGTTTCTTATGTGATATATATATATATATATATATATATATATATATATATATATATATATATATAGGAACGTTTATTGATTGGTGATGTGCCTTTTGCTATTGATCAGCTCAAGGTTCGATCCGCATCGATCTGGCCAAACTCTGAAATCAAAAGCTCCTTTGAATTCTGCTGGTAACTTGACGTTACACTCCCTGGATATATATGTATAAAACAGAGAATGTCTGTATGTCTGTTTGACTCCCTAATACTCGAGAACCACCCAGCCGAGTATTTTCAAACTTTTCACATATAATACTTATGGCTGTGTGAGTGTTTTTAGCTAACTATATTTTATATTTTCAATGCACTAGGTACCGTATAACGCCCTTATAATATACGCATGTATGTCTGCCTGTCTGCATTACGGCATTATGACGCTATCTATGTGTGTGTGTATATATGTATATATAGTGCATATATATATATATATATATATATATATATATATATATATATATATATATATATATATATATATATATATATATGTATATATATATATATATATGTATATATATATATATATATATATATATATATATATACATATATATATATATATATATATATATATATATATATATATATATATATATATATATATATATATATATATATATATATAATATATATATATATATATATATATATATATATATATATATATATATAGTATGAAACATTTTCCGAAATATTTACTTCTGCGTACACAGATTGATTTTTAGTTTCAGAAGATCCCGTTAAGTGTGAAAGCAGCGAATCTTTGCTTAAAATGTAATCTGTTATTTTAATATATATATGTATACATAATTATATATTCATGTACATATATTTTTGCATACACAATACCAACATATAAACAAACGTATTTATTTCATGAGGCTCGATAAGGATAAATATATATGAAATATATAAGAACCCTAGAGCAAAACCCGAGCAATACCCGGCCATTCTGCTAGTATATATATATATATAAAACAGTCAGGATCCCGACAGCTGAGCGCCGCCCGTTTTGAGTGCTACATCCTAACTGTACTACCATAAGTATTGTTTAGTCTCGTGTGTTATAGTCCTCCTGGTATCCTCGTATCTCACCGCAGCCTCTTTGTTATATATATATATATACATATATATACATATATATATATACAGAAAAGTGGCTAGCACGTATTATTCAATCATTGGAATACTGGGTCTTTAAATATGACAGGGCAATAAAAACTGCGAATACAATGTTTAGGATGGTAATCTTTTTCTACAATCAGAAGCTTTGCTTTCCGATTCCAGCTAACGTCACATACATCTCTATATCTTTTCACATAGATATGAATGGGTGAGATTAATGAAGCTGTTGTAAAACATACTCTCCATTTTGACAAAACCGACCCTTCATTCGTAAGAATTCGTTAGTTTGTTCTTTAAGTGTATAATTTAGAATCTCTGAAGCAGAATAAACATGGTACACGAACAGAAAACAGATAATGGAATCAATGCATGTGTGAGATAGAGGTTAAAGCATTTTAGTGGGTAAAATAGTGTGGTTAATTATAATAGATTTTAGTATAATAATTTACTGTGGTGTTGTATTTGTATTTGTAACATCGACGCAGGTATAATTGCATGCTTCTCTCTCTCTCTCTGATATATATATATATATATGTATATATATATATCAAATTACAAAATATGAGGAAATAATATACCTATTTTTTCTTTAAAGTTCTGACTGCAGTTTGGCCGATTCGTGTGCACCGATTTCTGCGCTTTAAAAGTGCATCACCGCTGTGAGGTTGATCAAGAGACCCCTCAGAAAAATGGATTGTTTCCTGATATATATGCATATATATATATATATATATATCTATTTATTAAAATAACAGATTAAAGTTTAAGTAACGAATCGCTGCTTTCACCCTTAACGGGATCTTCTGAAACTAACAAAGTCAATCTGTAAACGCAGAAGTGAATATTTCAAAAAGCGTTGCAACCGCAGGAAGACAGGAAGAGGATACTTTGGTTCGTGGGAACGTTCCCTGGCAAAGAACGGGAACATCGAATATAATACGTCATTAATTGGAGCGGTGAAAAAGAATTATAGAACCACGTTTATGGTATAAAAGAAGTCGTAGACTAATATTCTCTAAGGTGGTTCATAGAGGCGTTCTCTATTTATTTATATACGTTTATTTAATTATTTGTATACCCGTACACACACACACACACATCTATATGTGCGTGTATTTCTATACTTATGGCGAGTGTTTTCGCGTATGCTTGTGTACGTACGTATTTGGATGCGTGTATCTATTTATTTAAATTCAATTACCTCTGTATTTTATTTATTTTATTTACTTTATTCTTAACTCTGAAGCGGAGATTAATTCGGTTTCCTAGTTAGAATTTTAGTCTACGACTCCAGTTATATCATTTACGTGGTTTTGTCTTTGCGTGCAATTGTTCTCCACGCTACACATATGACGTATTATCTTCCGTTCATTGCCAGAGAACGTCTCTATGAACCACCTTAGACAATATTAGTCTACAACTTCTTTCATAACATAAACGTGGGTCTGTCTTTGCGTGTAATTGTTTTTCACCGCTCCAAATAATAACCTATTATATTCGTTTTTTTCCCGTTCTTTGCCAGGAAACGTTTCCACGAACCAAAGTATCGTCTTCCTGTCTTCCTCCGGTTGCAACGTTTTTTTTAAATATTCACTTCTGCGTTTACAGATTGACTTTGTTAGTTTCAGAAGATCCCGTTAAGGGTGAAAGCAGCGATTCTTTGCTTAAACTTTAATCTGTTATTTTAATAAATATTTGCTCTACGGTTCTTATCTATTTGATATATGTTTATCCTTATCGAGCCCTCTTTGGATTTTAGTCTTCAAATTTATTATTATTACCATATATATATATATATATATATATATATATATATATATATATATATATATATATATATATATATATATATATATATACATATGTATGTATGTATGTATAAATATATATATATCTGTGTGGCAGAGAGTTGGAAATAATCCGTTGTCAATAGTTCCGCATAATCAAGTAATCAATTACACTGGCACCAGATAGTGTGTTGCACATTTATAAGAGTAACGAACAATAGAGTTAAAATATTCACTAGTAGAAAACGATAAAGATTCTCACATTTTAAACAAGACAATAAAATCTTGGTACTAGAAAATTAGCTGTACATATCCTCTTTCACAATAGAATCTGGGACAAGGCAATGAGTTTAACAGTTTCAGATTTACAATAAACATTTGACAATGTGAAAAGAAATTAATAGAATATTAACTGAAACACGATTTCAAACTTCAGATGAAAAAATATATTCACTAAAGCTACTACTGTTCTTTATAATACTAGCGTTACAACAAATATTACAATAGATCTATCGAATTTTATTAATACTGTAAAATTGTTAATAGCTGTACGATAAGAAACTATTTGGCCGCCTTTATCCATACCCTCTGATATAAATAATGACGGCCAATGAAAGAAAAGATACAGCGAAACGCTTTTAAAATTATATTACCAATATAATAGATTAGACTGACTATCAATAGAAACTTTTGAATTTAGAAAAATTGTAACTATTATTTTCAAATATTTATTTATTTCATTTATTTAATACATGAAAAACTTCTTTCTTTAAGGAAATCATTATACTTGTTTGTTAAGATGTCACATTTGAAAGATAATATGTTATTTGTTCTCTTTCGTTTTTTGTTTTTTATTTTTTATTTTTCTTCTATTGTTGATAACCGACACAAATGCAACACTATTTCTCCTATATATACAAGCAAACATACTCCCAAACCATACATTGAAGGAAAATGTCGCCAGTCTTTCGACCAATGTAAGCCTGAAAACTAATTCGCAATTCAGGGTGTAAAATAACATATATATATATATATATATATATATATATATATATATATATATATATATATATAGAGAGAGAGAGAGAGAGAGAGAGAGAGTGAGAGAGAGAGAGCGAGAGAGAGAGAGAGAGAGAGTCATAGATAGATAGATCATTGACAACTCCTCGTGACAGACAAAAAAACAACAAACTTTCATGATTTTTTTCTTAGATATGTTTGCTTTATTTCTTTTGAATGCATGCCCATATATGGACTGTACCCCTTGATAATTTCAGCTAGATTCCTGTCGTTCTAATACTTGCGGCTTAGTTGGGATCTAGCTGTCGAAACGCGCGGAGCTCAGTCGTCGAGGTCCTGAATCATTCATATATATATATATATATTTATATATATATATATATATATATATATATATATATATATATATATATATATATATATAGTTTAGCGAGGTTTTTTATATGAAATCGTGTGTCGAAACAGATATTGTTATACTTGGGGAGGGTCATATTTGCGTAATATTGTCAGAATTAATACGTAATATTGTCAAACATAATACAGATACAGTATAGACACATGTGTCTATATTGTATCTGTATTATTTTTGACCGTCGGTCAGTCAATGGCAACATTGATGACCGAGTAAGTTAGATCGCAGATATAAAAGACAGCGAGAAGCGAAAACCAACCAAACAGTGAGTGTGTTCTGTTATTAATTCTGGCAATATTACGCAAATATGACCCTCCCCAAGTATAACAATATATATATATATATATATATATATATATATATATATATATATATATATATATATATATATATATATATATATATTTATATATATATATATATATATGCATATGAAAGTATGATATAATGCAATGGAAGTTATAACTGAAAAATAAGGTACCTCCTTCGAAGTGGCATCTCATAGGATGTTTCTGGGGTATTTTAACTATACGTTCCCACGGTCGTGTAATGAAAAGCACCGTGAAACCTCTTTTTCAAGGACACAACGAGCAGCCAGGTCCAGGGTCGACCTCAAGACCATATGGTCAGGAATACCCTAAATACTGGGTCATGCGCTTTCTGTATACATATATATATATATATATATGTGTGTGTGTGTGTGTGTGTAAAAAGGAAACAGAAATAATAACACAATCGGTACAGTGTATAGAAGTATATATTAGGTTGACGCTTGATATAGCAGGAAGGGCGTCTTAACGTTCTAGACGCTAGTCCTTCATCAGAAGAAAGAATGAGAAATAAGAGATACTGAGGGGACGCGCGGGATGGAATTGGAAAAAAAATGTATTTAGTTAGAAATGAAGGTCCATTCACTTTGACATATATATATATTTATATATATATATATATATATATATATATATATATATATATATATATATATACATATATATAATATGAGGGTTCACGAGCCGTGTCGGGTATATTGACACCTAAAAAGGTACTCAATACATTGGTTGAGTATTGGTATCTTCATTACACGTATAGAAATGACTTCTACACAATTAGATCTGTTTCACTTGTATGAAATCAACAAGAATGACCATATATAATAATAGTCTTATACGTTATGAATATTTCTATATTAACTAGCCAAACATCGTTTTGGGATACAAACATATGAAACGTCCAGTGATTCAGTCACGATTACAATGTAATACACGAAATAGCCCAGACTAAAACCTCAGAGAAACTCAGAGAATTTCCAAGTATCCGACTTAAGATGGCGACCATTGTTTAATATATATAATGGTAAATAAACGTTAGTTTTATAGCTCCCCAATCTATTGTATATAAATATAAAGAATACACAAAAATTCAATAATTTCCGTCTAGGTATTTACATAATATTTAATATAGTTATATTAGTTATATCAATTTAATTTGTTGATACATTATCGTGACATTTGCTAATGGCTAAATATAATAATTGCTTTGATTTTGACATTTTCTATAAATTAACATTTCAGTATATCACTAATGCTATAGACTAGTCAACGCTATCTTTATCTATCGAAAATATGAACCAAATCTCTTACAAAGTAGATCTAATCAAATATTTCTCGGGTGGATAGCACACTCATTTCAACAAATAATCTACAAAATCCTCTAAGACTGTCCAGCTCTAACGGCATTTTTTAATAATTATTTCTACTATAGGCACAAGTCCAGTAATTTGGGGAGAGGGGAAAGTCGATTAAATATAATACAATGCAGTACTGGTGCTTTATATTATCGACCCCGAAAGGATGAAATGCAAAGCTAAACTCAGCGGGATTTCAACTCAGAATGCACAAGGACATAACTCTCCAGTTGAAACTTTTATGGTTAAAGATATGTTTACTCTGGACGTATGGGCTACCCAATAACAAAAAAAAAGATACAAAAAAATAGAAACAAACAAAAAAAAAAAACAGTTGCATGTGCTACTTTACAAAAAACAACAAAACATCAAATTCGACAGCCGCAACAATGATGGAGGCTTCTTTCGTCGATGATAAAATAGTTTATTAACCTAAATTTAGAACAAAGACAGCTAAGACAAATAACTGAAACATGGCAATAACCTACATTAAGTTAATTAGGCTGAAGCTGAATACACTAAGGGAGAACAAATTGATAATTCAGAGAGATGTAGTCCTTATTTGGTGAAAAATACTAAATTTAGCTGCAAGTTTTGGCGATTGACAAAAATACTAAAAAAATAATAATATATATACTTATATGTTTAGGGAGGGACAGAACAGTGTAATCACTATATGCATGCAAGGGTCATGTATAGACAGCCTTATATATATCTTAAACCTTAATAGAATATTATCGTCAAACTAAATATCCAGATGAATGGAGAGACGTTAACACAGAGAAGACGAAATCATGTACAAATATTTTTTTTGCGGGGAGTCAAAATAATATTCAGCAAACGGAAGAGAAACGAGCTAATTGAAATAATTCAAACGTGACCATAGCATGATTTTGAATAATTAACGAAATTACTCTGTAAATTAACTTGATGAATTAATTTAACATTTCTTAAAATTCT
>OZ024758.1:18333443-18335943 GCA_964016885.1 Eledone cirrhosa
CAAAACAAATACATACGATGAGATGTATTAAAATAAAGTTGAAATCCTACGGAGATATTCATGTCTGCACGTGCCATTGACCGGTTCGAGTGTACACAGACCGTTAGTAACTACGGAGGGCCATCGGGGCCAAAACGTTACTTTCGGGATCATAAAAACGACCGTCAATATATGGAAGGCCGATCGTGCTAGAAAGACTAAAACCCCGGGTAAGAGCTCCCAGAGGTCAGCCTGTAGATCTTGAACCACAGAATATGAGGGCAACACATATATGTGCCACGTATCCAGTGCTTACGGCAGGATGGCACGGGTCCGCCCACAGTTACAGGCTAAATTTCCACTAGTGCAGCCTAAATCACAGTACACGCTTTACATAAATACATTACATCACAACTCATGCGCATACAGAGGTGCAGATCAACAAGATATACGTCAGGATAGGTCCACCAATGCACTAATGGTGGGTAGGCCAGCGTGGATGGGTTACATCCACTGTACCAAACAGGGGTGCTTATTAACATACACTCCCCTGCACACCCCAATATCAAGATCAATATCCTCCCACAGGCATACGTATACATTCACAGACTCGTATACATAGACGACCAACATTAGGAGACAGTTACACTCAGTCAGATACAGTTACACAAGACAGCCCAACTGGAGGAATAAGGGCGTGCTAGCTAACAGGTTTAAAGTAGAAGAAAGAGCTTAATATTCGGTGCGGGCAAGAGGAAAAAATTTCAGACTTTCTATTTAGTAGAGGGCATTTAGCAAATATAATAGAGTGGGATTCGGCAAGGCACAGGTTGCATACTCTACTATGAGGAGTATATGGATGGCATTTAGCAACCTGCCGCCAAGTAAGTGTGTAAGGTGTTCGTGCATTTTTTAAAATATGGACGTACGCTGTCAAGGAGGTGGAGTTCTTCAGTTTATTATGTCTAAAAGTGCATTGATGAGAGTTAAACCTGGTCTTAAAGGGGGTGGAAGTTGATCCTATATAGGTCATAGTGGACGCCGTAGTTACCACATCACACGCATAAACTATGTTTCCAACAAGGCAGAAACCATTCAGGGGGCAGCCTGAAGCCCTTCTACAGTTACAACCTCTGGTGATGCTATTCTCAGAAAGATTACCACCAGTGTTACTGCCCACTCCATCCACTACCGTGTTTTCCCCTAGGCTTAGGTTGTCCAGGCCTTCCTTTATTTTCTTATTATTAGTAATGGCCAGATGAGAGGCCAGATTTTGGGTTGTAGAATATGAAAGTTTAACAACATTCTTATTGAGGATAGAGTGGTACCTATTACCAGGAGGGAAGTTCCGTTCTAGCACAGAGAAGAAGGCACTAGGAATATTTGTAGCCACTTCAGAATTAAAAGGGGGGTTGAAGTATGTATTCAATCTTCTTCTATTCTTTTTATTCTTTCTATTTCCATCAGTATTATTAGCATTATTATTTCTACGGTTCCTATGCTCACCTAGTCTATGCGGGGAGCTGCGAGGCCCACCATTGCTATTACTTAGACTAATGGTGCCCTGCTGGTTCATTCCATCGGCATGTAGAAACCTACCGTTCACGACACCTCTATTGTTATTACTTAGACTAATGGTGCCCTGCTGTTTCATTCCACCGGCATTTAGAACCCTCCCATTCGCGACACCTCGATTACCAATGGACATATTATGTGTTATAACAACACTGGTAGAGCTACTATTAGGACCATTATTTCCCTGGGTGTAATACAAATTGTCCCTAAAGCCGGATCTAGCTAAGGCGTCGTTATAGTAATCAGCCTGCGAGTCAAACGCCTCCTCACTATGTGAGAGTGAACTTATTCTGTTAGATACGCCCTTCAGTATACCGCTGATGACAGACCTAGGGTGGTTGGAGTTGGTATTCACGTAAGTCAGCAATTCATTGGGCTTATGGTACGGTGTGTATGTATGGTTATCCAAGTCCAGTGTAACATATATGAAGTTCACAGTTCTATCATTTACATCCATTGTAATGGATAGGTTAAAAGTTTTAAAAAAGCTATGCAGCTTTTTCCTAATGCGCTCTATATTATACTTACTAGTATCTATGGAGAGTAGGGCGTCATCTCGGTATAACCCACCCCTAAGGAAAGGGAAGTTACTATGCAGTTCATTGAGGAGGTATAGTCCAACTAAGTCGGTGACCTGAGCAGAGTCACTCGACCCCATAGTGATGTCAAAATTATCCGGTGTGTTTTTTCTCGTCCATAGATTATCCTCAAACATGATAATGGTTTTACGTGCAGCGAGAACAATATCTATCTGTGGCCTAGTAATTGCCCCCCTCCGCATGGCTAGGATGAGGGCCTTATTGAGGATAATAGGAGATATAGATGTATAATAAGCATCAATATCAAATTGGATGAATTTTAGTGAGTCACGACCACAATCAGTAGAGAACCATGTAATGACCTCACTAGTGTTACCCCAAAGCTCAAGGAAAGTTTTTTCTCTAAC
>OZ024758.1:18340943-18348443 GCA_964016885.1 Eledone cirrhosa
GGAATGTCAGCTTACAACAGAGTGGTGCTCAACGAAATGCAGAAAAAAGGTGTATATTCCAGTTTAGCTACATTCCGGGGCGTGTATAAAGAATTAAAAAGAACAGAAAGATGCAGTAAAAGAGATTTTCTATTGAAACGTACGTAAGATCCGAATAAATCTCTTTTACTGCATCTTTCTGTTCTTTTTAATTCTTTATATATATATATATATATAGAGAGAGAGAGAGAGAGACAGATAGATAACATCCTGACCGCGTTGCCAAGTGGTTTGAGCAAATACATATCATTTTGTATATGTGCGATAGCACGCACAAGTTGTATTATATGTTAATAACATTTGCAGGTTGTTGCGTTTGTTTTACACACATAGTTTACTTGAGCTGAAATTATTTTTTTTCTGTTATCAATCTCGTTTGATATGCAAACCCCATGAATATATTTCCGTTACATTTGGAAATTCATAAAAAATATATTCTGTGTAACCGGGGCTTACAGGTGAGTAAACATATTCCATGTAAATTTCTAATATTTCTTTTCTATCAACATCCACACTGCTATAATTTGACAGAATATGCTCTTATTTTCGTAATCTGAGCTAATAATCAATCTTACACCTTAGACGTGGCTGCGCTTATAACAATAGTCTCATTAACGAATAATGTGAAAAATACGGAATATCAAACAGCTAATTATTTATTATTTAGAGCAAAATGATGTGAATATATCAGCGGGAAATAGTATCATATGAAAAATGAAATAGATAAAGTTCTATACAGGGCTAATGCTACACATGTATGGAAACAAATTCAACAAATTCATCTCTTTTCATTTAGATCTGTGTTGGAAAATATGAACGTTAGTTTAATATCTCTGAAATGTCATGCATTAGAGCAAAACGCTCGGCCAACACAGGTGAACTTAATATGCTACTATCGTTAAACTGTATATTAAGCTGGTAGATAATGACATAAGTAAACTCGGATATTTAATTGCATGTTTTCCAATTAGGTGGAATAAACTTCGCTTTCCTTCCCTCCCATGCTGATAAATTATGTATCGTTCAAGTAATAAGGTCTGTTTAATATAATGTGCCTTCAATCAACATTCAACTCGTGGTGTCAATATTAGAAATACTTATTACGCTTTATATTGGCTTGAGACAAACATACAGTACAATATAATTGGGGGTTCAAATATTGATTTCTATCATTAATTGCTGAAGGCTCGTGGCTTAGGGGTTAGAGCGATGAGGCTACAATCGTAAGGTTGTAAGTTCAAATCCCGGGGCGAGTGATGCATTGTGATCTTGAGAAAGACAATTTATTTCTCGTTGTTCCAATTCACTGGTGTCAGGCTATATCGGCCATTGTCTTTCCCTTGGACAATATCGGTGGCGTGGGGAGGAGAGACTGGAAGGAATGGGCGATTGCTGGTCTTCTATAAAGCACCTTGCTCAGGCGTGTGCCTTGGAGGGAAACTGTCTAGGGGTAAACCATGGTTTTCTTGACCAAGTGTGTGTGTGGGGGGGGGGGGTAGTTGCGCTACGGATCGATAGGATATCCACGCCTTATATCTCTATTATGAAACATAGTCGTTCACAATCATAAGAATATAAACTATAAGTAACGCTGGCATACTAGATACATATATTCCACGTGTAGAGAATATCAGAATGTTACACATATGAGGTTTTGTGATAAGACATAATAGGAATTAGAAAACAATTAGAGATTGAGTAATTCAATTCATGTAGTTATAGGCAGTATTTAGCTTTCTAGTACAGTGGCCAAAAGAGCAACGCCTGAATGGAGAAGCTGGCCTTAGTCTCAGGAGCATGTAGGTAAATATAATTTTGATAGGGTTCGGCTAGTATTGACCCAGACCATGTCTTGCTTAATAGCATCACTACTCTATAGGAGTATAATTTCAACGTTGATTGCCTCTGTGCTTTAAAAAGGTCAGACATCTTTCCTGATGAGGCTGAACGTCGCGTGAGGATTTTTTATGATACCTTGGATAAGCGATATATGAGATAAGTAAATGAATTGAAACATTGAGTAATTTAGAATTAGAATTATGAGGTGCTTAGGAAGTATATAATATACAACTATGTTTTAGCTGTACGTAAAAAAGCGACGCCTGTTGAAAACTAAGATGTCATATACCTGTTGTATATCAGTGATAACATGCAGTGGAATAGGTTAATGATTTAGCCTTAGAGAGAGAACATTAAATTCATTGAATTCCAACATATAAACATGTCGTTTATGTGTTTGAAAGAATAGTAAATATTTAAAGATATTGGAGAATGTTGGAGGTATTGTATATAAGATATTTTTACTACATTCATCGATGCCTAAGAGTAATCAACTTAGAGGTAATTTTCTATTATCTATACATATTTTCTACGAACCAATAGAATAAAACACTCAATATATGAACTCGGTGTCAATTATAGATTCTGTGTTTTTTTTTCATAATATCTCATTACGACATGAATTCCTTTCAGTTACATTTTATACACAATGCATTTCAGAATATCGTTATTGATAAAATATTTATATATATATATATATATATATACACACATATAGTAATAATAATAAATGTGAAGAATAAAATCCAATATATATATTGAATAAACTTTCAAATTAAATCTGTTGTGAATGAAACAAACACTGCAACAAATTCGATGCAAGGTAATAACAAATTATCTTCATGTAAATATTCTAACTAGGATAGACTCGTAAACAGGTTCGTACGATAGTAAATAATGAGGTAAGAGCTTCGTGAGATAAACATTCTATTGCCCATTTCTTGTTTGAAGTAGACAAAGAAAATCTCTTGCAATATAAATGATCTTAAAGAAGAAGAATCGATAATATTAGTTTACTTTGTATCATCAATTTGGCATGCAATACTTTCCCGGAAGAAAAATGATGTGGTTGGAATACAGCAGATATTGAAGTCATAAAACCTATAAGAAAACCTCTAATATCAATTTTCATTATTGGCACAAGCGTATACAAGTAAGATTTGTAAACACATCTAGGTTGGTCTATTGACAGACACTGGGGAACCGGGATCATATACATTACGGTACATTATCACATCCTTTTACTGAAAATTACAGACTGTTTTACTCTCTGCTACCACAGGGAGAAAACGATGACGTTAGTCATCTTGAATAGATGGCGTAATGAGCTTGTTTGCTTGTAAACGAACCGAATATTAATAATATTATTACAATATTATTGTTATTCACTCGCAAATGCATTTAACCCTTTAGCATTTAAAACGTCTGCATACGGCCCGAATTCTCTCACTTATTTCTGTTCAAACCGGCCATAACTGGCTGCTCTATTCATATTAAGTCATTTTTCTCAGAATAAATAATATCAAAATCTCGTAGATTCGATATTATGTGAGATAATTATCTGAAATATAGTGTTTACCATGAAAATACATTAATAAATATAGAGTAATATAAATGATAAAGGGTTAAGTATCCGCCATGTTAGAGCGAAAATAAATTGTGTTCTTATTTTATATTTTTTAATTCAAAATTCAACGTAATAATTACAGAGAGTAATTTTGAATACGTCACAGTGACCGTCCGACTAAGTACCTTAGATTTCACCCCTATATACTAGAACCGTCTGACAACCTTAGATATATTATGAGACAAAATATATTTAATATGATACCCCGTAATATCCAAGAACTATTTATATTTATTCAGCCTTGGAACCTATGAAATGCTTATGAATTCTAAATTTGAAAACTTGCATACAGTGGCAAGGTGTAATACACGTTAGTATATATGTGCTACATTAAACATTTTCATATCCTCATTTGAACTTGCTAGATATATATCCTGCAGCCACGACCATCATTCTCCTAACATTTTATAGTATCGTAAACAAACAGGCGACAGAAATGTCTACGCCAGCGAGAGAGGAAGTCATAACAGTTAGTTTGTGTTTATGTTTGAAAAGTGGCGTAAGTACTTATTAATTGGTCACCACTGAGTACTAACAAATGCCTAGTAATCGTTTAAAACCTATTAAAGAATTACCTCTACCATTCAAGTTTCACAGGTTATACCTCGCTGTGGATATATTATAGAGAAACCATCCTTTTGATTTTAAACTGTAGATATTCAAAATATACGTAGGAACACTGTTTGTTGATCAGTAACAATAAATATATTATTAAATTACATTCTCCCAATCTTATGTTTATTTACTTAATTTATCTGAAAAATTTAAGAATACTTCGAAAACCGTCTTAATGAAAAGCAATAAATGCTATTGTATCAGATTATTAAGTGGATATATTTATTGTGTTGCATACATAATTACTTGAGTAATGTTTCTTTTGATTATAATTTAAAAGAGAGTGTAGTTTGTTATTTACGATCTTCCAGAATTTCCACCTGAATATTATCAAAGCATACTAATGTTGGATATTATTAATAATAATCTGTGAATTGTTTAACAATTCTGAAAACAAATGAAACTGTGAACACTTAACTATGGCAGCATTCAATATCATATAGCTTGCAGATGTTTAAATCACTGACAATATAGTGAAGTACTCGGAAGATTTAACACTTTAATTATATACATATATACATACATACACACACATATATATATAAACAGATATATATATATATGAGTGTATGTGTACATACACACATATATATATATGAGAGTATGTATGTATGTATGTATGTATATATATATATATATATATATATATATATATATATATATATATATATATATATATATATATATATATATATATATATATATATATATACATATATATATATACATACATATATATATTCTAATCGTGTTCTAATTGTTATAGTGTATCTCACATTAATCAAGTCTACAGACGTCTGCTAATGGCAAAATATAACGTACGAGAAAAAATATTGCCAGCAAACAAATAGTAATTTTATATATATACATGATATAGAAATTAAACCAGTTGTTATTTTACCAAACATTCCTGGCATACTAGAAGGCAACACAACTGTTTCCACTCTGGGTATATATGTATACGACATTTAATTGATAGAAATATTAATGTACTTAACAGGGATATATACGTGGGTGTACAATACTTCACATACATATCCAGATTCTAATTGACGAACGAGCGTTTCTAATAATAAAAGGAACATAATGTTTCTGGGAGGGAAATATATTTTACAATAATTTAATTAATTTAGTGAAAAAAAGATTGCAGCTGGATAAATTAGTTAAAAGTGCAAATATTTCCTATTCTGTTGTCTAATTTTGTCTATAACCAGAAGCAAGACAATTAGATCTACTGGGTCCGTTTAATTATCTAAAACATTAGTATGAGTAAGTAGAATGATGCTGCTGGGAACAGCTACAATTCATAATTAATTAGTAATTTGTTTAGATAGAAATCATGAGTTCAAATCTTTGTATGTGATAGGGAAAAGGAATTGTTTAATGCATTCTATACGAAAGGTCATGTCAAAATAATTAACGGTCTTGTTTCGGCTTGGCATTATATCTGATTCCTGATTCTTATCATAGACTGCCTGCAGTCTGTTTCCCACAACATCCTACTGTGCGTCAAATTCACCACGCTCAATCTGTCATCAGCAAATAGAAGATTAAACAACGATAATGTCTTTATATTGTTCCAATATGTTTACTTATGTATGTATGGTCTCGTAACTCCTGATATAGTCGTAGAGGCGCAGTATTGATATACGGCGTTTCTTGGCCATTTTAAGCCTGGGAGAACCCATCCCTCTCCAGGCCTGAGCACACCGGATTTCTTCGAGAGAAAGATAGAAAGTGAGAGAGAGGAAATGAGAAAGATACATAGAGGAAGAATACATCCCAGTCCTAGATGGTATGTATGTATGCATGCATGTATGTATGTATGTATGTTCTCTCTTTCTCTTAAATTTCGAGTATATTGTTGACCGGCCACCTTCCTGGTGGCAAGGTTGTAAAAGAAAAGAAATGGTCATCCCTTGAATCGCAAGAATGTTTTGCAAATGTTGAAGGTGTCAGCTATCGCAGCCATTTGTAGATTATGAATTAGGGAGCTGCGCTCTTTGTCCGCAAATCCAAGTTCAGATAAACATTGGTCCAAGCGGGTTGATATATAACCCGTAGCTCCAATAATGATGGGTCTGAAGCTAAAGGTGTATCTTGTATGTGTGCATGTATGCATGTATGTATGTATGTATGTATGTATGTATGTATGTATGTATGTGTGTATGTATGTATGTGTGTATGGGCTCGTAACTCATGTTAGAATCGTACGGCAGGACTGAGGAGAGAGGATTTCTTCCAGAGACAGATGGAAAGAGAGAGAGAGGAAATGCGAAAGATATATAGCGGAAGAATCCATCCCAGTACTAGTTGGTATGTATGTATGTATGGTCTCTTAACTCATGTTAGACTGGTAGTGGTGCCGTATTGATATATGTCTTTCTTGGGCATCTTTAAACCTCGTAGAACCTACCTCTCTACAGTACTGAGAAGAGAGGATTTCTTCCAGAAAAAAACTAGAAAATAAGAGAGGGGAAATGTGAAAGAGATATACTAAATAATCTCTACAGTACTGAGAAGAGAGGATTACTTCCAGAAAAAAACTAGAAAGTAAGAGAGGGGAAATGTGAAAGAGATATACTAAATAATCTACCCACTAATAGACTGGTACTTTTTTATCGATCTTGCAAGGATGAAAGGCAAAGTTGGCATCGGCGGGATTTGAACTCAGTGAGCAGAGAGCCGGAACAAACACTATAAAGCATTCTATCCGACGTTTTAACCACTGTGCCAATTCGCTGCCCTATGTTTACATTTATGCATAATTCGATTTTGACATCCTTTTGAATTTTACTTATTTATGAATGTTACTACATTTTTGGTGTTACTTATAATCGCCATCATTTACACCATCGCCTTTCATATTGTTTTCAAAATGGAAATAATTTTTTTTTAACACTGTCAACATCTTTAAAGTCACCATCATTACAAATGTGGTCGTGTATGTAATATATATAGTTCATCAAAATGCCATTAAAAAATATATATAAGAAACAAAATATAATTATAATCAACAGCGTATAAAATAAACATTGAAACTAAAACAAAAAAAAAACAAAGATATTTAAACACAGACTAACAATCGAGTATAACCTATTCTCCATTATGTAAAGTAATATTTTACTTAAATGACAAAGCTTTTAGGATGTGTTTGTATATGATGTATTCGTGACAGGTGAAGATTGAAAAAAATATATATCTTGCAATATTTGGTCACATGATATGGTATCCGGTGAAAATAGAAACAAAGAATATAGAAACAAAGACAGATTTTACTTTTATAAACAATAGAAATACAATATAAACAAAACTAACATTTAAAAAGTAAATATCAAGAGTAACAGACAGAGACTATAAAGGGTAAAGGTGACAGAATT
>OZ024758.1:18353443-18355943 GCA_964016885.1 Eledone cirrhosa
CTCGGTACATCTACATATGTATACGTGTGTGTATTCATATGCATACTAGTATTTCAGTATACATATGTGGATGTACATTTTTAATTTAATTGTTTAAGCGTCAGTCATACAAAAGTGAGTTACAAACGAAACGAAATTTAATTTCGTTTCGTTATTTGTTTTTATATATATATATATATATATATATATATATATATATATATATATATATCTTTTTTTGTGTGTATATGTTGGTTGTATACCAACACCTCAGTATGCAGATTGGTGCACTCGACGAAGTGCGCAGGTTGGTTTGGTTACTCCGGAGTAATGTAAAATAAAATAAAATAACTAATTCGAATGTTTAAAATGTGGCTTCGTTTATTACTGCTATATAAATTTCGGTGACAGGCATCTTTGGCTGTGACCTCTTCAGGCATTCCGAAATAGTGTGGTAGAGACGAGTACACATGATGTTGAGGTGTTTAACTTTGTCAATACTCTGATATGCCTAGTTCCTGGTTGGGTTGTTATTTCCCTGAGGAACTGGAATCATATGAATTTAAACAAACGAATTTCAGCGTCAATGGGCCTCTTCTCCTCTCGTTGGTCTGTTGTTAGAACATTCCTCAGTCAAAAGTCTATAGAAATTCGTTCTGAGGCAAGCCAATCTGTAGTGGTTGTTCTTGTTATTGTTAGATATATCTGACCTCTATTCTTATGTTGGTATTGGTGTTGTTGTTGGAGTCAGCTCAAAAAAAATGATAAAGTGATAGAAGGTATAAGAGGGTAAAGGAACAAAATAAAATAAAATAATCAAATAAAATATTTGTGTGTATTATACCCATCTCAATGTTATAAAGATTTGTAAGGTCACGCTTCCCATTGGTCAGTTTTGAGAGCATTCCTCAGTCACTGCTGTCACTGAAATATATATAGCAGTAATAAACGAGGCCAAATTTTAAACATTTGACTTATTTATTTTATTTCATTTTATATATATAAATATATATATATACACATATTTATATATAAATAAATATATATATATATATATATTAACTTTCTCGCAGCTTATTTCAATTTATAATTTGTTCAAAGAGAATTAGTAAACATGATTAGAGACAGCAGGTTTTAGAAATCATAATATATTTAAGATTTGAAACGTTGCTAATAGATAATTCAGAACTTCATCATCTGTGTAAAGAGTAAGTCATAAGGTGATAAGGTGATACTGTATCATACAAATTGGGTAGAAAAGTCAAATAATTTAGTCAAATATGTATGGGAGAATTTACTGAAATAAAATAATACACGTCTTCCAAATTTGTTCTGCTCCCAATTACTTAAAGATTGAGAATCATATCATTATATTTGACTATATTTATGGTGGTTCTTGCTTGAAGCAACTTCATTCCTGATTAGTTGTTCATATTTATATAACTTTCTGTGATACACGAAGTTTTAACAATTGTTCATATAATATAGGAATTTAAGTGTTTCTAGCTGATGAGAAACCACCATTATATATATATATATATATATATATATATAAATTGCCTTGTCTAACGAACGAATGCAGACGTTTCTTGTATTCGTCTTATTCGGGAAACCTCTGGTAATGATGTAATTATATTTTATTGTTTATTATACATTATATATATATATATATATATATATATATATATATATATATATATATATATATATATATATATATATATATATATATATATATATACATACATATATATAATACAAGGACGAATGGTTACTCCTTCATAACGTTTATTGTTTGGTGACGCGTGTTTCGCTACTGATCGGCTCAAGGTTCAATCTGTAACGATCTAACTCGTCTCTGCAATCAAAATCTCATGGAACTTCTGTGGTAGTAACGGCAGAATGAATATACTAACTCTAGCAAACACCGGGAAGAACTATTCAAATAGAAGAGAAATCTAGTCGGACAAGATCGATACAAATCGATCATTAGCGAAACAGGCGTCACCAACGAATAAACGTAATGATGGAGTAAACATTCGTCCTTGTTTTATTATATTACACTCTGTCTAGCTCTATACCTCGATAATGACGTGAACTTAAGCACGTAGTGCTTACCCGGGTGAACCCACAGTAACTCTGAGTTACACTCCCCGGATATATATCATCATCATCATCATCTTCATCATAATTTTACGTCCGCTTTTCCCTGCTTGCAAAGGTCTATAAATATATATATATACATATATAATAGAGAGAGAGAGAGAGAGAGAGAGAGAGAGAGAGAGAGAGAGAGAAAGAGAGAGAGAGAGAGAGAGAGAGAGAGAGAGAGAGAGAGAGAGAGAGAGAGAGAGAGAGAGAGAGAGAGAGAGAGAGAGAGAGAGAGAGAGAGAGAGAGAGAGTTTGTGGTGTACAATGCATGGAGAGATGCAGAGTGTGTATATAAATAAGTATAATCCTGACTATGGAGATTAATCTTTATAAAACACCATACCGAATTAACATATAAAGAGCAAGATAC
>OZ024758.1:18360943-18373443 GCA_964016885.1 Eledone cirrhosa
TACACACACACACATATATATATATATGCACATATGTATGCATGTGTCTGTGGTTGTGCGTGTGTATGTAGTATTTATATGTTAATTGCTCTATTTTCATCCTTTTCTCTATACATAAACTTACACACACAATATATATACATACACACACACACGTATATATATATATATATATATATATATATATATATAAATATATATATATTCAGGCCTATAGATGTCAGCTAAACTAACATTTGTTTTAGTAAATATGTATATATTTACCATATTCAGCAGTAGTATTTATTTAATATAATGTATGTTATGAAACCATATATCTCTTACTGTCAGAAATTATGAATTGTAAACAATCTTTGTTTGTTTGAGAATATAATATTAGGCCCCAGCTGTGTGGAATGTACAACATGGTTAATATATAATCAACATATATTTACTCCTTTCCTCAGATCCGTTTGCCTCGATTGTAACGTACACATTTGCAAATACATATACACTACCTATAATAAGAAAAATCATCGCTAGAGCAGCGGTTAAAACAGCTAAATTATGTCAATGACAGAGATGACCAAAAATGCCTCTCATGACAGGGACCAGCGGCCAGTGGTTAACACATTGCAGATACAACATTCACATTGTGTGTTACATATAAACGTGTATGGGTATGAGGAATATGTGAGACAAATTTAAAGATTGTTGGTTATAGCACAGGCTAGATATAGAATATGTAGCAACAAGGGCGGTGCTCCAGCATGGCCTCAGTCGAATGGCTGGAACATCTAAAATAGTAAAAGAGTAAAATAGTATATAAAACAGTAAACAATAATTGTTTCTACTTTTGGCAGAAGGCCAGCGATTACCCAGTGCATTACTGGTACTTTATTGTATCCACCCGGTAAGGATGAAAGGCAAAGTTAACCTCGGCAAACTATAATACTCATCATATTATTTGTTTCAGCAAATTTATACGTAACAGCATTGAAACAACTGAAATACAAATAAAACTACAAACGTCATAGTTGATTTTCAACTTACTGTCTTACATTCAGTATAAGTACACATTCCTCGGACAACGGCGTCTTAGATATATTTCCAAAGAATGTCATGTGCTTAATCAATAATCTCACTTCTATAGAATTCATTCCAGTTATTACCAATCATTTTGTTATTTAATAGTGCAGATATATATGTAATGCTTATCTGAAATACATTAGTGTCCCGTTTTCAAGACTCATACACATGCCGCTAATTTAGTTTAATATATATCCTAGAGACTACTAATGTTCAACTAATCCTTAGGGCATAAGACATATGCATACATTATTCGTTATCTGATATTAAACCTATTCTCATATATGCAATTGTAAGTACATATTATCTTATGCATTATACATTAGCAGTGGTTTTGAGTCAACGCTTCAGAATAGATATAATGCAAATATGTTCGTTTTGTTCAATGTATTTTATAGATGTCTTTCTCTATGAGACAATAGTGAATATTGAAACAGAATTATTTACATGAATATTTGACTAAAGACAGTTTAAGGAGTGCAATATCTCAAAATGAGGTATACTCAAATTTTAGTCGAATACTCATACACTTAGATAATAGAGGAAATGTTCGGTTGTGCCAACATATTTTCATAAATATGTTCATAAACGTAATGTAAGATACATTTACTGATTAATAGATATAAGCTATATCACCAAGTATGGCGATACAGAACGTATCTTCAATAAGAACTGTTGTTATTTTCTCAACGTCGATAATGTGATATCTTCAATTCTGTCAACTAATCTGTTTGCACTGACATTGCTTGTGAATTGGCAGTATCGGTAGACGGTCGGACGCCATGCTTCGACGCATAGAGTTACGGTCCTTACAATTCTGAGTTCAAATAACTCCGATGTTAACTTTGCCCTTCCTCCTTACGGGTTCGATAAAATGAAGTACCAGTAATGCACTGATATAATTGCTGGCCTTGTGCCAATAGTAGAAACAATTATTACAGTTACAGATGGTGGTAGACCGGCAGTATCGGTAGAACGTCAGGCACCATGCTTTGCAGCATAGAATTATGGCCTTTCATCTAAGTTCAAATCCCGCCGAGGTTAAATTTGCCACGTAATGAGTTGAATCAACCTGAGAATTACGTTAATTGTACACATGTCTGTGGAATGGTCATCCACTTGCCTTTTAATCTCATGAGCAGGTTAGTCCTTTGATTGGAAAAACTGGAAGATCCATTGTCGAAAGCAATTGTGAAAAGTTTACTTCATTTTATGAAGCACTCTAACTATTGGAATTCTAATATATATATCTGCAACCATATATTATTACTATATTATCCTAAACTTAGCAAAATTTGCCCAGGAAAAAATATTCACGAAGTAATACAAGCAATGTTTACTTCACGTAAATACTCAGTCGGAAACTTACAGCTTTCCATTATTTATTGTCAGTTGCTGTGAATTAAGATTGAGAGAGAAAAACGATAAAAGTAAATTCCTTTATTTTTTAAATGGTTATCATAGAAAAGTTCCATTTTGTCAATATTTCTTAAAATTTGCTGGTGTCAGAATTAATGAAAGGCGCTTTGTGAAAGCTGTGTGAAATTGCCGTTTAAATGTTTTTTTTTTCTAATCTTATTTTTACAAATCGTTTTTGTTTTCTATTTAAAGCAAGAACATTGTTGTCTTCTTTGTCTCAAGCTTCATACTGATTTACATTAATATATTTATTTTGTTCGAGTAATTTTTTTTTTCAAAAGCATTTTCTTCAATCTGCTAATAGTTCCACACTCTTTCATCTTTAGATTTTAAAAGCAGTTTTGTATTTTACTCCCGTTAAATATAAAATTAGCTGCGTAATCTTAGCTGAAAGACGACGCAAATTACTAATACATAAAATATGTTCAGAGAAAGATAATGATATATATACTTACAATACATATCAAACATTTCAATTCCGAATGGCTAAAAGTAAATTATATTAGTTGGTTTAAACTTGGGTTAAAAACGTTTAACTCACCCCACCTATTTATCAAATAGCATGCGCCCTTCTACTCAAAAATAAATATATTCTCTTTTATATATTTCGTCAATACAGGTGACGGTGCTGTGCACGTAGGTCTCCGTTGAAAGACACTATATAACATTTCTAGATGGACTAAATTAATATCCTTGTTATTCGTTCCTGTTTGATAACTTTCCATGTAATATGTGCCTTCTAATTAACAGTTCTGTGCTAATTATCTTATCTATTCAGATTTTAGGAACACTCATAAAACTTACCCTTGCAAAGATATCATTAAATCATATTTTATTCTTTTAGACAATATAAAACTACCACAAAAGAACAACTTCAAACAAGTTAAAATTCTCTCTATTTAAAAAAAAAAATATTCATGCATATCTCGACCCCGTTCCTCTCTATCTGACACAGTATACAAAAAATCACAGTGTTGAAATGTGCTTCTATTGACCCTATTAACATCGCTGTTAATCAATACCTCTTTTTAATCATGTAACACTTTCATTAAAGTCATATATTTCACAAACAGTTCTATAGACACAATATTAAATGTTTGGAATGTGCAGTCGCTTTATACTTAATATCACATTATTACATATCATCCAGAATGTACTGCTTATCATTAGTAAGATAATACCAGTAGAGGGAGCAATCAGCTTTCTGAAACAAGGAATTTCTTCCTCAACTACTAATACATGGGTGACATTCGGGTTTTTAAAACTCTATCGCTGAGAACAATGGGTCGTATTTTCGCATGCACTGGACTAAAAATGAGAATGTTCAACAACATAAAATTACTTTCACTCAACGTCGCAGGGAACTAATCATATATTGATCTCAAAGAACGTCAGGAAATAAAGGGGTTTGTATAAGCATATTAACATCATAGTTTGACATTACATCACACGCTGCTAATACAATTTAATAAGTAACATACTAACTCATTCTGCTATTCTCGGTTCTAGATAATGCTCCTGGTTTGCACAAATGACATGTTCTAGAACGTGGAAGAAATTATTCTATTGTCATGTATAGCCTTATTGCTTGAAAATCTTTTACTTTTATGATTATTGAAAGATATCTAAGTATTATTGTGAATTAATTATTTCATCACATCGCAAGAGGTCGTGACAAAAACAATCTGAACACATTTGTGACCCATCTATATATATATATATATATATATATATATATATATATATATATATATATATATATATATATATATATAGTGATAATAATGAATGTGAAGAATAAAATCCAAAGAAGGCTCGATAAGGATGAATATATCTCAAATATATAAGAACCGTAGAGCAAATATTCATTACATATGTATATATATATATATATAATGTATATATATAATGCATATTTTCATATACATATATTTCCCAATTATAGACTAGTTAATTTTTAAATTCCTCCATTAGTTATTATTATGTCAAATATGGCAGAGGAACAACATTGCTTGTGATGAAATATCATGCTGCCATATGGAATAGCGTTATTAATATGTTCGTATTTCCGATGAAACCTGATTGCTTGATTTCCATACATTTTCTATGTTACATTATTTCAAAAGCATATATATTAATGTGCATTAGTTTGATGATAAATATGAAGGGGGAAATGGTGTATAGACAAGTCGAGCTGTATTTGCTCCCATATAATGATACATATCGGAATATCGTAATGCGTTACACGATGAATTCTTATAGGCAAATACACACACACATACACATACACGCACAGACACACACACGCACACATTATATATATATATATATATATATATATATATATATATATATATATATATATACTTATATAATGAAATTTAATTAAATATTTTACAACCTGCATAATGTGTCTCAGGATTTATATGTAGTTTTGATACGAGCTAAAAGATAATTTCAGTGCACTATCCTCGTTTATAAAGAAATTAATAGAACTTTAAACGTTATATAGATGATTTAATAGCAACATTCTATAGAGGAATTATGCTATCATTTTACATGTAACATTCTACATTAAATTATTTTAGGTCAATATGTAAATTTAATTTAGAAGATTCTGAGACACTCAAAATAACAATCTTCCATTGGAGGTGGAGGGTGTTTTAACTAATATGTGTTGGAACAATATTTAAGGTGTTCATAATCTGTGTCATTAAGGTTTGTAGTTCTCATAGTATTCTAGCTGCATGCATAGCATTCACGATCCCAACATTTCTGAAGGAAGCGAATCGGCGCCATATTGAAATACAGCATTTCCAGGGTATTTTAAAACCTGGTGGTGTCCGATCCTCTCCAGGTTTGAACACAGCAGATTTCTTCAAGGGAAGGATAGAGAGGCTGAGCGAATGCAAATGAGTAACATATATAGGGGAAGAATCGACACCTGTATTCCATCGGTATTTTAATTTTATTGACCTTGAACAAATGAATGGCACATTTGACCTCAGTGGGACTTGAGCTCAGAGAACCGGAATACATACTGCAATGCATTCAATCTGTCTTTCTGACGACTCTGCCAATTCACCGCCTATTAGTCATGTAATAATTTGATTTTATTGTTAAAAGAGTTAGTGTTTTCACTGGTACAATTGCATACACCCAATTGGTATAAATATAAAACACACGAATTCAGTCGAAAGTATATATCCATATTTGCTATTCCCAAGCCTAATGGCGTAGATATGCCATGGCACTAATTATGTGGGAGACAAACTTCGCATTTTGCCATATTTAAAGTAGGGAAGTGTGCAAATAAGACTACAATGTTTTGTTACACTTTCTCATATATGCATACACAGCGCATTCTTCCCTACAACTTGCTTCAGTATTTTTGGAGTAATGAGTTTATTGAGGCCAAACACTTTACATATACAAGTATGCAAATCCTTTTACTAAGCTTGAATGTTCTATTCTGCAGTTAAAGACTGCTTCGTATGTTACATTGCATTATACAACTTCACACAGCCACTTGTTTTTACCTTACATTTTTAAAGATAAATGCTCCATTATGAATAGAACTATGTGTGAAATTGACTCACCAAATCTGACCTGCTCTAAATAATATAACTGAAAAACGAATTAGTCTATGACGCTCGAATGGCGCAAAGATTTATATTGCCGGAATTCTCATTTTCCAACCTGTTATTTTTTCATAAAATTTGCAATTCATATCATCATTTGAATATTAACTGAGCACATCACGCATTTAATAGCCTACCACCCATTTGATTTATTGCCTCCTTGAAAAAAGAATTCCTCCAGAATATTCTTAATTTATTTTGAAACTTTCTCTTTTCTGTCATCAATGTATCGTTCATTCAACGTTTATTCGTCTTTCCGTCATTTTTGTAATTTCATATAATTCATGATTTTTTTCCGGCTCATTCGCTTAATATCATTCCTCGTTTCTTTAACTTCAGCAGTCTTTAACTATGTATAAGGTTCATTTATTTACTGATATATTTAGATATGCCTAATTCATTTTTATTTTATAACGAATTTCTATTCCCACAATAAATACTTAATACTTCTTAGCATTTCAAACATTCTTTATTTCATTTTGCTTAGATCTTCGTTAACACCTCATTGTGAAGATCTCGCTCTTACCCTTTTTTTCTTTCAATACTTTAATTTATTTGACATCTCTCACCCAGGTATTCCCCATATTTTTACACTTTTGTTTCCTATCATGTCATATATATATATATATGACTTGCTCTATAACTTGCTATGCCTATTACCACACACACACACACACACATATATATATATATATATATATATATATATATATATCTGTATATATATATATATATGTGTGTGTGTGTGTGTGTGTACATGTGTGTGTGTGTGTGTATCTATGAAGGTGGGGCTGTCGCCGTGTATTAAACTGTATATGTATATATGTAGAAAGAACCATATATCTCTCAAGAAACACATAGAATTCTCTACATATGCAGCACATAATATTTAGGAAAAAGTACATACTTTGCACATATATAATTGTTTTTACTTTTGGCACAATGCCAGCAATTACCAAGTACATTACTGGTACTTTATTTTATCGACCCTGTAATGATGAAAGGCAACGTTGACCTCGGCGGCATTTGAACTCGGAATGGAAAGGGCCGTAACTCTATGCGTCAAAGCATGACGTCCGACCCTCTACCGATACTGCCAAAATCCACTTCGCTCAGATATCTTTATATATATAGGGGCATTGGAACTGAGGGACATGTCCCCTCCCACAATAGTTATATTCTTCTCCCCAAACTACCAAAACACATCTATTTGTATATGCTCCACAAATTATTTACATGTTATTTAGGGACAGATGGGAGAGATATATATCGACATAGAGAGGGGGAGAGTTTTGTGGTAATCGATATAGAGAGGAAGGTTGGGAGTGTGTGTTGCATACTAGATATAAAAAGGGGAAGACTTTGATGTTTATTGATATAGAGAGAAGAATTTGAAGAGAGATTCGTGTTGTAGATATACAGAGGGGGAAGGTTTGGTAGTGAGGGATATAGTGAATTGTTATGAGAAAGAATGTGTAAAGTAGATACAGAGAGGGGGATAGTTTGGTGGTAATTGATATAGAGAGGAGCGTTGGGAGAGTGGGTTGTGTATTAGATATAGAGAGGGTGGATATTAATGGAAAAGAGTTGTGTAGCAGATATAGAGAGGGGGAGAGATTGGTGTAAATTGATATGGAAAGGGGGACTGGTAGAGAGTTGTTGTAGTGTATATAGACGGGGTGGGAGTTTGGTTTTCATTGATATAGAGGGGGGTATTGGAAGAGTGTACCGTGTAGTATATATAGAAAGGGGAGAAATACAATGTGTACCTATGTCTGAATAAATATACCTATATATTATGTGTTCTATGTCGCTCTCGGTTTCTCCCTCTCTCTCGCAGACACTGTCACTCACTTTCTCCTTGCCTTCTCTCCGTGCTTCTTTGTAGAGGCTAGAATATTGCCATCATCTAGAAGATCTTGTGCCACAATATTTCATTCTAAAGTCCCTTAATCCAATAGCTACACCTATACAAATGAAGACGCGAAATATCTGAATTATGCTTCATTTGAAACCCTAAATCTTTACCTTTGTCAGTCTATCAATTTGTTGGTTTGTAAAAATTAAAAGCTGCAATATGTTTATATGGTCGGGTAGATGAGTGTATTTTCGTGCGAATGTCTCACTCTCATGTATATATATATATATATATATATATATATATATATATATATATATATATATATATATATATATGTGTATGTATGTGTATGTGTGTACACATGGACTAGAGTATGTATGTACATATGTGTGTGTCTATACGTGTGTATATAAAGATAAGTTCAGTATGAAAATGTATACACATGAGCGCGTATGTATGTACATGAATACATGTGTGTATATATATGTGTATGCATGTGTATATATATGTAAGTATGAATATGTGAATTGTGAGTATATGTATTTTGTAGAGGTGTGCAAATATATTTGTGTGTGAATGCGTGGGTGAAAGGATACGTACACTTGAAAGAAAAATTTAAGTCTGAATGTTAATTAAGTGCAAACACAAAACCAACCACGCATATCTTTACTATCTCTAATCCTTCTATAGATTTAGAAAAACAACCAATAATATATTCTATAAAAAATGTCAAAACAACAGATGGGAATCTAATTACTCACTGCCACCAAGAATTCTCACTGCTATCGAAAAACCACTCCTTCAACTATTCTTCTAACAACTTCACCCCTCCCTCCTAATATTCTCTATAAAAACTAAATAGGTCCTCAGTAATATTATTCTGATGAAATGACAGTAAATAATAACATTGAAATATTGAATGTCTGCATAACTAAAAGTTTGTAGATAGCAGCTGTTTTAGGTTATGTAACTGTTATAGAAACACGTGTCAATAAATTCCTTTCAACTAAACTGTATCCATTCAAATCTTTCTCTCTCTCTCTCTCTCTCTCTCTCTCTCTCTATATATATATATATATATATATATATTTATATATATATCTATATCACTGCACACGGGATTTTACACATCTCTCTCTCACCCTCCGTCTCTCTGTATATACACACACACACACACACACACACACACCAACACCCCCACGCACATACACGCACACACACGCCCCCCCCATATATATATATATATATATCACAGAAAAAAAAGAATCAGTTTTGCGAGGAATGGAATTTATTGGACATATTACAATCGTTTCTCTGACGACCAGCTCGAGACACGTCGGTGTGATGATCGAACCTGACTCTGAAAATGTTTTCTGTGATATCATACTCTGCTCTATGAGAGCATCGAGTGCTCAAATGACCTACCGCATACGCATACGGAAGCTTTAAGCATCCAACACAAATTATATATATACATATAACGAAGGAGGTGTTGTAAGGAACCAGATGGAACATAACCCACAAAAGTACTCAATACGTTCGGTAGTAGAGTGGGTAATAGGAAAATGTTTGACCCCGACGGCAGAGCCTAAGCCGTTTCGACGGCTATTTCAGTTCAGAAATAGCCGTCGAAACGGCTTCAGCTCTGTCGTCGTGTCAAACATTGCATACACATATATATATATATATAACGAAGGAAAAGTGGTAAGGAACCAGGTGGACCATAACGCACCAAAGTACTCAATACTTAGGGTAGTAGAGTGGGTAATAGGAACATTGTTCCTATATATATATATATATATATATATATATATATATATATATATATATATATATATATATATATATATATATATATATATATATATATGTATATATATATATATATATATGTGTGAGTGTATATATTAAATGAAAAATATAACCCAACGCCTGGATTACGACACCATTTTAGAGTTGAGAAATATTTATTTACACAAAAAATAGATTAGTAGCCAAGCGCTATAAGCCATTGAAGGCAACTTATAAATGTACCTATTTAATCATTTAATTACACGCTCCCGTAGCAGTAAAAAATAAGACAAGTTAACTGTTAAATACTATTGTTTGAAAGTTATATTAATATCCACTACAATGCAACAAAACTCTTATAAAATACTGAAGAGTTATTGAAATTGGTTGGCACATCAGTATGTCAAGTCGATGGTTATATAATTATAAATATAAATTTCTATATCAGTCGTCATTCAGTAAATATATGTATATATATATATATATATATATATATATATATATATATATATATATATATATATATATATATATATGTATATATATATATATATATTTATATATGTATGTACATAAATATATGTATTTATATATATATATATATATATATATATATATATATATATGTATGTACATAAAATATGTATTTATATATATATATATATATATATATATATATATGTATATATATATATATGTGTGTGTGTATATGTATATATATATATATATACATATATATATATATATATATATATATATATATATATATATATATATATATATATATATATATATGTATATATATATATATATATATATATATATATATATACGAGTATATATATATATATATATAAATATAATTTGACTCTAGGAATGGATTAAAAATAAATCGTCTATTTAACCCAATCTTTATGAAATGTCTTGGAGACAAATTTTAAAACTGATTGTATCCGAAAATATAATACGTTGATATTAAATGTTCACTTATTTCTTTGTATCAGTGTATGTATATGTGCATGTCTTTTGTATGTACGTATATATTATATATATATATATATATATATTCAGAGAGTGTAACGTGAATTGTAGGTTCACACATGAGAGAACAATATGTTCAGGTTGACGTTAGTGGCGACGTGTCTGCAAAAAAATTCCTCATAACTAAACCACCAATCAAAACAACATAAATCGCCCACCAATAAATTGGAGTGAACGTATCTGGTGCGTGTGTTTCTTATTGGCAACATGACCCTCTAAAAGAATAACAATATCGGTTTCAACACACGTTTTCAGATAAAGAATCTTGGTAAACAAATTCAGAAAAGAAATATATATATATATATATATATATATATATATATATATATATATATATATATATATATATATATATATATATATATATATATATATCTTAAATCATGTCCTTAGAATTATCAGATAAAATATATATTATTTCCTCTTCTAATTAGCATAATTAACCATATAAAAAATCAATTAGACCAAGCTATAAGAAGAAAGGCTCTTATGGAGAAATATATATATATATATATGTCAACAAACACATACATATATATATATATATATATATATATGTAAATGAAAGGTATAGCAATTATCATGAGCAAGAAGCACGCAGTATTTCATAATATATAAGTGACTATAGCGTCAACATGGGAAAATAGTTAACGTAAGATTTGGGAAAAATAATTCAAACTCAATTCAAAAAGATCAGGATAAAGATTCATCCAACAGAATTTAGTGAAATTCAGAGAAAAATCAATTGAGCCTTAACTCATGATAAAATAAAATTTAAAATAATCATCCTTCCATTTGGAAAAACTACATATGCTCTGTATAGTCTTGAAAACACTATTTCACAAAACGTTCAGTGGGGATGGTCACGGTTGCATCCGATCATCAGCAGAGCTCAACACGATAACCAAAATCTCAATATATATGTATGTATGTATGTGTGTGTGTGTTTGTATGTGTGTGCGTGCGCCTGTGTGTGTGCGTACTTGTTATGACTTAATTGCTATAAATTAATGTGTTGTGTCTCATCTCAGCGTTTGACTTGTGTCCGCCATTTAAACCCGGGGTGAAAATGCAGTACCATTGGTAACTGTGGAAATTTGTTTTTTTTCGTTTTGTCTTATCTTGGATTGTTGTCTTGATCTCGCTGTCTGTGTTCAAACTCCAACAGCAAACACATATTTGCTTTACATACTGTCGAAGTCGATAGAATATCAGTCTTTCTCTGATGTCGATTTTGCTTATACCTCCCTCGCTTTCTCAGCCTCACTCTCTCTCTCTCTCTCTCTCTCTCTCTCTCTCTCTCTCTCTCTCTCTCTCTATCTCTCTCTCGCTCTCTTTCTCACTCTCTCTCTCTCTCTCTCTCTCTTTCTTACGCACACACACACATTGTATATGTATGTATATATATATTTTATATGTATGTATATATATATATACATGCATATATATATATATATACATATATAAATATATAAATATATATACTTGCATATATATATACATACATATATATATGTATATATATATATATATATATATATATATATATATATATATATATATATATATATATATATATATATATCCATGCATATATATATATATATATATATATATGTATATATATATATATATACATTCATATATATATATTTATATACATATATATATATATATAT
>OZ024758.1:18378443-18395943 GCA_964016885.1 Eledone cirrhosa
GAAATTGCAAACACTTTAAAATAAGTTATATATACATATATATATTTTTGATGGAATGAGTGGTCTCATACTTTTGGATATTTCTACCAATCATATACTACAATATATATATATATATATATATATATATATATATATATATATATATATATATATATATATATATATATATATGCGTATATATCAGGTGTGCGATACAATTGTGGCGACAGGAAAAGTAAATCATAAATACAAATAAGATTATACATAAAATACACATAGCAAACTTCCTTTAAATGAAGTTTTAAGTTGTTAATGTCAGTTTAATTAAAAGTCAATCCGTTGTTTATAGGAAAATTACTTGTCATTTATAACAGCAAGTCTGAACTTTCAGATGGAAGCAACAACTTGTTAGTTTTGAAGGTGGAAACATCTGCAGTGATGGTGCGATATTCTAGTCATGAAAACTAAGCAACAAAACTAGAATAAAATAAGATGAGGCTTCAAGAACATTAATAACGAGCGAAAAGAAAAAAGGAAGACAGCCATTAAAATTGACAGCAACATAAATGATATTTATGAGAAGGCGATAATAAAAGAGAGCAAAAGTTTTATCAATGCTCACCGCATAGACACAAACATACACACATGTATATATTTATGTTTTGTATATATATATATATATATATATATATGTGTGTGTGTGTGTGTGTGTGTGTGTGTGTGTGTGTGTGTGTGTTTGTACGAACCTGTATATTTTCAGAAAAATATAAATAAATAAATAAATAAATAATAAACAAATATATATATATATATATATGTGTATGTATATATATATATATATATATATATATATATGTATATATATATATATATATATATATATATATATATATATATATATATATATATATATATACGTGTGTGCGTGTGTGTGCGCGTGTATATGTTGCTGACTATCTGCGTATCATAGTGCGTATGCGTTCGTATGAGTACATACGTAAATGTGTGTGTATATATATATATATATATATATATATATATATATATATTATGTATACTCCAGTCCTACAAACTGTAGAGTGCTTCTTATCCGATATCTGCATTGCTTTATTGTACTACAATAAAACTCACCTCCTACATTATATACATATATATATATATTTATTAAAATAACAGGTTACATTTTAACCAAAAATCGCTGCTTTCAGCCATCGTAACGGCTTGAGCTCTGCCGTCGGGGTCATACTTTCTCCTATATATATATATATATATATAAAGATATGAATATATGTATATATATAATTATAATAAATGTAATCTGAGTTTTTCGAACATTAATAATAACATTCGATTCAAATTGCAATTATGCAAACAACCCTCAATTTTATAGCCATGTCAGTAGAATGAACCCTTCTTTCTTGCTCTTGTGTTTGCATGTGAACAGAACTGCAGACACTATTTTTTCTGGGTATCACCCTTCATCAGTACAGCTCATTGTTCACAAGCCAAACTGGCAGAGCTAATGAAAATGAATGCTATTTTCAAAAATACATATTGTATTCAGCCATGTAGAGCGAAACTTTCTTTTCTTTTATATATACATATATATATATATATATATATATATATATATATATATATATAGGTGTGTGTGTGTATGTGTGTCTGTGTATGTCTGTAAAGATTGCCTCCTGTGTTTTGGTACTTTTATTTTATTTTTATATTTTGTTATTGCCTCCTCCTTATTGAGGACGCCTTGTTTTGTAAACTCCCCCCATTATACTTGTCCCACTTTTGATGCCCTGGTGGCAAATAAAAGAAACATTTATCAACTAATATATATATATATTTGTATGGATATATATTTTTATAATTGTGTGTGTGCGTGTTTGTGTGTGTGTGTATAAATATATGTATATGTGTGTGTATATATATATATATATATATGAGAGTATTGAAGTTTGCTTGAAGCATTGTGGAATAATATATATATGGGGTTATATTTGCATAAAGGTATTCAGTGCCATATATTATGTATGTGTGTGTTCACACATTGACTTATGTATAATTACAAAGTTAGGAGTAAATAAAATATATGAATATCATTTTTTTTTAATAAATCCAACAAAACTGACTTGCAAACTGAAGTTCAAAGTTTCTTTCAATTATGATATACAATTATATACAAATATATACACATAAATACAAATATATACATGCACACACACAGACACATACATATATATATATATATATATATATATATATGTACACAATTGGAATTATATATGTATATCATTTAGTTAAAGTAGTGACTAGGCAAAGCAAACTCTACAAATACTACAAATAATTACAGCTTCCTTTTTAGTATTGAATAAAATTGGAATAAACTTCATGAAAAAACGAAATGTGAATTTAAAATTGTTTCATACTAAAAAATAAAAATCAGTAAATATTATTTTAGTTCCCCGCACTACGTGTAGTGATGCTACATAAAAGATTTGATCGATTTCCCATAACATGACCTCTTCTAATCAACAAAAATAGGCGAAATGTAATATGATCATAGGCCACCGACACTAAATACACATAGCACATGTGCTTAAATGCAGACATACATACACACATATGCTAGATCATAAAACACTCTTCGTCACATTGGTCCAGACTTTAAAATTGTTTTTGTTTATTCCATTACTGATTTCTTTCTTTCTTGTGTTCGTTATATTATGAAGAGCCATGTTGATTTTGTCAACATATACGTGCGTGTTACTGTTTTATTTTCATAGTGAGAGTTATACTCTTCTCTTTTATTTGCTTGTCTGCATGTGTGATGTTCGCAGGTTTATTATCTGTGCATATATTAATAGATGTATATGTACGTCAGTTGTAGTCTGAGTCATTAGAACGTCCAATTTAACATTTTGGAGTCATTTTTCTAACTCTCTGCAATCTGATGAAAAAACTACATGCCTTTCATCAATTCAATCTCGATATTACATAGTATAGTTCAATATTTTGCTAATTATTCCACTCTCTAACTCGCTTTCTCTAACTATCTTTCTCTCTGTGTCTCTCTCTCTCTCTCTCTCTCTCTCTCTCTCTCTCTCTATATATATATATATATATATATATATATATATATATATATATATATATATATATATATATATATATATATATATAGGAACAAGTAAGACCCCGACGGCTGAGCTCAAGCCGGTTCGACGGCTAATTCTGGACTAAGTCCAGTATTAGCCGTCGAACCGGCTTGAGCTCAGCCGTCGGGGTCTTACTTGTTCCTATTACCCACTCTACTACCCTAAGTATTGAGTACTTTGGTGCGTTATGGTCCACCTGGTTCCCTACCACATTTCCTTCGTTTTATATATATATATAAATTCTGGCAATATAACCCACCTCAAGTATAACAATATATATATATATATATATATATATATATATATATATATATATATATATATATATATATATATATATATATATATACATATATATACACACCCACTCCCACTCACACACACACACACACACCCACACACACACACAAAAACAAAACATATATATATATAATAGAATAAAGAGGGGCTGTGTGGTAGCTGGATGAAGTGTATTTATAAATAAGAAGAAAGCATGAACTGGGTATAAAATCCTTTCATCAGTTGTCTGCTGGAGATCATGGACATTTCTATTTCTACGCATTATAGACAATATGTCTAGCTCCAGTGCGTCAAAACTAAAGGAAGTTATTCGGTGATAAAAGGAGTGAGAGAAGGTAAGAGAGAAAGTTTGTGTGTGTGTGTGTGCATGTATACAAATACACATGCGCACACGTGTAACCACACACACGCACACACACTTTCTCTCTCTCGCACGCACCCATATATATATATATATATATATATGTATATATATGTGTGTATGTATGTGCGTATGTGTGAGTGTGTGGCAGAGAGAGAGTGTCTGTGTGTTGTCACGTGTGAGCATGTGTATTTGTATACATGCACACACACACGGACATACGCGCGCACACACACACACACACACACACACACACACACACACACATATCACCACCCCACTCTCCAGAGCGTGAAATTAATAAACATTCGTCGTACTGCCTCTCTGTATTGTTCCTGTTCAAATTTTTCCATTATATATATATATATGTGTGAGTGTGTGTGTACTGTAGGCTAAAGGAAAATTGCCTAAAGTCTATTCAAAAGTTATCAACACGCAGGTGTCAAATGCCCTACCAGTGGATAGCTAGCGTAAGCTAAGCTGCACGCTGTATAAAATCAATGCTAATGTCATTAGTGATACAAACATCAAATCTGATGCATTTCTTAAAGATTTTCATTCTACAAAACATCGACAAGATGTTTGATAAGGAAAGTGGAAAGCAAATTCAATATGCACAATATTATTAGATGATTACAACAAATGAATTGATCTTTATGTTTGAAATCTAATTGAAAAGGATTTATTGTTTCGGGTAAAATAATATCTTTTTAGAGCGATTATTCTTATTTAAAGTAATAATCACAACGTCAATTTTTAACGCTTTAATTTGTTGAGAAATTAATCATATTAGAAATTGGAAATTAATTATGATTTCCTTTTTTAAGATATTAAATAGGACCAACAAATGTATAACAAAGTGTTTTTGTTTTACACGGGTTATTTTTAGATTAGTATTGTAATGTGATACTTTCCGATCCTTTAAATTGCCGCTGGTTTACACATCTGACAAAATTATGTCTGCTATTCCGTATGCATTGTTCTTCAGCACTATATATAGTTTTCTCTGCCGTTTAAGCGTATCTTACGATTGTCTTTGCATTTAGTTTATCAACAAGCTATGCGACTAGGGTTGACACATTGCCATTATTTTTAACCCTTTAGCATTTAAACCGGCCATATATGGCCAGAATTCTTTCAACTCTTTTTGTTTAATCCAGCAATAACCGGTCCCTCATACTTATGTTAAGGTATTGTTCTCAAAATATATAACATCCACCACTTGTAGATTCCATATTATGTGAGTTAAAGCCTATACTATGAAAAGGCAATAGTATATATAGAGTAATGTAGATGGGTTAAGGAGACAGTATCCCTTTTAAAGCCATGCGCCTAATATAACCATTATATGGGGGCTGGGAGGGGTAGGTTTTTTAGCACGTTTGGCATCAATAAAGGAATAGAACAGCGTACAAAATAATATATGTATGTATCGTCCCATAACTTCTGATAGCTAATTTGGAGCGCTATATTTATATACGGCGTTGTATGGGTATTTTAAGCCTGGCGGAGCCGATCCTCTTCCAGACCTCAGTACATGAGATTTTTCCCACAGAAAGATAGCAAGTCAGAGAGAGAAAATAAGAAAGTGATATAGAGGAAGAATCGACTGGTTGTGCCTAAAGTAGAAACAATTATATTTGTATGAATGTATGGTCCCGTAAATCCCCATATAGTTGTAGTGACGCCGTATTGACATATGGGGTTTCTTGGTGTTTATTGGGCATATTTAAATCTGGAGGAGCCTATCCCTCTCCAGGACTAAGTACAATAGATTTCTCCCAGAGAAAGATAGAAAGTAAGAGAAGGGAAATGAGAAAGAGATATGGATGAATAATCGCCTCCAGTACTTGACTGGTACATTTTGTATCGACATTGAAAGTATAAAATCAAGTTGACCTCTCAAGACCTTAGTACATCAGATTTCTTCCAGAGAGAGACAGAAAGAAATATATAAACATAGATAGAGAGAGGTGGAGAGGGAGAGGAAATAGGAAAGAGATACAAACGAAGAATTGACTTAGTATAAACTGGTATTTTTTTTATAGATGAAAGGCAAAGTTGACCTCGGAGGGATTGAACTCAGCCAGAACGAATACGATAAAGCATGCTATCCAATGTTCTAACGACTCTGCCAATTTTCTCTTTTTCTTTACCACTTTCTGTTTTCTTTTCTCCGTTCTATATATGTATGTTTCTTTACTCATCTGTTTGTTCTATTATTTAGGAGGTATTTTTAAAAGTATTGAATTTAATTCTAGAACAGCCCTTTAACAACTTATTGTCACGTTTTCATTTTTCAGTTGCTTCCACTTCATTCCCTTTCCCCGCCAATACAGACACTCACAGATGTATATATATATATATATAAATATATATATATGTATATATATATATATGTGTGTGTAGTTATATGCGTGTGTGTGTGTGTATGTATATATATATATATATATATATATATATATATATATATATATATAATATTCACATTATATATGAATATATGTGTGTATTTTATATATATATATATATATATAAAATACACACACGTATATATATATATATATATATATATATATATACACACCTATTTCTCTCTTTCTCTATAGAAATGTGTGTGTCTGTGTGTTTGAGTGTGTGTGCGTGTGTGGTGTTTTTGTTTATCTGCGTATGTATGTTAACTTATTCTCCCTTATTAAATTTTGTAATTGGGGACAGTTTCAGTTTTTAAAATCTAGTTAGCCAAGCAATCAAAATAAGTGCAACGAATGGAATGAAGCACCATTTATGAAGAATCTTTACAATTATGGAGAATTTAGAAATGTATTATTTCATTTTCAGTCAGCTTAGTGAGGCAGAAACAAATTTACTATATATAGAAAGATAAGATGGGCAAATATATGGACGAAAGACAGTTCAGATATATAGACAATAGTTTGATACAGGTATAAATAGACTTGCGTTTCCGCACTTAAATGTTAAATCCGATTGTGGTCGTAAATACACTGCCAGACACACAGACAACCCCCATGTATATATATATATATATATATATATATATAGGGGTTGTCTTCGTCTGATAATGTATTTTCGACAACAATCAGATTTAATATATATATATATGTCCATTGACGTCTGGTGGTTCACCGCTGGACAGAACTGGTCATTCCGTATAGATAACACACACACACACATACATACATACATACATACATACATACATACATACATACATACATACATACATACATACATACGACCGGAGGTGAGTCGTCGGGATCCTGAGTATTGAGTACTCTGATTATTATCCACCAGGTATTTTAGCACAACCTCTTTGTATATATAGATTATATATATATATATAATACATTATAAAGAAAGAAGAAACATTAGACATAAATTAAAAAAAATATAATATACATAAATTCCTTCATTCTCCTCAACTACCTAGTTTCGTGGCTACTTTGCAAAAACATTACATCATAGAGATGCAGTATTTTTGTGACGTTTGCCGACTTATCAAGAGAATACCTCAATAAGAGTTTCAAAACACGTCCGTAGGACGCGAGATAGAATCCCGGAGGGGGAACTAATGACGTGATACAGCGGTCAAGAAACAGAGTTAAGCCTCTTACAACCAAGAAAAAAATACCATAAAAGGCGGAGGGGGTATTTATGTCAAGGCCATAGACTAGTTGGCTAGGAGGGCGAGAAGTGTGGGTAGTGTAAGCTTTATATCAGCCACTACACTTTAGTGGTTACTCTACCGTAGGGAGTTATAAACAATACAAAGGAATACACAACCCCATGCGAATTCATACATATACATGCATATACCCACATATATCCCTGAAACTGTGTGGTGTCAACCTGAATAATAGGGACAAAATAATCTGAATGGATTAGATTGATTCAATATCAGAGCTAATACAATTCAGGGATATATGTGGGTATATGGATGTATGGATTCGCATGTGTCTGTGTATTTCTTTGTATTGATTATGTATATATATATATATATATATATATATATATATATATATATATATATACATATATATATATGTATGTGTGTGTGTGTGTGTGTGTGTGTCTGTATGTCTGTGTGTATGCGTGTGCGTATCTGTGTGCGCGGGCTTCCATAACGTATAAAAAAACAAACTTTTATATATATCACAATTTTCTAGTTTGATTGAAGCATTGTTGAAGAGGAAATGTAAATTTAAATAAGTTTAAAAAACATATAATGCATTCGAAAAGGTGCCAAGATAACGATAGAACCTTACCTCACCAAATTTAACTATCTCAAATATACGTTTCCTTTTTATATATTATCTAGGCTGTGGGCCATTAGGAATTTTTGAAAATGTAGGGATCCCAAACAGAATATATAGCCGCAACGAAAGACGACCGCTATAGCTTATAGCTCAGAAAATAGGGTAAAATCACCCTAGAGACGATTATTAAGTGCCGGCAGCTGTTCTAGGTTTAATTTCAAAGACACGATGTATAACTGTCGACTCACATTACCAACACATTTTGAGTTTGGAATTCCAATGACTTATTTGCATCAGACCATTGTATGCCAGGAATCCCCATACACCTATGTTTATGATTAAAACAATATTTGTATATCAGCTTTGTATGATATATTCTGGATTCCACTAATACATTCTACTTACCTCACAGCCTAAACTGCGATAAATTTAAGTAACTCACTCCCTGGTGCATTCCTTCATTCAAGTTTATAATTATTGACAATTTTGTATTTAATATAACATTTTGAATAACTCTAACATGTTATTTCTTTTCATTACGGGCAACGCTGTATTGATTAAACATTTATATTAAATATAAGATACCCTTCGCATTATTATATGAGTTTGCACTCGTTAACTTAAATTGTTTGTCGTGGAAGACAGTGGTCTAAAGAAGATAAAAGAGCAGACGATTCCTTCTCAATTATATTGATCTTCTGTCAAGATGTGAAATAACATAGACATTGTATCTGATGTCATAATATGATATTTAAATTACATTCACGTTTAAGGAGAATCCATATATATACAAACAGAATAATGATATGTTCAGTAATATCATTCTATATCAAATGTGTATGTCAATATTGCTATCTACTTTAATTTCAAATGACATTATGGTTAGCATCCGGTATATTTAATTTGTAGAATAATTCAAATAAAGAATACATGTCTGTGTGTGTGTCTGTCTATGTGTATTGATGTCATTTTAAGTGTATAGCAGATGTGTATGTTGTGTCGTTCTTGGTAGCGGACTAGCATGTATCCTGGTAGATGCTGCATGATTGTCTAATCGGTGACAAAACCAGCAATTCTATTAAGTCTGTTTTCTGAAGAAGGGGGCTTGTGGGTAAACTTCGGGGTGGGAAACAAACACGATAAACGCCAGATGAACTCATGAGTCACGCTTTTCGAACAACATGTGTATTTAAAAGTGTGTCCCTATAAACATTCATCCGTGGGTACATTTTGCTCCTGCATATTTTTGTAAATTTTAGATCAATCCCATCAAGCACAATCAGAACAGTGATTATTTGAAGTCACAAACAGAATGCCGATATTTCGTTGCAAGAATGTGAGTATCGTCTGCATTTAAGACAGTATAATACCATAACATCTGTAGTTTCACACGCAGAAGAGGTACCGAAGCTGGGAACTCTCGAACATTTAGAGCCACTGATGCTGCTGCGAACTACTTTCAATGGTTGTCTGTGTCTGGGAGTAAGTTATTTTCCTGCAAACTACATCAAAATAGATATGCTTTAACTAGAATATGTATATGTTTTCTCATATTATATTGGAATGTAACCATAAAACACGAAATATCTCAACATATAAAAACACCAATCTTTTATATAAAGGAAGACATATCAAAATGATGAAATATATTGCCTGACAGATTGCATATTACAGTAGTTACAACAATATGTATATGGATAATGATTTCTAAAAATAATGATTTATAGTAAAAAAGCATATTTACTTTACTAAAACAAGAGAAGACAATCAACGAATGTAGAAACCATTTTAACTAGTCTGCAGTTAGAGTTTCCATAATGTCTTACTACCAGATTTATTATTGCTATTTTATTAGTAGTCTCACAAAGCATAGCTTTATGCAAATCAAATATTTTTCACAGAGATAATTCTAAATTATAGTAGAAAAATCTCGCAATTAAATTTCTACAAAAATGGGTGAGTATGAATACATTTAAGTGCCTGATAAATAAGTGTCTAAAACAAAGTAAACAAATTTTTTATTAACTTCCTTTTAGTATTGTACATTTTTAATTTTCTTGAAGAAATATATGAGAATAATTGATAGAAAAGATTAGTAAGATGTCATATTAACTTCAGAAAGAAATATCACTCAGATAAAAACAATTATGTATAAAAGAAAGTGACGTAAAGTTGAATGCTTTATGAGGTTTTAATTATATTCTCCCTACAGTTATTCCGATAATAGTTATATTAAAGTTTTGTCTCTGAAATACCATTATGGATAAAAAAGTATTATTTTGAATCTTTTCTAGATATAAATATGATTTATGAATAATATATGTACAGCCGGAATTATTTTTGTAGATACTGTGTGAACGTTCAGAGGTGTTTTCTAAGAATCTTTTCTACTTTCGTTTTTTTTTGTACTTGTATATATTTCCGACAAAATGCAGGATATTGTCAGAAGCTACTTACGTATGAGAGATTTCGAAATAGTGGAAACATTTCACATAATAGGCATAAATGAAGGGATTGATTTTAGTATACTGGATGAAAAGTGAAAGAGAGAGAGAAAGAGGGAGAGAGAATATAAATGAACAGCTATCAATAGCAGCATCAGTTTGAACTCAATATTTGAGACAACTTAATAATTTAAACCCGCACTCCCGCCTTCACAAAAAACCGAATTCTCAATAGGTAGATGAACTCAATCCATTTTTGACATTTCGTTTTCCTGATTTGATTTGATTCTCTATCATAAGTGTTATTGTATTTATTCTGTTACCTCCAGTAAGCCTTATCCTCGCTCATCAGTCTACATTTATATGTGTGTATGGTCGCGTAACTCCTGACAGTCGTAGGGGCGCCGTATTGACATACGGCGTAGATTGGGCAGTTTAAGGCTGGCGTGGTCCTTCCCCCAGCAGGCCTTCGTAAAACAGATTTCTTCCAGAGAAAAATAGAAAGTGAGAGAGAGGAAATGAGAAAGAGATATTAAGGAAAAATCGACCGCAGTAATAGACTGGTACATTTTTTTATCGATCTCGAAAGGATGAAAAGCAAAGTTGATCTCGGTGGGATTTGAACTCTGAGAGCAGCGAGCCGGAACGATTACCATATTATTTTATCCGACGTTCTAACAACTCTGCCAATTCGCCGCCTATATTATGTATATTTATGTTTATATATTCTCGTCTTGATATAGAATGGAAATCCTCATTACATGTCTTGTTCTATAACATGAACCATGTAGAGAATAAGAAAAGAGAGCAGTAAGAAATATGTGAGTGTTTTTCCTGGAGAATTACTCGACAGAGACGTTTGAGAGCTTGCATAATTTCGCAAAGTTGAAAATTCTGTTTCAGAGCCCCTCCGTTGTCCTTTGTATTAGATAGATGAAAACAATAATTGTATATTCTACACATATTATATATATATATATATATATATATATATGTAGATAAATCTATCTATATATATATATATATATATAAATCTTATATATATATATATATATATATATGTATTCTATGTATTCTATGACTTCTCTTTATTTTCTCGCCGACAATATAGTATAAGGCGTGTAAAAGCCCTAGAAAAATCTTATATCAATATGGCGTCCTTAAGACTCCCTCAGCAGTTGCGAGAGAAAATATGGAAGAAAGGAAGCGTATATTTATTACCATCCTCGGTCATTGTATTCTTTTCCATCGATACATATTTGACTTTTTCAACGCTATTATTTTAGTTTTATTACGAGCACAATTATTTTCACTATTTAAAAAAAAAATGAAATAAGTTGTTTTCGGTAAATTATATAGATAGTAGGTATATGGACTAATTTTAGCATATTACATACGTCCGGGTGCCTTATAACCAAAACGATATCTGATGCTCCATTATACAGAAAACATTGATTAGTTCAAGGAATGAACGAAGGAATTATAGAAACGATTCTTTTTACTGAAACATTTTTCACACTATCAGTAACAAAATAATTGTTTCTACTATTGGCACAAGGCCGCATTACTGGTATTTTATTTCGACCCCATGAGGATGAAAGGCAAAGTTAACCTTTGTGGGATTTGAACTCATAATGGCAAGGGACGTAACTCTATGCGTCAAAGCATGGCGTCCGACCCTCTACCGATACTGCCAATCCACCGCCACTCATCCATCAGTAACATAATAATATTACGTAAAGCAAAAGTGGCTATATCTAACAAACAATTAATTATAAAAGTTAGCATTCATTTTTAAATTCGTTTTTATTCCAAGAATAATTAATAATAATAATAATGTTTAATAATAATAATAATAATGGCTGAGAAAAGAAATGCTTTTCCATACAAGGTAGTCATCATCAACATCATCATCGTCTATTCGCAATAGACATTACAGTCGACGTAAAACATAGTGATTTAGTTGAAATTTCGAATGAAATTTTGTGTTTTTTTTAGAAAAGTAAAGCAAAAACGCTTAGTTGTACAGTTGGCTTTAAACATAGTAGTGTATGGAGGTGAAAACAGAACGGAATATGATTTACAGTATGTTTAGCTTCGCTTACATTCTCTATTTGCTTTGCTTTGTCAGTTTACATTTAAAACAAGACACAATATCTATACAAATGTGTTGCATATCTAACTATATATTTTAAACTTACATAACAATGTGCTAGTTAAGGAGTCATATTACTGTGTTCTTTTGTAGTTTTGAAAACCAAGATGCTGAATTTAACAATTCTCTTTTCGAAGTACCTATTGTTTATCTGGCAATAGATATGATTGCATTACAAACAGCGATTTAAATAATTTTCCATTAAATATGCAGAGGTCTAGATGTAGACTCACATGCATAAACATCCCACCTTCCTACATTTCTCTCCCCATACATACAAACATGCATACACACACACACGCACACACGCACGCACACACATATATATATATATATATATATATATAATTGTCCCTACTTTTGGCACAAGGCCAGCAATTTTCCAAGTGTATTACTGGTACTTTATTTTATCGACACCTCAAGGATGAAAGGCAAAGTTAACCAAGGTGGGATTTGAACTCAGACCGTAAACAGTCGTAACTATGCTGCAAAGCATGGCGTCCGACCGTCTACCGATACTGACAATCCACCAGTGTATATAATGTGTATACATATAATGAAGAGAATTTGTTAAAATATGTAATTTTCTCATTTGGCTAATGTTTTGAATATAACCAAACAAACTCTCTTGCATTTAATTATGAAGGAATGTGCTTAGATAAATATAAGCTCTAGAAAATATCATCTGAAAATATATATCGATTTACATCATAAACCAGGGATGAGTTCGATTATAAGACATTGTGCAATATCAGTTCCCAATATTTGCTTTCAACAACTGTCAGTTGTGACAGTCGTTATTAAAATTACAAAAACTGGTACTAGGCACGAACGATGCGGAGAAAATTACCGTCACCATTTAAACATGAAAATTAACAATGTATTATTATTTTAAATTATGTATTTATATATTGTACCATTTATCAATTAATTGCACATTCATCAATTATTGTTTTACGAAATTCAATATATTTTATTATATTTTCGTTTGGATGCGAATCCTTAAAATTTCTTATTAGATTGAAATAGAAAACAACCATTAATATATTCCATAATTCAATTATCGCTATGTCTTACTTTTCTAATTATTTATCCAATATTATCGGCATAAACTGTTGAAAGGCGTTCTTCTATAATTAATTTGACGCGTTTTATTTTAGCTACATCAAATTACTACTGCTAATAATTATTTCTAGTATAGGCACAAGGCCAGTAATTTTGGGGTAGGGGAAAGTCGATTAATTCGACCCAGTACCTTACTGGTGCTTTATTTTATCGACCCCGTGAGGATGAAAGGCAAAGTTAACCTCGGCGGGATTTGAACTCAGACTGTAAAGGACCGTACCTCGAAGCTGCAAAGCATGTTGTCCGACCATCTTCTGATACTGACAATCCACCGCCCTACTACTACTACTACTACTACTACTACTACTACTACTACTACTAATAATAATAATAATAATAATAATAATTGTATCTACTTTTGGCACAAGGCCAGCAATAAACCAGTGTATTACTGGTACTTTATTTTATCGACCCTGTAAGGATGAAAGGCAAAGTTAACCTCGGCGGGATTTGAACTCATAATGGAAAGGGCTGTAACCATTTGCGTTAAAGCATGGCGTCCGACCCTCTACCGATTACTGCCAATCGACCCCGTTAGGATGAAAGGCAAAGTTAACCTCGACGTGATTTGATCTCAGACCGTAAAGGGACGTAACTATGATAGAAAAACATGGCGTCCAACCCTCTACCGACACTGCCAATGAACGCCTTCTAGTATAGGAACAAGGTTAGTTATTTCAGGGGAGGGGAACATTCATTAAATGGAACCCAGTACGTTATTGGTGCTTTATTGTGTCGACACCGTAAGGGTGAAAAGCAAATTAACATCGGCCGAATTTGAACTCAGAACGTGTTGTACAACGCCTATACCCGTACGTCTTTGATAAAATAAAGTAGCAATCACCCACTGGGGTAGATTTAATCTACGTTTCCCCTCTACTCAAATTGCTGGCCTTGTGCCTATAGTAGAAATCTTTAGCTCTTATTTTTGTTGCTGCTGTTGTTTCTGTTGTTATTCCTCTCTTTACATATCGTACATTTTAAGTTCCGTCCCTCACCAACAGAGAATGGTAACTCTACTGTATCACTACTATTGTCTAGCTAGTAAAGTTTGTGGTCAAGATTTTATAAAACTTTAATGATGTTACACCATGTTAAATATATTTCTGTTAAAATCTTTATTTCTTTGTCTAGAATATCATTAACTATAGCCAGATATTTATAGCCGACATCTTTTGAATGACCAATGCATTTTCTAGGCTGTTCTTGAATGCCAGCACATGTCTTTCTCATACAACACTTCGACTTCGAATTAATTATAACACATGATGTTACTCATTATCCCGGCAACTAGAGCAATTAGTCAATACAATGGTGTCAATTTGATTTCCTGACTTAGCAAGCAGCTTCAGATTATCCATAATCATAAAGTGGTTAATCACTGGGAATACTTTTCTATGACTGCCTCACGTAATAGTTATAATGGTATAAATTATAAGCAAAGGGAAATACAAACATGTTTTTACAAGAGACTCCGGTTAAGGTAGGCAGGTGAAATCAGCTGACTCTCATCCGGTGATGAATGTGTTAGTTTATTGCAAACCGCTGACATCAATTATATTTTATAAAAGGTGGAACAGAGATTTGAGAATCACGTGGCTTCACAAGACTACCAGGCCTACCACCCTCTAAAAATCCAAACGGAAAGCGCCATGAGACAATGGGCCTCCAAACGGGGATAAATGAGGCAAAATGGGGAGATTTTACTTAATGAAAGCTATAACCATTTTCATAAGAGAGACAACTGTCAACCTCCCCCAAGTGGATAGGAAATCTACCCGAAGGTCGGGAGAGTTGACCGGTCTGGAACCCCATTAATTATGCAAGGGCAGCCTGTGGACAGAAACAGGGATTAGACATTGCTTTTCATGATTTAAAAAATGAAATATATCTATCTATTCAAAAAATATTTATATTCCTTTGTAATTTAGTCATCAGAATGTCCAGAATGTCAATTCAGATTTAAGATGAATTAACATTGTATGATTGAAATCTAGTGATATATATATATATATATATATATATATATATATATATATATATATATATATATATATATATATATACGCATTTAGGTTTGTTGGTTCACCACTGGATAGAACTGGTCATTCCGCATGGTCAACCTCGATGTAATATTAGGGAGAGCACTCGACGTAATGCAACTCGCCCGTCTTCGTTTGTGCTGTTGGTGGTGCGAGTACGGAGTTAATTATTATAAAATAACAGGAGGCTGGACTGGTGTAATTGCTTAAAGGTCTATCATACTACTTGAAGGTGGCCGACCGCATTAGAAACTGCTAAATGTTTGGCCGCTTTCGTGTCTCTCTGCCTTTTCAGCCCCATGGATTGTGTCTATTATATTCCTTTGTTAAATTTCGAATACACGATGATGTCATCGGATTCATACTGAACCCGGTCATTGAAATGTTCATAGTATAATAAAGATTTAAGGAATTACACGAGTCCAGTCTCCTCTTATTGTGTAATATATATATATATATATGTGTGTGTGTGTGTGTGTATATAATGACCGGAAAAACTCATAAGCGTCAATGGCCATCAAAAAGTCTGTAAATATGTAGATAAACATGTACATATGTATGTATATGCGTGGCGACATTTAAATAGTGGGGCTTGACATCCGATTGCACGGTTAAAGCACTGGGAGTGAAGGACTCCTAGCCCTTGTCAGGGCACTCTTCTAGGAGAAGGCAACTCAGGAAACTGGGATAACTCCGATATAAAACCTGCGGCTCAGTAGTTACCGATGATGTTCATCTTTTCTTCTTTTCGGGTTATAGCTACTGTCGCTCTGAGAGTGGGATTGGCTCATTGCACAGTATTTCCTCACTTTAAAAAATATCTTCACGCACAGGCATTGCACGATAGAATTAATTAATAATGGTATATCGTGGAACGGCCATACTCGATAACTAGGGGGCAGCCATCATGTATATATATATATATGGGGGCAGCCATCATGTATATATATGGGGTCAGTAGACTAGAGGTGATTGTGATAGCATAATACCCTCAAAGTGAATATGAGTAACTGAGAGATGTATCTTCCATTTTGGATACCGTAATCTGTCTGCCAACATATTACTAGTATATACTTCTTTACTACATAATCTGCATTAATATAGGGAAATAATATTCTAGTCTTACCAATATGATTATGTAGAAATTTTGCAGCATGAAGGCTAGCACATAAAAACTTAACATGTGTCTGTAGAAACGAATTCTTATGAGAATTATTTTCAAGTTTAAAGGAACAACGCACCAGACGTACAGCAGAGTGAAAATTATTATTACGTTGAGAAATGTTTATGACTTAAGAAAGCAGATTTAAATATAGAGTGAATAATTATCGCTGAAACCGATTCCAAAATAAGTAGTGAGCTGATATCTTCTACACCTATTACTAACATAACTATTTAAATAGCATTACTTATATGAGTAGACATCGAAACCTTAACAAAAGATCACATGTTTTGATAAACTCATTCACAGTGGTGCCACCTTATGATGCTGGCAATAATCATGATTCACAAAATGAAAGTGTTATAGAATAGGCTTCAAGCGTTTCGCAGAAAATCTTTGATGGTATTTGGTCTAATTACTTTAAAGTAAATAATTGAATTCATTACGTTAACTCATTTTCTCAGCTAACTAGAGGCTACACTTATATCAAC
>OZ024758.1:18398443-18453443 GCA_964016885.1 Eledone cirrhosa
TTAAGCTCAGAATGGCAAGGGCCATAACTCTATGCGTCAAAGCATGGCGTCCGGCTCTCTACCGATACTGCCCATCCAATGAAAACATGTTTACGTATGTGTGTAGGTGGATGTTTGAGACTGTAACTGCCAATTCGTTAGTATGTCAATTTATCGCCTAAAGAATATACAATCCCTACCTCATTACTGTAGTTTTACAGTATTTACGGTTATCATTCCTAACGTGTAATTGTTCAATTAACAAATGAGTTCCATGAGGATGTACACTAATGTTGTTATAGATGTTGTTGTTTTATTAATATTTATATAGAATTCCTCACAATTTTCCCCAATACGACTACACCACATAATGCTAAATCAAATCAAATGTTCAACGATAAAAATCAATTTGAAGCTGACATGATAATATAATGATAATTATTGTGTACTGTGCTCAGGAGCACTACAAATCATCAAAGGTGCATCTATAATACATGGAATAATGTACAAAAGTCAGGAAACAGCGACAACTGATGCAGGTAGTTTATTCCATGCTTCAGCAACTGTATCCGAATGTCATGAGAGCTGTACGTCTTTCTGATTTTGTAAGCAGGTGTACATGGTTTTCAAAAAGGTGCTAGGTGTTGTTGTTAGAAAGATCGTTAATAATATCGTGGGTGTCTACTTAGTCATGTACCAGGCATCCGAGCCTTAGTGTGCCCATGCCTGTGGCAGCAAATGTTAGATGCCTGGTGGATGACATTCGTTTGTTTGCCAGGTTTCTGAAAAGTTTCCAAGAGATCAATATTCTGTACAAGAATATAAATACATTTCAAGGCTACTCGACTTATAAGATTCACTTCAAGAATTTCTATCAGCTGCCTGTTTGCAATTTATGTGAACGTATTCTACTCAATAATAACAACATAGGCAACTCACTTGGTGTCCAATTATTTCATGAGTAAATACGATTATCAATACAAAAGACAGATCTAAAAGAAATACACACACACTATATGTTTCATTACATAGTTAAACTTCATTGGTAGGGACTCTACCACCGTGGAGGAAGCATGCTGTCTTTGAGACATACATTTTCATGTTCTATACGTAACCCATTTACTCTTCCCAATTAAAAAATAATAACATTTCAAGGTATTTCTCTCGCAGACTTAGTGACCAGTGCCAAACACATATTGTCAGTTCTTCTCGAAATAATGAAAGATATAAGCAACTAGTGGTATTATTGGTAAAGTGATCTCTTATCTTGATATGAAATTGATTTTCAGCCAAAGATCTTAGAGAGAAGTTTGGTAATTGTCCATTAGAAATACTCCCAAGCGTATTTGAGAGATAAATCAGCAGACATAATGTGAGATAAGGAAACAATTAGTTTCCAGGGAATATTTCTTATTCGATGTATCAGTTGCTACATATTTGGCAAGTACAGTATTCTGTTATACAGGCGTATAGATCAATTATTGAAATATGTATGCACGTTGTACATGTATATTTGGCCTTTTACATATATATATAAATATAAACATATATATATATATATACATATATATATATACATATATATATATAAACATATGTATATATATATATATATATATATATATATACAAATATGTATATACTTATATACATATATATGAATATATAAAGATACAAATATACATATACATATATAAACATGAACATATATATATATATATATATATATATATATATATATATATATATATATATATGGGGGGGGGGGTTGCGCTGCGTGTAATCATATATGATTGTGTGATTGTACAAACACACACACATACGCACACACACACGTGGTACTATTAAGTTAGACATGGCCTGGGCCAATACTGGCCGAAACCTATCAAAGTTATCAAAGTATTCATCTATATATTTATATAGGTATTTAGGTGCAAGTTAATTGCGTCCATAGCCGGTATGTCGAATCCTGAGGAACTGGAATCATATGAATACGAACAAACGAATTTCAGCGTCAAAGGACACCCTCTTCTCCCATTGGTCCTGAAATCGTTTGTTCGATTTCATATGATTCCAATTCCTCAGAGTAATAACAACCCAACCAATAACTGGGCATATCGGAGTATTGACGAAGTTAAATACCTCAACAACATGTGTACTCGTCTCTAACTCATCAATTCGGACTGCCTGAAGAGGTCACAGCCAAAGATGGCCGTCACCGAAATAAATATAGCAGTAATAATTTTAAATATTTGACTTACTTATTTTATTTTACATTACTCCGGAGTAACCAAACCAACCTGCCCACTTCGTCGAGTGCTCCAATCTGCATACTGAGGTATCGGTGAATAACCAACATATACTCTAAAAAAAAAAATATATATATATATATATATATCCAAAATTAAAATTAAAATGTATATATATATATGTAACTATATTTGTGGATGGTGATTTTGCTAGTATTGTCAACACATATATATGATATGGTATTCCGGAATCAGACATATCGCTAACAATTAGTAAGTTCGGCGTCAGATAACTGTTATATATATATATAAATAAAATGAGATTTCTTAATTCAATTCCCTAATGCATATACCACCAGGCTATCAGCATTGTTGTTATACAGTAGCAGTGAACATCTCCCTCTTCCTTACATGACACTTTATATCTGTATTAATACTACTACACCAAACGACCAGCCCTGTCCATTGTTCAATTGGCCAAATATAGATGGAAATAGGCACCCCCCAAAATTCTTATTTAGATAAAATAAGCCATATACTCATTGTATACTCATTAAACTTTTATATACACTTTACCAGGACATTGAATTGCCATCTGTCATATACTATCCCCTCTCTTCTTCCTTTCTTACAACTAATATAAATACTACAATTTTTCTGATTTTTTCCAATTTATCCAATATCTCTGAAGAAGGGACAACTGATTATACATTTGCTATCCAATACTAGCTAACATTATATGATTACGCAAGCAGCGATACATAGGTATTCCATCTGTTACAGAAACATATGTAAGTACCTAATAAATTCCTTTATGAAAGCACTTTCATTTTATATTCATCTTTTCTACATTTTCTCCGGAATATAATTTATACTCGTTGAGCAAACCTACACGTACGCTGTTCATCTCTAACGTGACGATATATTATCACCACATTATTGATAACTTGAAATTGATATATATATATATATATATATATATATATATATCAAGTAAGTATGTTTTGAAACAGTGAGCAGGTTTGAAATTAGAAAATAGAATAGCTTTCACCGTATTTTTGATTAAATAATTTTTTAGCATGATACTGTGTTTAGAACCTCAGATAAATGGAAATAGATGAGTATTGACGTCAATACTCATCTTTTTCCATTTATCTGAGGGTTCTAAACCCCATTATGAGGCTAACACTTTCCTTTAGTCAAATATACGGTGAAAGCTATTATATATTTCTCAACCTGATTAGTTCTATCATTACTTCGGTATGTATTGTGTCTTAGTTTCGCCTACCACATTGTTCGATTTGTCAAGCTATTTAAACGTATGTTATTACTCTGAGGTCCTATCTTATCGAGTGCTTTGCTAGCTCATCATTTCATTTAAGTAGGCCGAATTTATTTGCAAACCGCCAGAGATTCGATTTTACTGATTTCCAATTATATATATATATATATATATATATATATATATATATATATATAATTATTGTTGTAGTTTGCTTGAAGCATTGTATATAATATATAAATGTGGAAAGTGATATATGTAAGATGGCTCAACAATGCAAAATGAACGGCAAGATGAAGGTGACGAAACGTGTAGTTACCTAGTAAACTTTGATTTGTTTTCTTATTGGTGTTGCTTCTTTCGTCGTGCGTGCATGTAAAGAGGAGAATGCTGTATTTTGCTTCAAGGCATGAGGGATATGAAACGAGGTTATGCCTTGGAATATGTTAAAATGCAAGCGGGGTTGTATATATCAAAGCAAATAAATTGGGGCATCTGTTCTTATATCTCTTCGTAGCGAATGTACTGATGTCTGTTTCTTTCATTCTGAACTACGCTATATCAATGCTATCCGAAGAAAATAGTTTCTTTAACAAAAGCTATCTATAATATAATTGTGTCTACTTTTGGCACAAGGCCAGCAATTAATCCAGTGCATTACTGGAACTTTATTTTATCGAACCCGTAAGGATGAAAGGCAAATTTAACCTCGATTGGATTTGAATTCAGACCGTAAACGGTCCTAAACCTTTGCTATAAACTTGGCGACCGTCCATCTAACGATACTGCCAATTGTTAAGATAATTCTTCGTAATATTCGTACATGGCAATCAATTAGGTGAAATAAGAAGAATTTAGAATATATTGCTGCCAGTACTTATCTGGCCATGAATTGTTTTGAACCTGGAAGAATGAAATGTAACATTGACCTCAGCTGAATTAGAACTTAGAACGTTAAGAACCATAACTAAATATCGCACAGCATGTTGTTCGATAGAGCATAATGCTCTATCGAAACTTCAGACCCAACACCTATTTCATGTATGAATCTAATCTGGCCGAGTTTACACTCGCAAATAAGAAGAATCAGAGCCGCCCCTACGAGTTTTGGATTTGGTGTACTTCATATTTGTTTCGGTTACTGAATACAATCATGACTCGCTGCTTCTCCTGAAGGTCAATAGTTCTCTATGAAATAACAGCTAAATTTAACACGACACTTTAAGAATGTATTTCCAGCTGAAGCAAACTTGATCATGAATAGGTTAAATTGTCTATGGTAGCATATGGAATAATTGGGTTAAATTTTAATTTAATAAACACCGACTCCGCGAAGTCTAAGAAAGAAGTGTAAAGAAAATATTGTATACATTGTAAAAGACCAAAATAGAAAGTTCCATGAAAGATTTATTAAAGAATAACATAAATATTTAGAAACATAAAACTAGAATATATAAAAAATATTTAGTTGGAATTAAAGACTGACTAAACAAAACATGTTAGCAACTATGGTGCTCTGGGAAACATGAGACATTCCTTCACAACAATAAATTATTTTAATCAAATAGTAAAAAATATCTACCGAGACATCAATAAACAAACAAATGAATTTGCATAGCGCTAGAACATTAGCTGGAATAAAAATATTTGGGTAGAAAATATCAAAGGAAAATATACATGCAAATATATAATAGAAGTACTCAAATGATTAGAAATGAAAGAGAAAAAATACAAAAAATACTGGAAGCATGTCAATAGCATTACAATATAAATAGCGAGACATTCACCAATACAATAATGACTACTAGCAACTGGATGGTTCCCATGATTTACATCGGTGATCTTGTTAAAAATCTATAATCAGTTGTAAATCTACTTTACAACGATGTAAATCAAATAAGATTCAAAATCTAAAGTTTGATTTAGACGTTGAACTCGCAACGTTAAAACAGAGTCAAGCATACATGCACAACAAAACATATGCAAACTGGATAGAATATTTGATGAGTAATGCAGAAGAGATAGATTAACATTAAAAACCGAATTCAGTGAAAGATATAAGACAGCAAGCATGGAATCTAATGGAATAAAGTATACCTTCATTGGTAAAACTCATCAGAACTGTCTCAATCCCAGTAATAAGCTATAGACTTAATGTTATGAACTGTGTATTAAGACTTGAGAGAAAATCAAGGAAAATAATTGTTTCTACTTTAGGCACAAGGCCAGCAATTATCCAGTGCATTGCTGGTACTTTATTTTATCGACCCCGTAAGGATGAAAGGCAAAGTCAACCTCGGCGAGATTTGAACTCAGATCGTAAAGGGACGTAACTATGCTGGAAAGCATGGCATCCGACCCTCTACCGATACTGCGAATCCAAGGAAAATAATGATTGAATCTAGAATATACGTTAATTTCACGGGAGGGACATTCCGTTAATCGAGAAAAAGGAAGCATACCACGTATAAAACGTGGGTGATAGTTGTATAATCCCGTAATTCTTGATAGAATCGTCGGTGCGCCGTAATGACATGCTGTGTTACTTGTGTATCTTAAGCCTGGCGGAGCCCATCCCTCTCCAGGCCTGAGTAACGCAGATTTCTTCCAGAGAAGGATAGAAAGTGACTGAGAATGAGTGTGAAAGAGATACAGAGGATGAATTAACCCTAGTACTAGAATGATGCTTTCTTTATCGACATCGAAAGGATGAAAGGCAAGTTGATCTCGGTGGGATTTGAACTCAGAGAGTAGAGATTCGGAACGAATGCCACAAAGCACTCTATCTGATGCTGTAACGCCCCCCCCCCCCCCTCTGAAAGGGGTATCCATTTCTAAATTGAAATTCTGAAATATGAAACATATGGTAATAATTTAAAAGATCAATGATAACATTTCTCTGAAGGAAAACAGATTTCTCGAGTGAGAAAATATGGCAAATTACAAAACAATATAACCAGACTAGAAGTTGAGATAAGTTCAGGGAAAATGTAATAACTATTTCAATGTTATTGCTTTCCAGTGACTTTCATGTGAAATATGAATTAAATTCTGGTATATCGAAAATACATTTCTGAAATAGGATTCATATTGAAATAACATATTTTCCACGGCAATTATCTCAGGATTGTGAAATACGATATAACTTGCAGAACCTGAAAGGATAGTGTTCAGTTGTATAAATGAGTATTGACAAAAATACTATTCCATAATTTACAGGTAATTTTGAAATAAGATCAAAGACCAGTATGCCTGCCTATGTATATAGGTATATTTTCTCTTTCTCTTAATCTCGAGTACATTTTTGGTCGGCCACCTTCCTAGTGGTGAGTTTGTAAAAGAAAAGAAATTGTTATCCCTTGAACCACAAATAATGTGTGGCAAATTATGAAGGTGCGAGATATCGTGACCAGATATGGGTAGTCTATGGATTAGGGAGCTGCGATCATTTCCACAAATCCAAGTTCATTCTTATGTATATATGCATGTAGGTATGTACGTATGTATGCATGTATATGCGCGTGTACATACATAACATACATACACACACATATATATATATATACAGGGAGTGTAACGCGGAGTTACTGTAGATTCACCCTGATGTTTAGGTTCGCAACAGTATCCAGGTGTAGAGTTAGACAGCGTAGTATAATAATACAAGGACGAATGACTACTCTTTCATAAGGTTTATTCATTCTGTCATTACTACCACAGAGGTCCGACGAACTTTTGATTCCAGAGTCGGGCTAGATTGATACAGATCGAACTTTGAGCTGATCAGTAGCGAAACGTAATGAACGTAATAAAAGAGTAACCATTTGTCCTTGTATTATTATTAATATTATTATTATGGCGGTGGATTCGCAGTATCGGTAGAGGGTCAGACGCCATGCTTCTGACGTATAGAGTTACGGCCTTTGCCATTCTGAGTTCAAATCCAGCCGACATTAACTTTGCCTTTCATCCTTACGGGGTCGATAAAATGAAGTACCAGTAATGCACTGGATAATTGCTGGCCTTGTGCCAAAAGTTCAAACAATTATTATTATTATTATAATTTATATATATATATAAATATGTTTGTATGTGTATATTTTTATTGTATAGAGAAATGGTTTCTACTGGACTAGAACTGTATCATTCGCATGAAATCATACGACATACATTAGGGGAGGACTGAACATTTTAAAGCCTGACTTTGAAGGACTAATATTAGCTCGAGCTGTGTAATTCCGTGTACATTAATTTCAACTCTTCTTATTAATAACTACATTGCTCTTGTTCCAGGGACTATGTTGAAAAATAAACCTCATTTGGTCATTCCATGAGAGTATCTTTGTCAGCATAAGAACATTTTCGCCGACCCTCGTAGAGGAAAACACTTATTTCATGACCATTGTAATATATCGTGGGTCTAAACATTTTTATCTGTTTGTAAAATGTTATTTCTAGTAAGTTGCTGTGCTTATATTTTTCTAAAGAATCATTGACTTAAGAAATCTTAGCTTTGGAAAATACATTCTGTCTAGCGTGTTGATGTGTTTGTGTTTGTCTATATAATCATGGAATTAAAGAATGTATCTATGGTTGACAAAATTCTTTCAAGCATGTTACTGTGTTTTTGCTTGTGTTATAAAACATGTATTTACAGATATGTATTTGCAGCTAATATATTATTTGTATTGTGTAGCTGTATTTATATTTGATTAGCTTATGTATTATTCAGAATATGATCTAGAATATGCGAGTTTATTTCTTTTAGAACATAGTAGAATGTATATGAATGGAGGTAAACTTATTGAGCTATCAGTTTACTCACTTGCTGATTTTAGCTGCAACGGGGAATATAACATACCTGAATTATCTGTAAATGGAAAGCAAACAAAATAGTAGCAAAATAAGCATTAAGAAAACACACCTTTATCACTAGTTTTCCCTTTTCTATTGATTAAATTCTGTGTTCGGTATAAACTAGATGATTCAAGTCTGTGAATTTAACATCATTTTCTGACAGAGAATTTAATTATAAGTTACGGTCAAAATATCAAAAACTTGCTTCTGACATCTTTCGACTTTGGTTCAGTTAAGTGTTTTATTCTCTAAATTGCCAAATTTAGAGTAAGGACTGCCAAATGTTTTAATGCAAGAACTAAAATAGAAGTCCAACTTCATTATCATTTGCTGATTTATTTTATTTTTTATCCTATTCATTATTTTATATCATTTCATTTCTGTGTTCTTATATTTTTCCTTTCACCTTTATTCTTTGTATCTCTCTCTATATCACTCTCTCTCTCTGGTTTTGCCTTTCTTTATACACGTAGAAGCGCGATCAACCCACATACACACACAGATAATGTGTGTGTATGTGTACGTGATATACGTATTCATAAATATATATTTAAGTATATAAGTATATAATATATATATATATTTATTTATTTATGTGTATATAATATATATATATATATGTATATATATATATTTATTTTTGTGTATATAATATATATATATATATATATATATATATATATATATATATATATATATATATACATATATATATATATATACATATATACATTTATTTATTTATGTGTATGTAATATATATATATATATATATATATATATATATATATATTGAAATAACAGATTTCAGTCTTCACATTTATTATTATTGCTATATACATATGGGTGATTTTGAGAGAGAGAGAGAGAGAGAGAGAGAGAGGAATAGAGAGCGGGAGGGATAGAGAGAGGGAGTATGTGTGTATCGGGGAAAGGAACATATAAGGGGAATGTACTTAGCAACCAATCAAATTCCATTGTTTTTGGGATATAAACGTCATTATAACTGAGAAAATCAGTCGTAGCTGACTCCTAATTAGAATCTTAATGCGGATTCGATGTGTTAATTGTACGACCTAGGGTTAAAACCAATATATTCAAAAATACAAAAAGAAACAAAATCAATTGTAAATGTCTCTGCCCTGGTATTATTGATTTTAACGTTATATGAATTATGTTGTCTCCAGTCTAAATCACAATCAAGAGAACCAATAAAATTCGACCAACATCATGTCTTTAATGAAAGCATCAGCACCATAATTGAATCTCTCTCTCTCATATATACACATATATATATAAATTAAGTATTTCCGAAAAGAGAGTGCTCTATGTAGGCTACAGAGCATTTCAGTTATGTAATAAACAACAACAGATAATTAAATCAGTTACCAGTGGTTTCTTGAAGGCAGATATAAATACCTGTCTTCAAGAAACGAAGTGTAAATGAATTAATTATCTTATGTTGTTTATTACATATATATATGTATGTATATATATATATATATGTATAACAATGAAAGTATGGTAAGGTACCAGGTGGACCATAACGCAACAGAGTACTCGATATCTAGGGAAGTAGTGTGGGTAATCGGAACGTTTCGCCAGCTAGATTTGAACCGTTTGGATCTTACGGTCGAAACGGTGGGAGCTCTGCCGCCGAGGTCCTGACCCTTTTGCTATATATATATATATATAGTCTAGGTACATGTTGCGTTCTTGAGCAAAACACTTCACTTTACGTTGCTCCAATATAGTCAGCAATATCTAGGTTTTTAACCCTTCATTAGACTGGTGCCCTGTTGAGGGAGGAGTCTTGTACTCACCGTCACTTTACGCTATGAAACCGGCCAAATCAGCCTTCTGGCTTAAGACAAACGTTATAAATATAAATATATATACTTTTTTTTTAGTTTCAAAATATCACGTTAAGGGTGAAAGCATAGATTATTTGCTTAAACCCAAGGTGTTGTTTTAATATATATATATATATATATATATATATATATATATATATATATATATATATATATATATATATGAATGGGGGCGGTGAGATAAACATATATGTATATAAACACACTAACCTATACATCAATACACACACACACACATACACACACACACACACACACATATATATATATATATATATATATATATATATATATATATATATATATATATATTAAAATATAAATATTAATAAAATAGATGTTCTTTTGATCAAGCACATTTTATTATACATATTTCGGATGTACAACAGTACGTCCTCATCAGAAAAAATATAATGATACATGGCATACCCTGAGATGTGAAATGGTTAAGATTTAATCAAAGTGATCCAAAGAACATCTATTTTATTAATATATATATATTAATATTAATAACCCCGGAAAATTATTTTTTTCGTAGAGTGCTGTAAAACTCATTCTTTGACATAGTCATTGAATATTGTTTAACACTTTAATATATATATATATATATATATATATATATATATATATATATATATATATAAAAGCATGCATCTAACTCTATGTATATTTATGCCTATATCTTCATATGTATGAAGCTACTTTTGTATACGTACATATTATCATGTGCTTTTTGAAGACCTTAGCTGAAATTTGGACCATGGCTAATTGAGGTTTTAAAACTAGATTTTGAGTTGTGAAATGGTCTGCATGCAACATACTTGTGTAAATAGGTAGATGCTTTTGTACCAATCTAATATTCTAACTAGGTATCGCTTTACTTTCTTTTATTTTGCTTTGGGCCACCTCTGAAATTCTCTTGATTGCCACGTGTTTTATTTACATTATTGGTGCTGGAATCCATGGGATATTCTATGGCAGTTTCGATTTTGTCATATAGTAAATACGTCATAGAAAAAATTAATTCTTTGTCAACTCCCTAAGTAAAAGTGCAACTCATTTTTTCTAATATAAGACGTTTGCATTCACACAAATACACACATATAAGGAATTCAAACGAAAGATGTTTGTTATGTTAACTTATCGAATTTAGTTGATTACAAGCCTACGTTACCAAGATTAAGCTTACTATAAGCTGTAGCTTCATACTCTCTACGTCTATTCCGTCAACAGATGTTGAGGCTGCGCCAACAATGAAACAGGCTGCCAATGTTGTCATTCCACAGACACGAGTATGTTTAACGTACCTCTGAAGGTTTTTAAAAGTACAACTAATTTGTCTTATATGAATAGGCTGGATCAACGTGAAATAAAGTCTCACCCTCAATGACACAACTTACACTGAGTATAGATTTCATGATCTCATCACCATGAACCGAACACCCTAACGTCTATGCTACGAGCCATCGCTTTTCCTTCAGTAAGCATTGAAGCACAGCAGTAAATTGCCAATAATTTTGTTTGGGAGCAATAGAAAGTGTAAATTGTCTCATGAATGTAGCTTGAAGAGATGATTCCTATATTTACAGCCTTATAACAAGATTTTCAGAGACGCTTCTACAGCTAGCCGTTTTCTCATGTGGTTTGCAATATATTCATCAGAATGTATTTAGTTGGATCAAGCGCCGTACACGCTATAAGCAAATTGTGTCCTGTGTATATATATATATATATATATATATATGAATGTATATGTGTATATATATGTGTGCGTGCGTGGGGGCGAGTGTAGGACTTCGTGTATATATATATATATATATATATATATATATATAGAGAGAGAGAGAGAGAGAGAGAGAGGAGAGAGAGAGAGAGAGAGAGAGAGAGAGAGAGAGAGAGAGAGAGAGAGAGAGAGAGAGAGAGAGAGAGAGAGAGAGAGAGAGTATTATTGTAAGAGAAAATGTTGTTCCAAATTTATGCAAAATTCTTGGTAGTTTGATAATGTTTTGAATATTCAATTGGGATTTACCTATTACGACGGTTAATATATGGTTATTGCTGGTAAGAACCGAAATCTATCTCATCAATACACAGAATTTAAGCTCAGTGTCGTCTACTATTCCTAATACTACATAAAACAGTTGTGAAATTATGCATAGGATATGTTACTATTATCAACGGTAATGAAGCACGGCTGAAATTCAGTTCGCAATATTACAGTCGCTGCTTCAATCCCACTGAATGTAATTTCGGGCAAGAGGCATAAGCATAGCAAAGGCTCGATACAAGCTTTGTGAATTGAATTATGTAGGAAAAATCTGTGTGTAGAAGTCGGTTGGAAACATTCTACCTGTATATTCTTGGTCAGCTTTGTGACACATTTTGTCTCACCGATTCATCTCAGAAATAAAGTTAAAGGTACACTTAATTATGTAATACTTACCAAATTAGAACTTATTATAGTAAGCAGGTTGTTCCCTTGATCGAACAACCGAACCGCTCATTTTTCATTTCAACTGTATAAAAGAATATACAGCAAAGCTCTCAACCCACAACGGGCATTGAAAGAATTATTTTACTTTCCTCGGAAGATGAGATAGCAATTTCGAAATATTAGGACATATGAATAAATTAAAGTAAAAAAAAAATAACCATGTTTCTTACGATTTAATTATACTCCGGCCAACACTGCGTTATCATGGCTTTCAAACATCAAATTCTTTATAACATATACATGCTTCAAGTAAACTACATTTTCCACCTCTCAATTTAATTTAATCAACTTTCACTTTCCCTTCAAAATGCGGATCTTTTGCCAAATGTAAAACCAATTATTACCTGAAAATATTACAAGATTTAGCCCTACAATCTACAGTTTTCTATTACCACCCTTGCTTTAACATCTATATACTTTGCTACACCTATCGAACAGACACATTCATACACAGAAAACACATACAATCACACATACAAATATATATGTATACACATGTATACATACACACACGCATACACACACATTCATATGTACACAAATATATATATATATATATATATATATATATATATCTATCTATCTATATATATATATATATATATATATATATATATATATATATATATATATATATATATATATATATATATATTTGTGTACATATATATATATACACACACACACACATATATATATGTATACACACAGATATATATATATATATATATATACACACAGATATATATATATATATATATATAATATATATATAAATGTGTGTGCTTTGTGTATAATTGAAAGGATGAAACATGTAAATATTTATATTTACTTAATAAAAAAAATATGCATATAATATTAATCATTTCAAATTTTATTTAAACTCATTCACTATTTTGTTTTTCATTTCTCTTAATTATTTGTTGAAATACTTTTTGTTTCTGTTTGCTTGCCTCGAAGCGCAATGACTTGTCTATCTCTTCTATAAGTAAAACACTATTATAATCTTCCTCTATAAAAAAAAGTTTTAAAATAGTTTAACAAAATCTTATAAAAAAGATACCCATCATTTTTTTTCTTCGACAAATATTTTCTATTAATACTACAATAAGAAATAGTAATTTACAGAAGATAAAGATTACTGAAACCTAGAGGTATTAGTTTATATATATATATATATATATATATGAATTTATGTATATGTATGAGTGTACGTGTGTATGTATGTATGTATGTATGTATGTATGTATGTGTGTGTGTGTGTGTGTATATACGTTCATATGTACATACACACAGAAAAATACATATGCCCACGCACACACACCTATATATATATATATATATAATAATAATATTAAATTTGAAGACTAAAATACAAAGAGGGCTCGATAAGGATAAATATATATCAAATATATAAGAACCGTAGTGCAAATATTTCTTAAAATAACATTAAAATTTAAGCAAATAACCGCTGATTTCACCCTTAACGGGATCTTCTGAAATTAATAAATCAATCTGTAAACGCAGAATTAATTATTTCGAAAAACATTGCAACCGAAAGAAGACAAGAAGACGATACTTTGGTTCGTGGAAACGTTCCCTAGCAAAGAACGGAAAACACGAAGATAATACGTCATTATTTGGAGCGGAAAAAACAATTACACGCAAAGACGAAACCACGTTCATGGTTTAAATGAAGTGGTAGACTAATATTCTATTATGCGGTTCGTGGAGACGTTCCCTGGCAATGAACGGAACAAACGAAGATAATACGTCGTTATGTTGATCGTAGAGAACAATTATACGGAAAGACAAAACCACGTTTATGGTATAACTGAAGTCGTAGACTCTAATTCTAATTAGGAAACCGATGGATTCTCGGCTTCGGAGTAAATACATTACAGAGGTTATTGAACTCAACAATAATTAAATATATACATGCACGCATCCATATACGTACATACACATGCATACGCGAAAACACCCGCCACGGGTAAGCTAATAGAGGCACGTACACAAAACACGCGCTCACATATAAAAGCCCGCTCAACGACTGTACCCGCACACATACACCAAAAACACATAAAACATATATAAAAAAACATAAAAAAATATATATACATGTGTGTGTGTGCGCGCGTATACATATAATTATATCACCTTATAAATATAAACACATAAATACGTATATAACGCGCGCGCACACACACCTACATGCAAATACACATATGTTCGCTAAACGTATGTCAACCAAAACACAAAGTACACATATACTCCCATCCTACATACGTGCAAACTCGCATACACACAGAAACGCAAAACTCACGTATACACACCACCATATACACATGTACCAGTATATATATAATATAATATATACGCCTATAACAAATACAAGCAAATATACGTACGAGAAAGTATACGTACTTTCACAAAACATACTGGTAATATCAATACAAATAAGTAATGGTATAAACATAAAATATACTTTGCTACCGCATCAAGACGTAAGTTATCCGCGTATAGTTCGTACTATCAGTTAGGGTATAAAGTGGGGCTGTTATACAGGAAAGTTTTGTGCAATTTAAGTTTACAAGCCGAAATTGCCTCAGATTATTTGTTTAATATGTGGTCATTGGCGTCGAGTATTACCAGCGCTTCAGCGGCGCAGAGGTCACATGGTCTTTTATTTCCGTTATACGATCTAGGCTAGCTAGGATCTCCCAGTGTAACTTATATTGGGTGTGGTTGTCTTTTAGACTCCAGATATAAGCTGAACATGATGTCATATTCATTCTTAAAGACGCTGCTTGAATCTATTGGAGGTTAACCCTAGGTAGGCCCTACAGGACGTGGGTGTCTCAACCTCACATTCGTAGACAATGTTACTAGAGAGGCATTTGTCGGATAGAGGGAAATTCAACCCGATTCCTACAATTACAGTTAGTACTAGGTACAGGGTTGCACGTATTCCTACGACTAGGTAATTTAGTTAAATTTGAAGCAGTGATGTTACGTGCAAAGTTAGGAGTCGTAGAGTAAGACATTTTAATGGTATTTCTATTAAAAATGTTATATATTTATTCGCTGGGGGGAAAGGCTTCAAAATCTTAGCTAATGGTGTGGCCACCTCCATATTATATGGTTGGTTATACCATATAATACGTCGGGATCTATTTTTCCTAGGTCTATTCTCATACTCAATATATGCTACATTATCGATAAATCCACTCCGAGCAAGAGCTTCATTGTAATATGTGGAATGGTCGGTGAAAATGTGCTCGTTTGTGGATTTTTTTTAGTTTCAGAAGATCCCGTTAAGGGTGAAAGCAGCGATTCTTTGCTTAAACTTTAATCTGTTATTTTAATAAATAATTTATATATATATATATATATATATATATGCAGACATGCATACACACATAATGCTCCAGCATTTTTAGGAATCAGCAATCTATGTTAATCAGAGAAGAGATCGAAGCACGCATTCAATCTCAGGGTATAATCAAGACGTACATTCAAAGATTGCGACTCAAAATTTATCGTACGAATATGACGAGATTTAACTAAAGAATTGCTCACATTATTTGCTACTCATTAAAACGTATTACCGGCAAGAAAGAATTTCACATATTCAGCTATTTCGCTTTTGTTATATGTTTATTTTACCACGCATGCCTTGCCGAACACAGTGGCTAATTGCTTGCACGGTCTCAGCATTTTGCTTGATATATACTAAGATAATTACCGACCATCACGATAAGAGAAGATGCTTATCCAAGTATATCGTGCAATGTGCTTAACCCTGAACGTCATGCATATAAAGCAAAGCACTTAAATATAGTTTCGTATACGAAATGTTTATTGTAATTCGTAATTATGCTTATTTAAACACATTAACTAGAGATCTCCTAAAACAGATTCAGTGGTGTAAATTTAAAGCGAAGTTGATTGTGAGTTGTAAAGTTCGACGTCACTTAAATAACTTCCGTTAGTTCTGTGTACGATTTATAACCGTATATTTTGTCAAGGTTTTGTTGTATCCATCACATATATTGGGTTTTGTTCTTTAAATTGAAACAGTTTTCCAGCAGGTACAAAGTGTATATTAAGATTAAAAGAGAGTTTTTCTTGCTAGGTTTAGATTGCCAACATATAGTGAATACAACCATTTGCCAAACAAATTCAGGGAACATATAGTAAAGCATTTAGAACTCATTAATCGCATATGGAAAGAAAGATTCAGTGGACACAACCTATGGTCTAATGACACATAATGCACATAAAGAGAGATTGATTACAATTTATAGTACAGCAAATATCGGTCAACGTACAGCAGACATGAATATATTGCGAAATACTACACCCGCAAAAACACTTAAAAGCTACTTGTATATTATTAGACAATGATACACTGAATACAACTAAGAATAGAAATAATTTTATTTAAATTACAACGGATATATTAATAGCGATTCAAGCAGAATTAATTTTTGATTGAAGAGATTTAGGTGATATAACTTATAGATATGTGATATTCAATAAAACAATTTACATTTAATTGAAATGTCCACAAGCTATACGGTATTTTACTGTTTTGATGAAATTCGCGATAATGTTTGGAAATAAAGAATTTTACTATATTTGGTATTCACCAGGATTTTCAGGAACGGACAGCAATAAAAGTCAATGTTTGTTCCAGTATTTAAATCCTGTATGTTAGCTTATTCGAACATTCAAATGAAGAATTATTTTCAGTCGTAGGTTAATATGTTGCTTTATATACTTAAGGTTTTAAAAACATGATTTATAAATGACAAAAAGAGAAAAAATGAAGAAATGGAAAGAGAATGAGGTAAGTGTGAGGAGTGGTGGTGCGGAATCTATGCCTTTGGACAGAATACGTCAACTATGCCACCGGAAACAACCAGTGACCTCCACTGTATTCAGCTATTTAACATTGCTCAGCTGCTTCGCCAATCGGGATAAGCTCGTTCTAACTTGAAAGACAGCCATCCTGAGACCGAATACACTAATTTTTTAAAGGTGATCGGTATAAAAGTGACTCGATTAAACAATGAACGGTATTCAGTCTTCTTCCCCCTCTTCTAACTAACAGGCGCCAGGGTTTTGTAGCCAAATCGGTGAGATTGATAGCGGATAATGAGCTTTTAGCTCTATTATTTTTCAAGGAGGACCAGATGTTCCCTGCTAATTATATTCTATTTTCATTTGTTTGATTTTGTTTTTTCCTGGTGTTCTACAGAACAATATTCGATGCTTTCCTAAATCTAATCAATTTGAAAATCCATGTGAGCTTTTGTAGCTACACGTTTTAAACACAGAAAGTATTTTTGTGCATATCATGCTTATCAGGGTACATGATTCTAATGTCTGTACATCCTCGGTAACCTAGGAGATATTTTGTTTGTCAATGTTTTCTTTCCTCTTAAAGAGATGTTTCCACATTATTATTTCATCTGCTACAAACTTGAACGTTCGAGGCATTTTATTTGATGCACGTTGTTACTGTTAAATGATGTTTCCAGTTGGTATGAGGAGTGTTTGTCATATTAAATGAAAATCATATGATAATAATAGAGTGGTTCTCTAAGAGATATTGATCCTGCTCATTATTTTCTTTATATCTTTACCGCTTGTCTATCTCTCTGTGACTGTAAATATTCTAGGGTGTACAGTTTATGTGATGGGATAGGTATTAACATGTATATAAAGTGATATGTTTGTGTTTATTTCGTAACGTTCTATGTAGCAGTTTATTGTTTACTGTGTCAATCTTCGAGCATAATATGCAGGCACAATACCGAATAACTATGTTGCAAATCAACAAAATAATTTCCTAGAATAGAATTACGAAATCGGAAACAGTCTCGCTTTGTCTCTTGTACCTACACACAAAGGAAAGCAGTAAATATTTAAAATTAAATCAAGTCTCGCGGCAAGTTCCTGACACAAATTACCGATTCTTGTGGGCCATAGTAAATTCAAGTGTCAACCCATAATTTGATACCGATATAAAAAATGTGCTTGGGCGATCTGTTGCCAGAGGAACAGTGTTGTACGTCTAGCAGTATTTTAAACATACCACTGATCTTCCGAATGCTATTCAGTTAAGTCCGAGAATTAACTAGGTAACGACAAATAATAACATGGTTTAATACGTGGCACTGGAATCAATGTAAATAACATGGTGAATGGTCTTCTTATAAATCACCTCATAATTCCTGACGATACATACAGCAACAGTAAATCACGTGAACCACTTGATTTATAGTTTCTTTCATTATGTGTTTTGCTATGTTGTGCGTTTTGTTGTTTAATTTAAGCTGCTGTTGTTGGAATCGTTTGCAGAAAAAAGAATAGTGATATGCATTTTGTTGTACTTTATTTCATGGTGATTTGAAGTGAGTTTAAATGAAGTTTTATTTCTATTTGCTAGATTTGTAGCTATGTTTAAGTATGATAGTGTTACTTGACAGTATGTGTGTTAGCTTTGCTTAGATGTGCCACTATATAGACAATGCAGTGACAAAGACAGTTGCGGTAACAATAGACGGAGCAGATAATGGAAATACATCAATGAGTGACAAGTGGTTTGTATCGAATAACATTTATCGTGTCATTTCAATACTGTTGAAATCCAAGCCATTATGCTATATAAATGTATTGAAAAGCTAGTACTGTGGGAATACTTTTACTGGTGCTATGATCACATGTGAAGCAACATTGGAAGGCAGTAAAATAGAGGTTTTGAAGTAGTTCTGAGATCTATTATTCAGTTACGAGAAGTGAGCTGAAATGGTAATTTCTATAGTCATGAAAATGATCATTCTTTTTAAAAAAGAAAAAAAGAAAGACGCAAAAGGGAAGAAAGAATAGAAGATATAAATTTAAAAGGCAGGAAAGGGAAAAAAAAGGAGAAACTTGCATTACACTTTTGTGAAAACAAACACTATAGTCAGAGTTTATCTGAAGATTTAAATTTGATCGAGTAAGGTGAGGACGTTCTGTAAATTTGTCCAGAGAGGCGAAAGTAGAAACGGGAAATTAAGAATGTTTCTTCATAACGACGAGGTTCAATATTTGTTCTCGCTGCTCAGTACTTTGAGAGTGCATTTGCAACTATAGTCTCCGGCAGTCAATGCCTGTTTAGGATCATTTCGGAGTCGAAAACTATGTTTCCACTCACACTTTAACACTTAGATGCCGATAATACTTACAAAGATAACAAGAAAAATACTGTCACTACCACGATCATTGTAAATAAATGTACCGCTGGTACTACTACTAATACTACTACTACTAGTACTACTACCACAACCACCACCGGAACCACTACTATTACTTCAACTACCACTGCATTAGCAACAAAGCCAACATACTAAATTCAGCACAAATAATTGTTTCTACTGTTTAGCAAAAGGCCATCAATTATACTAGTGAGGACCATAACGCAACATAGTACTCAATACTTAGTGTAGTCGAGTCCAGAAATAGCCGTTGAAACGGCTTAAGCTCTGGCGTCGGGGTCCTACTTTTTCCTATTTTCCACTCTACTACACTAAGTATTGAGTACTCTGGTGCGTAATGGTCCATCTGGATCCTTACCGCAATTCCTTCGTTATATATATATATATATATATATATAAGATCAAAAGATAGTTAAAAGTGTTCCATGTATTTTATTGTGCGCATTTCAAAAAACAAATATCAACATGCTGTGACATTTGAGTTTTCGTCAGATAAAATAGGGACACATGATATTAAGGTTAAAAAACACTTGTGAATAGTGCAGTTTTAAATCAACATATGAACAGTTGTTTTAGATTGATGTGTGATATTGGGAAACAAATTTGAGGGTGAGGGTTAGAAAGGATGAAAAAGAGTAGGAGAACGGAGGTGGAGGAGTATAATAAGGAAGGATGAGATAGGAGGAGAGATGGGTAATAGAGAGAGAGAGATAGCTTTTATAACTGAGAAAAATATATTTGTTTCAACTTTAGGCACAAGGCCAGCAATTATCCAGTGCATTACTGGTACTTTATTTTATCGACCCAGTAAGGATGAAAGGGAAAGTCAACCTCGGCGGGATTTGAATTCAGATCGTATAATGATTGCTAATAATGAGGACTACATATCGAAGATTGCGTTGCGATTTGTTTTTGGCCCCCGCCGAAATACGAACTCGCAGAAATTATATATATATATATATATATATATATATATATATATATATATATATATATATATATATATATTATATAATATAACATAATTCAATTTAATAGAGATAAACACACATATTTATACATATATGTGTTCAAATCATTAGGGACCATATTGTAAGGGACTAACTCAATTTATACTTTTGATATATATATATATATATATATATATATATATATATATATATATATAGGGCGGGTAAAATTCCCGAGATCCATGGACGAGTTTTCTCCAGCGGTCTCTGTCCCTCATTATCGCTGCCATGTCCTGCGTCTCCAACAGACCAGTGTCTGTCCTTAGGGCATAAACATACGTTAACATTGGTATTCCTCTTTCAGTGTGTCCATGTAGGGACTCCCACAGAAGCACTGAGTGCAATGTCAACTCTGGATGTCGGTGAGCATGTTCAGCTAACCTCAGTCTCCTCTGTGTTACCTTTGAGCTGACTTTTGGGATACTCCCATACAGCTCTGAGTCTTTCATCGTCAGTGTATACTGATTAATGTTCAGAGCCATCCTCAGCATTCTCGTGTAGCACCCATCCACCATCTGAGTGAGTTTCTTGGCCAGTGTCCAAGTCTCAGACCCGTACAGCAGAACATACACCACTACAGCAATGAAGAGACGACTTCCACACCGATCTCAAGCTGTGGAACGCCGCCCAGTCTTTGCTCTTCCTCTCAACTACATCATCTTCCGTATTCCCATTCTTTGCTCCCAAATACAGGAAGCCCCCAACCAATTCTAGCGGCTTCCCGCCTACATTAGTGATACCCCTGGCTTCTCAACATTCTCTACCAGATATTTTGTTTTAGTCTCATTCATTCTCAGCCTCACGCTCATCGACACAGTCTCAACTTCCTGCATCAAATCCTCTGCCTCCTTCACTGTATTTGTCACCTAAACTATGTCGTCGGCAACTTCAGCATCCGATATCTTTTTCGCTTTAACTCTCCTGCTCTGAGCCTGTGCTACAGTAAAGCCTGAGTCCTGGTGTTTCGCCAGTGCAAGGCGCATACAATAGTCGACTACGATAATAAAAAGGTAGGGAGCCAATGTATCTCCCTGGAGCACTCATTTCCAGTATCTGGAAGTACTCTGTCATCCTATCAGGTGTAATGACTTGGGCTTTGGTGTTGGTGTAGAGCACTGATATCTGGTCCACTATCTTCTTGGGTATTCCATAAGCCATTGTAAGATCTATATACTTACAATAAAGCGTTTGTTTTATTTCATAATTATCTTCGTGTGTAAATTGAAAATATGGAAATTATTTTAAAATTTAAATCATTTTACATAGATATGATGATAATTATTATAATCAAATTTGTCTAGTTAGTTTCTTTATAATTTCCAGTAATCACGGATTTGGAGTCATTCAATGAACAAAACATACTGATAACGATGAAAATATTTATTTATTTTACTACATATATATGTAAATATTTAGATATTTTCCAGTATTTTGCAAAGATGTTTTTTTAAGCTGAATTTAATAACTAATATATATTTGTCTATGTATGTATTTAATAATGACGTGAACGAAAATTGATAAAATTGACAGTAAACAAACTTAATGACAAATAGACTCTTATTCATGTAGATATTTATATCACACCACCGAATATTAGTTTAAGCATAGAAATATGTTGCTTCCTTAAATACTACTTCATAGTCTATGTGATATGATACATTTTACTACGTATAATCGCCTCATAGTTATTGTAAATGACATTGTTTTTATGCCACTATTACAAAGTAGGATTTGTGATTTTCTCTCAACTTGTGCCATATCATTACAATGTGTTAGTAGTAGTGCAAATTTAGGCCAACATTTAAAAAAAAATATATGAAACTTGGAAATGGGCTAAAATCACAGAAAACAACTTATTTTGATCCAAAAATTAAAATTAAATACTTGCATACATGCATGTTTGAACGTTCCAATACGGCTATTGTGCGTTTATATAGATGTATGTGCCTGTATTTGTGTATGAATGTGAATGCTTATAAATACTTGCATGTATCTATCTATATGCTCGGCTAACAGAAACCGATTTCAGATAGAACATAACACCACGCTGTTCGTACTGCACTCTTTGTTGTTTTTGTTTTTAGCGTTTTACTTCTCTCTCTCTATCTATCTATCTATATATATATATATAGAGAGAGAGAGAGTTTGTCGATCTCGGATTTACAGAAACCTAGCGTGGATGTTGTATGTTATATGTGATCTATATTATGTGCTATACGTGATGCGTTATGTATTGCATTCGATGTCCACTTGATTGTCCAGGTCAGTGAAAATCTTTTGTTGAGTTCAGTTTTTTCGTTGCTAAGGCAGTCGGCTAGACTGTCGGTCGCTATATTTGATTTGCAAAGCTGTCTAAACGTATTGTTATAACTCTGGGGTATTATTCTCCATCGAGTACTAAGCTGCATTCCGAATCTTCATTCGTTAGCTTGGTCGCAGCCAAAAGCTTCGTTAATGCTGTACTAAAATGTGTATATATATATATATATATATATATATATATATATACATGCGTGTGAGTGTATGTGTGTGTGTGTATATGTGTGTGTGTGCGTGTGAGTGAGTGTTTGTGTGAGTGTATCTCGGGTTCAATCGAGTGTAACCACAGTACGTAAGGTACACAATACATACCAGAGTATACATATTTAATATAGAAATGGCTCCTTCGGGAGTAGAATAGTATCATTCAAAGGAAATCCTCAGCAAATCACTGATAAAGGGCCTTCCTGATGATTTCCTTCGAACGAAACAGTCCTAGTCCTGTAGAAGCCATTTCTATCTTATATATATATATATATATATATATATATATATATATATATATATATAACGAAGGAAATGTGGTAAGGAACCAGGTGGACCATAACGCACCAAAGTACTCAATACTTAGGGTGGTAGAGTGGGTAATAGGAACAAGTAAGACCCCGACGGCTTAGCTCAAGCCGTTTCGACAGCTAATTCTGGACAGAATTAGCCGTCGAAACGGCTTGAGCTCAGCCGTCGGAGTCTTACTTGTTCCTATATATATATATATATATATATATATTCGTTGGCTTAGCTGCTGATCGAACTTCGAATATGCTGTACTATTGTATATATATATATATATATATGCAAAAGTTCCATTTATTAATATCGTATATATATATACAATATATTAATAAATGGAAACTATATTTATAAAACCATATTTATTTTATTATATATATTTCAAGGGCAACCAAGGACAATTATGGTGCGCTTTCATCAGATAAAATACAGATTTGTTTTATAAATAAATGTTGACAAACCCTGAAAAAGACAACCTTAACGGTTGAGGCTTCCTGGATATAAATATATGTGTGTTTGTGTGTGTGTGTGTGTGTGTGTGTGTGTGTGTGTGTGTGTGTGTGTGTGTGTGTGTGTGTGTTTGTGTGTGGATGATTATATATATACGAGTGAGTGACATATTTTAGTTAACCTGGAATATATACGAGAAGCTTATAAGTTTCGAAGCTACAATAACACGTTCATTAATTTGAAAATGTATTCATGAGAAGGAAATTAGTAAACCCTGATAAGATTTTGCATACGGTTTGCGTATATACATCGTTGTCGTGGGATCAGAAATTAGAAGAAAATTTCTATTGCAAATATCTGACTACCTGAAATCTATAGTCATTAGTCTTCTATGGGGAAATAGAATAACACATGAACTAGGTCAGCGATAGTGCCAATGATAATCTAAGTTTATTACGTTAACACTTCTTTTTCAAGAACCTATGTGGTGTTACGAGTAAGAGCTTTCGGCTCGAAACTCATTAACATGAAACAAAACTAATTATTTCCGACAGTTTTCTATGGTAATTATTTTAAGTAATCAACGAAACACTAAAGTGTATTATACTTGGCTTATAGAGCAAGTAAATGAATTGAAACACTAATTCCCTCTCGGAGAAACGTGCATATTATGCTTCATGACTGAATAGTATAAATTCAGTGAAAGAAACCTGAAAACAAGAAATGTTGAATTATTGCATTGCTTATATCTAAATAAAATCACTCTCAGAAAATTCACATCAAATATGTATATTCTTTACACATATCTTATGATTTTAGTCTATTCTCACTCTTTTACATTGCTAAGATGTTCATACAATATCCTGGTTTCTATCGAGCAAAGGGTGTAGATAATTCTATGCATAGAGCGTTTTCAAAAATCGCACCAAAACAATATCTCATATATATATATATATATATATATATATATATATATATATATATATATATATATATATATATATATATATATAGAAGGAGCTTCTATAGGACTAGTACTGTTTCATTCAGATGAAATCTTCAGGAAGCTTCCTGAAGATATCATCTGAATGAAACAGTACTAGTCCTGTAGAAGCTCCTTCTATAAAATAAAACAATATTACTCTGCCATGTACTGAGTACCTTACGTACTGTGGTTATCCCCGACTCAACCCGGGACCTACGCATATATATATATATATATATATATATATATATATATAATACTAATACTAATTTGACGGACCCAGCATAACTATCGATGTTATGACCGGTTGCATCTCAGCGAACTCAATAGGTAATATTAAATACGCTCCCAGAGTATACACATAATTGTTCTCTTCAATACAACACACATACATGGGAACCTAGAGTAGTTCCCGAACTCGAGTTTCGCCACACTTAATGCAGCAGTAGAGTGCACCGCACCCCCTGTCCGCATATATTATGCAACGATGCATATCGGCGCATGTGGCTTCATCAACGGGTTTCGCCTAATCAATAACCAATCGATCGCCAGAATTCGACTCCACTGCCGGGTATGCCTCCTTGTGACAGTCAAGAGAGTAAAGCGATTAGCAACTGGGATCTGATACAATGCTGTCTCCCGACCGGCCACAGATTAATACATTTACGTGATGGCAGGAGACTAGAAAACAAATAGTCCTGCTCCCGTCATATATATATATAGTGATTTCAACAGATAGTTCTGCTCCCGTCATATATATATATATATATATATATATATATATATATATATATATATATATATATATATATATATATGTATATGTATATATATATATATAGTGATTTCAACATACAGGATTGCTCATATATACGTATATGTATAGCGTATTAAATATGATTTGGCTAAGCACAAATATATGGAAAATAGAAAAGAATATTGTAGAGACATTCTTAGTATTTCGTAAATTACTTCCTACATCAGATACCAAATTACGTTTTTAATTATTCCGTAACTTCGTATCATGCGTCAATTTTAAAAGAATCGGAACAATCATAAGAACTGATCACTAATTAGTCAGTAAATGTTGAATTAGCAAAACTTAATCCTTATGCAAAGCTTATACTTAAAACAATAGAAGAGATTTGTTTTGAATACAGCACGACCTAATAATTGGTTACTGTGCATATAGACATATATTTAAAGCATAGTACAACCGAGACTTTCGTCTTTTATTACCGACATCCGTATTATATATATATATATATATATATATATATATAGATAGATATAGATATATAGGAAAATGTCCAGGCACCCGACGACTATTTCTGGACTCTACTACCCAAAGTATCGAGTACACTGTTGCGTCATAATCCACCTAGTTCCTTACCACACTTCCTTCGTTATATATATATATATATACATATCTATATATATACATATCTATATATATATATATATATATGCAGAGGTTATATTCAATTTGTTGGGATTCAACAAGCTTAAAATATATATATATATATATCAATTGTTTCTACCTTTGGCACAAACCACCAATTATCCCAATGTATTACTGGTACTCTATTTTATAGACCCCATAAGGATGAAAGGAAAGTTAACATCGGCGGGATTTGAACTCAGACCACAAAGGGCCGTAACTCTTTGCTGCAAACATTGTGTCCGACTCTATACTGATACTGCCAATCCACCACCCTAGCATATATATATATTTATGATATATATATATATATATATATATATATATATATATATATATATATATATATATATATATATATATATATATATATATATATATATATATATATATATATATATATATATATATATATATATATATATATATATATATATATATATATATATATATATATATATATATATATATATATATATATATATATATATATATATATATATATGTATATATATATATATATATATATATATATATATATATATATATATATATATATATATATATATATATATATATATATATATATATACACATTTATATATATATATACATACACACATATATATATATATACATATATATATATACATACACCCACACATATATATATATATATATATATATATATATATATATATTTACATACATAGAGAGAAAGAGATTGGGAAAGACAGAGAGAGGGAGAGAGAGAGAGGTGGACGAGCCATATCGAGAGAGAGATAGAGGCAGAGAGACAGATCGATAAATTGAGAGATGAAGGCGAACATATTGAGAGGGGTAAAGTGAAAGAAAGAAATATATAGCGTGTTCTAGACGTCTATTGAAAATCAACACCATTTTCGGAAGATGCAAGTTATCATTATTTTCGTTTTTCGAAATCGTTTGTGACAATGTATCCAAAGGAACCGTGCAAAAGCATTGTGTCAGCAAAGATATATAAATAACCAGTTTACTTCTATATAACTCCTATACTTATGAATTTACGTATACTTTGGTCATATGCATAGTAATTAGGATTTCCCTTCTACATCCTTTGATCGTATCTAGCTAAAAGACGAGTAATATTATTTTGCCATTTACTTGCAGACTGATTGTACATTAACCTTAACTTACAAATTTATTACTCCATTTTGTTTTCGCTTTCTAAGCTGATTTAATCAGAACATCTTCACACGAAGACGACGTTCAAGAACTGTGATTGTATTGAATTGATGATTTTCTTTCTCTCTGGTAAAAATTGAACATCATTTCGTATACAACTCAGATGTTATTAAATGCAATAAGCTGTGAAACATTCGATACGAAATATCTTTCAAGGTAAAGGTTTGCTGCATGATCTAAAATAGAAACGGCATTCTAAGAATATATTAAATAAGAATGCGTACGATTATGCGTACGATTATGTTGCCATTACATATAACAATGTGATTATGAGATTTCATAGTCGGTGACTTCTAGAAGGAAACAAATATTCAATCATAACATAGGAAACGAGTGAACATCCGTCTAAACTTATGTTTATATATATATATATATATATATATATATATATATATATATATACACACATATATATACATATATATATATACAAATGATAATATATATATATACATATGTGTGCATGTGTATGTGTATGTGTGTGTGTGTCCTGCGTGCGTATGTTTCTTTCTGTGTACACGGGCACTAACGCAGACAGGCACGTTCACACACACGTAAACTTAAACACATACATACACCTCCACACACACACACATTCTTATATATGTATATATATATATATACACACATACATATATAATCATCTGCAGCCACGTATTCATTCTTAGATGATAATATGATATAACATAATCTAGTAAGTTTACTATTTTATTCTGATGATGTCGACATTTCAAATGGAATATCTTAAATGTAGTTGTTTGCGTCATGTAATATATTATCATAGACAAAACCAGCTAACGCCGAAGAACTAACAAGAAACAAAGGTACACATATTTCTAGGAATTATATTTTAGCACTTCAATCATAATTTTACAAACGTGATAATCCCAGAAGAACCATAAACTGTTCCAAGATGAAAGAAACTAGCAAGGGAATGGGGATTATATAAAGTAGTTATTACATCAATGAAATTCTCAGCTCCCAGAGGAACGCAGCATTATTAAATTAACAATTGTATCGAAAAGCAAAAACAAAACTAAATCAATAAAGGCGAAAAAGACAAGAATGGCGTCTATGTAACATTAGATAGATTAGTAAATTATAGCAAATATACAGTTGCTGGAGTGTCTTGATACAATAAACAATATGTAACGGTATTCAGCATATTTTTATGTGTTGTGTACAATGTTTGTTTTTATACATTTCCATTCACCTGCAAACATGTGAAAATGTTTGTCTGTCATACGTAAAAAAAAAAAAAAGATGTTGTCTAAACATGCGCCTTGAAGCTAAAGTTTTCAGGTGCAAATCCTTCCTCTTACATTTACTTTCTGTGGCGGTCGTGCAAACATTATAGATAAAGTACGTATCTAGTTGATAAAAGCCTGTCTGGAATATACACATTTCAGCAATTCTGAATTCCAGGTTAAGTTAGAAACCTATGCGAAAGCAAATTCTCTCTCTTAGAATAAACAAGATATTCACAAAATAAGTTGAATATGCATCGTTTCTGAAATGATGTCTCACACTCTAAAGTTAGTGTATAGAAAATCAGTTTGAATTAGAAGACCTTTGTTAGATGATTGCTATTAATGTTATCTGTCGTTATCCGTGCTTTATAATCCTCTGTTGTTATTTATACGACGAAAATGTTGCTAGTTCTTGTAATACATTTTACACCTTGAATAAATATAAGCATGCGAAAATATCACAAAACATTGAGCAAAATAGATAAAATACTGCCGGAGGATTTAATAGAAATATATAAAGATAATAAAATAAAACGAAAGATAAATTCCAAAAGAAACGACGTCAAGATTTAAATTCAGTTTTAATTCTTTACATTTTCGGTATGAGGATATTTGACAGATTAGCGTTGCAGACTTTTTATAATGAGGAAGAAGAATTTGTAAAAGTGCCACATTTTAGTCTAGTAATGAATTCGTAATGTTTTAGTTGTTGTTTTAGGCTAAGATTTAGACTGCCTGATATAAATGTGGTAACTCAAGATCTAGAATAACTTATTCATGATGTACAGAGTTTAAGTTCCACATAGGTCATACCTATGGAACGAGGAGCAGATACAAACTATTCAGTGTGGGAATGCCTCAACAGATTAAAATCTGGTGTTGGTCGTACAAAAGTAAATCTGGCAAAGTGGGGATATATAAAAGGATAGGGACGTTGTGCGTGACTGCCGCATCGCACCACAGACTACGCAACACCTCCTGATATACCCCCTGCTGGAACACCCCTGGACAGCGTTGGACTTGGCAGAGTTTGATGAGAAAGGAAGCAATGTGTTCTGCTGTAGCGGAACCACATCTATCCAAGCATTGTAGCTGACACTGTTGTGGCCACGATAAGAAGAATTTGTGAACAAATCATTTGGCGTCATCTACGCTGTATTAACTTAATTACTATAAATAATATGAGAGTCTAGTAATGTTTACGTCTAACAGTGCATCTTAAATGAATTATATTTGTTACATGTGGAATGACTTGAATCTACGCTATATATATGTATCAATGAAATATTAAAGAATGCAATGCATATTTGAGACCAATAACCACAATGTTAAAACGTTGTATATATGTTTACATCATGTATAACATCTCTTATTTGCTTCCTTATTTTAAAACCAATCGACTATATCTTCGATTTTGCATATATTTAAGGTTGTATACATCGAAACTCTTATACATGGATGTCTTGAAAAGCAATATAATACTAATTCAGTTGGTACATAAGAGAATTACATATATGTTTAATATCAATATATTTAACAGATAGACGGCGTAAATAGTTGGTTGCTATTTTCAATATGTTGCTGTGCGTGTTTAAATATTTTAATTCTCTCATTTGACAGTCATCTTAGCTTTAATGAATGATACGAAGAATATTTGCACAGAATCTTGTATTATGGCGTGATAAGCAATGTATATTCACGTCAAATCTATATTCTACGATTATTTCATATTTAACGGCTCTTCTCTATAAGCAGATTAACATTAGATTAGCTGAATTAGCAGTACGTCTTCATATATTTATAACTTGTATCGTAATGTAACGTTGCAGCAGCACATACAATTTTAAATTTACTTCAGGAAATAGTGACCATAGGCAGTAATTATTCTACCTATTATGACACAAGCTGAACAGATTCTACTTTATAATTGCATATCCTCCATGAAGGCACAGTTATAAACTATCGCTATAATATTTATAATGCAAGGTTTCACTTGATAAGGGAAATCAGTGTGTACATGGAAGTGCTGTCTTCCAACCAGTTTGTTGAAAGGCGGGTAGGAGTAGCGTGCATGGTCTATGTGAATGGGCTTGCCTTGAGCATACATCTGTAGACTGGAGTAGAACAACTTGGAGAGGACACTCTGCCCTAGCCTAAAGGGTGACCGTGTTTTTTATGGGATTTCTACACAAGTGACTCATAGAGTCTCCTGACCTTTGGGGCATTGGTTATATTTGTTTTAAATGTTTATTTTCTTAGTTTCTGGTATGACAGCATCGCTGGACAGATTTTACATGCAAAACCAACCAGCAGGAAACCAAGATGGTTGAATAACATCCATGAGATCAGCTGGTCTCGATTGGGGATCCAGCTGGATCAAATGGAGTTGGTTGCTGCTGGAATGTATGCTTCATGGTCCATGTGAATAGGCTTGCCTTGAGCATATACCTGTAAACTGGATTAGAACAGCTTGGAGAGGACACTTTGCCCTAGCCTAAAGGGTGACCGTGGTTTTTATGGGATTTCTACACACGTGACTCTTAGAGACTCCTCACCTTTGGGGCATTTGATATATTTGTTTTAAATGTATATTTTCTTAGTTTCTGTTATAAATATTTTTTTACACACAGACATACTACACTGTATCGTCTCGGAACGTCTCTAATGTTTCCTTAATGTGAGCCCTCTATGGCTAATAAAGAAATTATTATTATTAATATTGAACAATTCAAGTGGAATATAACTATCGGTAGAGGGTCGGACGCCATGCTTTGCAGTTACGGACATTTATGATCTCAGTTCAAATTCTGCCGAGGTTAACTTTGCCTTCCATCCTAAACGGGTTCGATAAAATAAAGTAATCGATTTTCCCCTCCCCCAAAATTATTACTGATCCAGACCGGTGCATTGGAAGTATCGGTAGAGGGTCGGACGCCATGATTTAACGCATAGAGTTACGGCCCTTGCCATTCTGAGTTCAAATCTCACCGAGGTTACCTTTGCCTTTCATCTTTATGGAGTCGATACATTAAAGTACCAGTAATGCACTGGGTATTTGCTGGTCTTGTGGCAAAATTAAAAAAACAATTATTATTGAATAATCCAAATTCTAGAGAACTGACACCATTTGGTATTCGCTAGTAAGTCATAAGCAAACCGAATATGAGACTTAATTTCGAAATTCCATTCAACGCTTTTAATACTCTAATACTTTTAATACTTTAAGATGTAACATGTTCCGTCAATTCAATTTAATTAGATTATGCAGAAATTTAATCAAAACAATCTTCCGTAATTACAATGCATTTACGGAGATAAAATGTTTGATATATCAATTCTAATCCAGAGTGTTTATATAAAGGAGCGATTCGTGAATACTTTTCAGACAAAAGTATTGCAGTCTTTTCACGTGTATATATCATATCTGTACATCGCAATACGACACTTATGACACAACTGTATAAACATGATACTATTTATTGTAACAAAGGGCTGTGGATTAGCAGCATGGGTCGAGAGTCGTAAGCCATGCTTTCCAGCAAAGAATTACGTCCCTTTACGAGCTGAGCTTAAATCCCGCCGAGGTTATCTTTGCCTTTAATCCTTATGGGGTCGATAAAATAAAGTACCAGTAATACACTGGGAAAATCTCTGGCATTGTCCCAAAAGTAGAAACAATTATTAACAGTAACAATAATAATAATTGTTTTTTTTCTTTTGGCACAAGGCCAGCTATTACCCATGTGTATTACTGGTACTTTATTTTATTTGACTCCGTAAGAATGAAAGGCAAAGTTAACTTCGGCGGGATTTAAAACTCAGAATGGCAAGGGCCGTATCTCTATGCGTCAAAGCATGGCGTCCGACCCTCTACCGATACTGCTAATCCACCAATAATGACAACTATAATGACGGCAATAATAAAAAAAAGGGAAACAAAAGGAAAGAAAGAAAATGGAAATATAGAGATAAAAGAAAGAAAGAAAGAAAAAATAAAAAAGAACGAGGAGGGGATAGCAAGAGCTCTGGTCTCGCAGAGAGGGATGGGAGAAGGAGGAGGGTTATTGGCATTTGGGCCTAGGGCAAGGTGTCAGAAGTGCTGCGCCCCGCTGATAAGACGGCAAAAGTATTCCCCTGAAGATGGCGAGTGAGACCCGCTGCAACAATCACCCAACATCGAGGGCTCCATCCTCAGACGGGAGGCGACGCTCTGATCTTGCGGAGGAGCCAGGCAGTATGGGGTCCAAGTACGCCTGAAAGTAACTGTGAGCTCGATAAATAAACTACAATTCTAGTCCCGGAATTAAATCTTCTTCAACATCCTCTCTCTCTCTCTCTCTCTCTCTCTCTCTCTCTCTCTCTCTCCCTCTCTCTCTCTCTCTCTCTCTATCTATCTATCTATCTATCTATCTCTCTCGCTCACACACACGCACAAACCCTTTCACACACACCATTTACTCTCACTATTTCACACAAGCTAAAATTGTGTTTGAAGCCCGTCGCTATGACACCATTAGACTTTAAATGACCATACCTCTCCTTCATTTAATTATTTAGAAACATTACAAAATTCCATTTTTAAAGAATTTCTAACTCTAAATGGATAGGAATATATGCAGATATCTGAAGCTGCACATTATTCAATTGAACTGACATTCTTATTATTGGCATTATGACAGTCTTATGTCCTTCCCAACATTACCAGGTGAAATATGATCTGTTCAATAATAAAATATATTCATGGAGAACATATTGTGTCAAAGACAAATCGTCTAGTCAAACAATTTAGTGCAGATGTACCAACGAGAGAGGTCAAATTTTAACACCAATATTTAGTGCATATGGCTGTTTAGGAGATTTAATATAGCTGTGTTTTATTTATTCAAAAGGAACCGATGATCTATGCTTAGTTTTGGAAATGTTGTTGTTCAATTTTATCTATCTATTCCAGTGACAGATACATGGAGGTAAATAATCATTGAAAATCACTTTTCTTTTCGCATTTTTTCTTGTTCAATTTTTTATAGTGTTTGTAATATTTTTTATTATAGTTATGAAATATAAATAAGACAGTGTATAAATGTTATCTCGTAGCTCCAATGAATGTCACCATCACACTTCATTTCCGATGAATTGCAATATTTGGATTTATTTTGTTGGCAATATTTTCTTGCCAAAAATACCAACAAGCATATTTTCATCAATTGCATTATACATTAAAACTGAGTTCGCCCTAAAATGATAAACTTTAATCTGTTATTTTAATATATATATATATATATTTATATATATATATATCAATGAAATTAATAAATGGAAACTATATTTATGAAAGCATATTTATTCTATTATATATATTTCAAAGGTACCAAAACTATGGTACGTCCTCATCAGATAAAATACAAAGTTTGTTTTATAAATATTGACATTTCCAGGAATGAGACGTTAACGGTTCAAGTTTTACCTGGGTAGTCATATATATATATATATATAAATATATATATATATATATACATATATATATATATATATATACATATATATATATATATATATATATATATATATATATATATATATATATATATGAGAATGTTCAAGACCCCGACGGCAGAGCTCAATCCGTTTCGACGCCTATTTCTGGACGGCTCAGTAGTAGCCGTCGAAACGGCTTGAGCTCTGCCGTCGTGTTCTTGAACATTTTTCTATTACCCACTCTTAGTACCCTAAGTATTTAGTACTCTGGTACGTTGTGGTCCATCTGGTTCCTTACCACACTTCCTTCGTTATATATATATATTAATATATATATATATACATTTCCTCCAAGCGTGAACCTAACATAACTGTAATTATCTTCTCTATGTGCTGTAATATGAAGAGCCCGGTAACTAATCCTTGAGCTCATTAAATTACAGGGGATTTAACTCCGGTTTTTAATTTGATATTTTGGCTCCTAACTCATATTTAAGTTGACTTACTTAATTTGAATTGTTATGGGCTGCAATTTTTCGTGGTCTTTTGCTCTATTGAAGCCACTATGTACTGTCTAGCTTGCATGTGTTCCTCTCTTTTCACCATGTGCAATATTTCAGTTGTCTGAATTATTTTTAGAAGTGTGGGTCCATGCTGTATTTACACCTACTGACGAGCCCTAAGTGGTACGGAATCGAGACGTTTTATGGCGAAACATACTCTTATTAGGGTTTTCCCAGATGTGATATAGTTATAAAAGGCTGTTCTGTTCATTTTGATTTACTCTTTTAATTAATACGTTTTTTTCCACTCCTTTCGTCGATTTTACATTTTTCACTATATTGGTTCTCTACCCCTTGTAATTGAAAACATACCTTTTTGTGTTTTCCTCTCTATGTGCTGTATTATGAAGAGCCTGGTACCTATACCTTGAGCACAATAATTTACAGGGGTTTAACGTTAGTCTTTAACTCTGTTTTTTTTCATTTGATATATATATAAGCAAAAGGGATATTCAATTTGTTGGTAATTTAACAAATATGAATGTTTATAACTTATTCAGAGCACTCAACAAGTTTTCTGGAGTATAATATTCAATGATATTAAATAAATAAATAAATGGAAACTATTTTTATAAGGCACCAAAACTATGGTACGCCCTCATCAGATAAAATACGAAGTTTGTTTTATAAATATTGACATAACCAAGGAAGGATACCTTAACAGTTCAAGTTTTTCCTGACTTTTTTAGTTTCAGAAGATCCCGTTAAGGGTGAAAGTAGCGATTCTTTGCTTAAACTTTAATCTGTTATTTTAATAAATATATATAATATAACTGACAATGTAAGAGATATGATCACAGATATAAGTATACATGGGTTCCAATTTCAAAGGATCAAGTTAACTAGTTTGAAGAAAATGCTAACTTAATACAACATGGTTTGCTTGACTCGATTTAAAGTAATAAATCAATAAAAGTAACAAAACTATATCGGGCAAAATCCTTTGATACCCAGACAGGCTTAAATCTGTTTCACAAGAATTATTAAGTGAAAGTCACTATTTCTGTGCTCTTCAGTAGATATCCAACAATTAGCAGACCTTTCACTTCTAAGGATCTAAGAAGACTGAAAAATATGCTGATATAAAAGCACATGTTACAGCGCCTAGCGCGTCTCACATACTCATGCCGCTAGAAGTAGCAGCTGGGTTTATGAGACTAAAGTTAGGTCTACATATTGGAGCCGAGAATATAATTTATTGAGTTTCTAACTCAATGTATGATATATATATATATATATATATATATATATATATATATATACAATAGAATATACATCATGAATACAGCGGAAACCAGCATTCAATTATATCTGATTACATTCTTCTAGATTTTAAACCTTACGTCGCAACACTTTCTTGCTTTGGTACATATAAAAGTATCTCAATGAAGATTCGTTTCAGCAACGTCAACGAGTGAATTCATTGATTCTATGGAATTATTTAATTCATATATTCCGCGAATCTCCCTGATATTCAAAGCAGTTATAAGGATAAATATATAATTGTTTCTACTTTAGGCACAAGGCCAGCAATTACCCAGTGCATTACTGGTACTTTATTTTATCGACCCTATATATAATGCTGACTAAACAGAATCCATTATCTTTCATTTGCTCTATAATGCAAGACACACTAAATTTTCACTTCATTTCAGTCATTCTGTATAGGCTTTCATATTGACATATATCATGGTTAGTAGCAATTTCTGTGAATAATATATTCATTATATAATTCATAATGAAACATATATGAATTTAAGCATGCCGGAGGAAAAATGTGTATACAAACCGAAGTTAATAGTCATAGCTCTCTCTCTCTCTCTCTCTCTCTCTCTCTCTCTCTCTCTCTCTCTCTCTCTCTCTATCCCACTCTCAAGTGAACACCTAATACTAACACTATTTGTACTGCACTCTCCCTTATTGTTTTTGTCTTTTGTTTTAACTATATATATATATAATATTTAATATAGAAAAAGGCTGCTAGAGGACTGGGACTGTTTCATTCGGGAGACATTTTCAGGGCTTCCTGATGATTTCTCCCGAATTAAACAGTTCTAATCCCGTAGAAGCATTTTCTACATTAAATATTAAATATTTATACTCTGCTTTGTATTGAGTACCTTACTTACTGTGGTTACCCCCGATTGTACCCCGGATAAACTCATGTATATATATATATATATATATATATATCATCATCATCAACATCACGATCCGACGGCCTCAGTCAAAATGGACTCAACAATAGTTCTCCACGTGGGTCTGCCGTACATTGCCGTTGTCAAATCCTGGATTCCAACACCAATGTCACTTTATTGCGGACAGAAGATCATACAAGCAAACATATATACACAGGATGTCCCTAAATATGTATACACACTTTGATTAGCTTTAGAAGCTATATTTACTAGAATTATTTTGAAAAGTGTATATATCTCTGGGGTACACCCTGTTTATGTATACGTATATAATATAATAATTGTTTCTACTTTTGGCATAAGGCGTGTATTACTGGTACTTTATTTTATCGACCCTGAAAGGATGAAAGGCAAAGTTAACCTTGACGGGATTTGAACTGAGAATGGCAAGGGCCGTAACTCTATGCGTCAAAGCATGGTGTTCGACCCTCTACCGATACTGCCAATCCACTGCCATATATATATATATATATATATATATATATATATATATATATATATATATATATAGAGAGAGAGAGAGAGAGAGAGAGAGAGAGAGAGAGATAGATAGATAGATACATTTCTGTATTAGCCATAAGGGCACAAAAGAAGGGGACAAATACAAATGGGGAGTTTAAATACAGGTATATGAAAATAAAATAACAAATAACAATTGAAATCGTCAATAGGGGGAGGCGTTACACAGGGTTTGTACACACCCCGAAAAAATGTACAACCCTTATCTCCAGGAGTACCAAGAGTGAGTATTCCCTTCCTCTCTTCCTCTTTTTTCTCAACCTACAAGCTTATATAGAGAAGAGGCCCAACCACTCGGGCCATCTTTGCCACATTCACCCACCTAGGTAGATAGATAGATAGATAGATATATGCGTGAGTGTGTGTGAAATGTTGTGGGATGTGTGTGCGTGTGTAGGTAACGGTGTATGTTTGTATACCAATATGTTCATGAGTATGTATGAATATACGATAATAATTGTTTCTACTTTGGGCACAGGGCCAGCAATTACCTCAGTGCATTACTGGTGTATTTCTTTATCGACCCCGTATGGATGGAAGACAAAGTCAACCTCGGCTATCCTGAAAAGCATGGCGTCCGTCCCTCTACCGATACTGCCAATCGACTATGACGACAGCTTGTGAAATACGAGAACGGAGCTCTAATACAACACGGTACATTGCGTTTTCTCTATGGAAACCCATTAAATACCATATTTATAGATACATTCCTGGTATCAGTTACTTCCTCTACTATAGCAGAAATAGATAATATAGTGTATATAAATATATATATATGTATATATATGTATATATATATATATATATATATATATATATATATATATATATATATATATATATATATATATATATATATATATATATATATATTTCTGCCAATATGTGTATGTACAGGTACTATTTATTCGCGTTTATCAGCACTGAAATGCAATATCACACGCAATGGTCAATGTTCTGAAGTTAGGTTATTGCTTAATATTGATATCAACATATCAGACACTGGTCAAAAATAATACAGCATTAATATAACTTGAAAGAGGTTAAGTTAACATAAATAATTGGAAAACTCAATGATGTCACTTTAGAACTATGTTGCCAACCAATTTGAAATAAAGTATATATACAGAAAATCTACAATGTAACAGTCATTACTTTGACAATCCATTGATGATAACACCAAGTGCTAGTTTATAAGACAACTCTAAATTGTCATGTCTCTAAAAGAAAATATTCCACCTTTCCTGAATTAAATTACAATCTGCCGTTAATTCTTTAGTAAATTTCCGACCAAATTTATTTTCCATTAAGATTAGATGGAGCAAAGTATAACTTGAATAGCAAGGTACACACGCCGAAATAAGAACATTTATCTTTCGCTAAAGTGGATTATCATAATAGGAATTCTTAACATGGTATTCTCTTACTTACAGGATAATAGTCGTTAATAGCTTTTGAAAATAGGCAATATTGGTCTATTCAATAATACGGTAATTTTGTTAGCTGCAATAATAATCTACATTCGCCATCAGTGAACGCCTCAACGAGCTGTTGTAATCAGCATAAGTACATTATTACGAGTGTTCTCTAGGTGAATGATTATGATAACACTTGATTGAATTTGCTTCTGTGTAGATGGCATTCAAATGCAAAACAAAAGAAATATTTATATATAAATACGTAGGCACCTCAGTAAAAAAATTACTATTATATATATAATTGTATTTTTTATTGAGCTGCCCATGACTATCTAACTCTCACTCTCTCTCATATATCTGTATATATATATAAATCTCTCTCTCTCTCTCTCTCTCTCTCTCTCTCTATATATATATATATATATATATATATATATATATATATATATATATATATATATATATATATATATATACATATATATATATATATATATATATATATATATATATATATATATATATATGGCAAATACCTCCTTCGGTCACGAATGACCATGGGATATTCACTTATGATGTTCCCTTTCAAGGCACAAGTCCGAGCAAGTTTGTTTGTGGATGACCAGCAGTAGCCCATGCATACTGGCCTTCCCTCACCGATGTTGTCCAAGGGAAAGGCAAATGCTAATAGATCTTGGTAACAGAGACGTCGCAACTCTTTTCTACAGCTTTATGAATAGGAGGAACGTGAAATAAAGAACACAACATCGCCATTGTAAGACCGACGCAGTAACAACTAAGCCATGCGCCTTCACTATATATATACACATACACACACACACACAAACACACCCACACACACACACACATATATATATATATATATATATATATATATATATAAATGAAAGGTATAGAAAATATTGTAACAAAAAGCCAACAGTATTCCATAATATATAAATGACTATAACGTCAAAATGGGAAAAATAATTAACGTAAGATGTGGGAAAAAATAATTCAAACTCAACTCAAAAAGAATCAGGATATAGATTCATCCTACAGAATTTAGTGAAATCTAGGGACGAATCAATAGAGCCTTAACTCATGAGTGAAAACTGGAACGATACACACACACAAACACACACACACACACACACACACACACACACACACACACACACACACACACACACACACACACACACACACACACACACATATATATATATATATATATATACACGTTAATGTTATGTTAATTTCTGACCCTGTCTATACTGACACACTACGTGCTTAGTATATATGAGTACGTAAGATACTTTCTTTTAATTTGTCACCATATTAAAATTGTGACCTCGATAAATATAAGGCTTTGTTTGATCAGATGCTAAACACCTGATCCTGGAATGAATTTTCATCGTAAAGACTTGGGCAGCGATGATACTGAGTATATGTGTGTTTCTGTTGAGTGCGTGTTTATATATGTAGATATAGTATGTATATTTTATATATTGAAATATATATATATATATATAGGAAAAATTATAGCCCCTGATGTTAAACTTTTTCCTATTACCCACTCTACTAACCTAAGTATTGAGATACGCTGGTGCGTTATGGCCCATCTGGTTCGTTTCCACACTCCTTCGTTATATATATATATATATATAATGTGTATATATATATATATATATCAACAATTCTTACAGCATAGCAATTAAGGAAAGTTGTTGCACTCATTATTGTCAGCTGATTTATAAATTGCGTGCCATAATGAGTGGAATAGAGTATTTCTTACCAATATTGGAAATAATTGTTAGCACGAGAAACAATACTGTATCATTTCACGAAAAGGTGTGTTTGAAAAGAAAAGAAAAAATGCAGCAATCCACGATTTATTATAATTACTACAAGATTTAAAATGTGCAAATTACCACGGTGTTTCCTAGTACGGAAATGTCAGATAGTGTACGAGAATATTAAAATGAACTCAAGGAATTCTTTTACAAAATTGCAGTAATTCAATAGCTATAATTCTTCACAAAATATATATATCTTCTTTGTTTGGAAAAAAATAAGAGGAAAAATAATTGTTCAATAATATGTCTTATAATGTTGTTAAGTCTTTACGTACATATACAAATAATGGATATGATTTAGAAAATATTTTATTCCCAATTATTGTTTCTTAACATTTCGATAAATAATAAATTCATATATAAATATATAAGAGCTGTATTCATATACACAGATGCATACATACAAACAAATATATATACATGCTTACATAAATATATACATACATGCATTCAGACTACATGCATGCATTCATATTTACATGCATGTATTCGTACATACATACGTACACCCAAATATATTAATATAAATGTAAATATATATACATATACATACACACACATACATAAAATATATCTATATATCTATATTATATATATATATATCTATAGATTATGGATATATACATATAATATTTTATATATATATATATATATACATATATATGTATATTATATATATATATAATATGGATATATACATAAAACAAAAAAATATATATATATATACATCTATACACATCCACATACATCTATATATATATCTATATACATCTATATATAACTACATACGTCTATGTATATCTATATACATCTCTCTCTCTCTCTCTCTCTCGCTCTATATATATATATATATATATATATATAAACATACATATATATATATATATATATAAACATACATATATATATATATAAACATATATATATATATATATATATATACCTATACACGTATATACATACACACACACACACACATATACATGTATATTTTACGTGTATGTGTACTTATTACCGCAACACTGATATCCCAGCAGATAATGTTACTCTATTCCGTTCTATTTCTATAGTTAATGGACATTTCTGAAACCTGCTGGTAAACTGTGGAAGAGCCTTTATTTCTTTAACATCTCATCAAGTTGCTATCTTATTTATATAATTGCGCTGGACTCTATTGGCGGAAATACGAAATCCTCTAATTTTCCTTCAAATTTCTGAAATATGTGTGTATGTTAATGATATACTTCCGAGTGATATATTTTAATATATTACAGAAGTTTAATATAAGACTTCTTATTTTAACCTTAGAAAACAAAATTTGTTTTTCACTTAACGGTGTGCATACCTATATGTATTCGGGGATGAATAATAATATTTATAATCATTGTTTCTACTTTTGGTACACGGCCAGCAATTACCCCAGTGCATTACTGGCACTTTATTTTATCGACCCCGCAAGGATGAACGGCAGAGTCAACCTCGGCGGGATTTGAACTCAGACCGTAAAAGCCATAACTCTTAGTTACAAAGCATGGTGACTGACCCTCTACCGATACTGCCAATCCACCGCTCTTATTATAGTAATAACATCACATTATTAATATTCGATTTGTTTATGAGGTAGTAAATAAACTGTATATTTATATTGTTACGATATTAATATAATAATATTTTTATTTACGCACGAATATATTTTAACCTTATTAAATCCTCAAGTAACAAACAAGTGTTGCAGATGGCAGCATATACCTTCAGATGTCTTTATTAACTGGAAGAAATGAAAACTAAACTTTCTAAAATATAGAAAAAATACTCATGTGATATATTCTCCACACCTAGTTTTATAAACATATACTCGTGGTGTAGCTTTGTTGATATTTCCTCTCCTGTAAATATTCCTTGTCAGTCAGCAATGTTTATAATTTAAAATCCTTTGTTATGATGATTATTAAAAGTAGTGGATTGGCAGTATCCTTAGAGTGTCGGACGACATGCTTTGCAGCATGGAGTTACGGGCCTTTCCGATATGAGGTCAAATCCCGCCGAGGTTAACTCTGCCTTTAATCCTTACGGGGTTGATAAAATAAAGTACCAGTTGTGCACTGGGATAATTGCTGGCCTTGTGCCAAAAGTAGAAACAATTATTGCAAAATGAATACAGTATGTAGGCTGAATGAGTCGACGATTCATAAATAGTAATGTAAAATATATATGCACATTGGATATGCGTCATGGCTCTTAATTATCCATAGTTCATGCGTTTCTTTTTAATACTAATTTTTTAAGGACGATGAATTTGCAGTATCGTTAGAGCGTCGGACAGCATTTTTGTGGCATACGGTTTACGACCTTTTACATTATGATTTCAGATCCCACCGAGGTTAGCTTTGCCTTTTGTCCTTACAGGATCGATAATATAAAGTACCTGTAATGCACTAGATTCGATTTAATCGACTTTCCACTCTCCCAAATTTGTGGGGCTTGTACCTAAATCAGAAAAAATAATAGGGTTTCTAGCCACCGAATGTTTGTGTGGCTTTACGTTTAACATGTATTCGACTGAATGGAGGTTCAACCTAGGTAAGATAACTAAAGATCAAATATACTAGTAGATAATATGTTCTTAAAAACCAAAAACATAGCATTACCAGACATAACATGGCAAATAATTTATGATGAGCATTTACCCAATGGGAATAGCGATGGTAAAGTACACAGGATTTCACATAACTGCAGTTTCTATGTGAATAATTTCATCAATACTAAACTTAATATCAAAATATTATATATAGTATATTATATAATATTATATAGAACAGACATTAATTGAAAATAGATTCAGTTAAAATTTTCTTATATTGTGAAGTTAAAACATGAAAAAAGTAAGTAACTTTCTTAATTATTGTTTTCATTATCTGATCACAACATGATTTTACACAAATGGAATGCACTGACACATACACTCACACACACATACACACACCCAGACACACACATATTTACACACATATATATATATATATATATATATATATATATATATATATACATATATATATATGTATGTATATATGTGTGTGGGTGTATGCGTGCGTGCGTGTGTAGAGTTATGTATTTATCTGTGTATATATTGATATATATGTGTGTATTTATGTGTATATATATATATATATATATATATATATATATATATATATATATATATATATGTATGTATATATGTATATATATATATATCCCAGTACAACCTGTCTCATGGTCGGGTCGTTGGCGACTAAACTGGCAACCCCACCAAGGTTTCTTGGTGAGGAGGGTGACTTTGGACATCCTGCAGGACTAAAAACAAAACCTGTCAAAGGGCAATGGAGTTCTTAAGAGTCAATGGCCATCCAAAATCACCGGGAGAGATGACCCCTTAGCCTTTGTCAAGGCAGAATTCTAAGAGAAGGAAAACTCTGATATAACACCTGCAACCCTGATGGTATCCAATGATGTTGACTTGTTCTTCTTTTTGGTAAATATCATCTTGGTTAAGAGAGTGGGACTGGCTTTGTGCAGTGCCTTTGCTCACTATAAAAGCTTCACGGCACAGGCATTGCTTTATATCTGCAGATCTCTCTGCACTTGTCGTCACATGGTACCATGGGCCCAGCACTATGTGTCAATAATTGTCACAAGTTTAGTGTTTGTACCAGAGTTTTCAAGTCGCTGGCTGGACTAAAAAGTCACACTCGTTCAGCGCATCGGTAGGGGTTCTCCTACATGGATATAAAGTAGTGGCCGTACTCGAAAACGAGTTGGCAGCCACCATATATATATATATATATATATATATATATATATATATATACACATTATTATATATATATGTGCGTGTGTGTGTCTGTGCGTGTGTGTGTGTGTGTGAGCTTGTGTATGCATTATCAATAATTTTGGAATATATGCAGTTAAGTGAGGTAGAGCGTAAATGTATTGAGAGTAATTGTATTTCAATGAATTGAAAAGATAACAGTAAAAATATGGAAAAGAAATAAGTGCACTTAATATAAGTAAAATCTGATGTATGGTGAGAGGAGAGAACCTCCAGTAACTTAACAAAGGGGAATAATTAGAATGTCGATCATCAGCAGACTATAGTCACCCTGAGTCCTCTTTGTCAATTCCTACACACACACACACACACACATGTATGTATATATATATATATATATATATATATATATATATATATATATATATATATATATATATATATATATATATATATATATATATTTATATGTATATACATATATATATATATATATATATATATATATATATATATATATATATATATATATATATATATATATATATATATATATATATATATATATCAGTTAAAAACACCAGCATCAACAGTTTTCAAAGAGATGACAACATAAATAGATTTTTTTTTCTCGAAAAACATTTTTTTTCCGTTTCTGCCCCAGTCGGCCCTTTATTTCTTCCAATTTTCAATTATTTCTTCTGATGAAGGACTACTGTCCGAAACGTTAAGACACACCTCCTGCTATTTCAAGGGTTAAACTAATATATTCCTACCAAATACTGTACCCCTTGTCTTGTTATTTCTGTTTACCATATATATATATATATATATATATATATATATATATATATATATATATATATATGAAAACAGGGATAAAAGACGATTATTAAGAAGAACATTTTTTTTCCCTTTTTATTCATTTCTCTCTTTTTTTCTGGGTTAGAAAATGATTAAAACGAAATATTTTACTTCGTGTGAAGTGTTAAGGTATTAGTTTATTTATTTATTAATTAACAATGACATTTATTTATATATGTATATATTTAATAATTGTCTATTACCGGTTTCAGCATGTTTATGCATTATCAAATGATAATAATATGTATTGGTGTAGAATGGTGGTGGTGGACAGGCATCCACCATTTGCCTCCATCATGGATCAACTAAGCACTCTTTCTATATTAAGACATTATGATCTGCTTATTTTCATTAACTATGTCTGTAAATAACATTATTTTTTCTTTCACATTGCTTTATTATGCTCCACATTACGACCTTTTTTTTCTTTTTTCTTTTCACTTCATAAACCTTGTTTGTAAATAACATTATTCTTTCTGCACCATTTCTTTAACATGTCCCACACCATCATTTTACACCAATACATATTATTATCATTTGATAATGCAAACAAATGCTGAAACCGGTAGTAGACAATTATTAAATATATAAATAAATAAATAAATGCCATTGTTAATTAATAAATAATTCAACTAATACCTTAACACTTCACACGAAGTAAAATATTTCGTTTTAATCATTTTCTAACCCAGAAAAAAGAGAGAAATAAATAAAAAAGGAAAACAATATATTTTTCTTCCAAATAAACGTCTTTTTCTCCCTGTTTTCATGTATATATATATGAAAACAGAACAAACGATGCATACAAACAAATAAAATAATCCCAGTCACTGAAGAGGTCACAGAATGTGACAATGTATAAACAACCATCTGGTTGTGGAACCAACCAACCAACCGAAAATTTATAAATTCCTAAATTTATAAATTTATTATGATAAATTGAAGTGAAAGCAACTGGTGCGTGCGTTTCTTATTGGCAACATGATCCTCCCAAAGTATAATAATATCGGTTTCAACACACGTTTTCAGATAAAGAATCTTGCTTAACAAATTCAGAAACGAAATATATATATATATATATATATATATATATATATATATATATATATATATATATATATAATAAATGTAATCTGAGTTTTTCGAATATTAATAATAACATTCGTTTCATTTACAATCATGCAAACACGTCTAAATTGTATAGCCATATCAGTAGAATGAACACTTCATTCTTGCTCTTATGTTGGCATGCGAACGTATATATAGATGCACTAAAGAAACGCCAGCCTACCGGTCATCTCGACAGGAATTTCTTTGACATAACCCTGATGAAAGATGGAATGTTTGAAATATATGTATAACATTTAGTGTAATACCTACTATATATTGGTTCCCAAATGCATTAACGACAACGTCCATGATATAAATTCCGCTACATTACATCCTATCTTATTATATGTATTAAGGACGTTGGCTTGGCAGTATCGGTAGAGGGTCGGATGCCATGCTTTGTAGCATGGGGTTAAGGCCCTTTAACGTATGAGTTCAAATCCCGCCGAGGTTAACTTTTACTATTTCATCGTTATAAAGTACCAGCAATGCACTGTTAATTGCTAGCCTTGTGCCAAATGTATAAACTATTATATGTATTAAGGATATAGTCCCATCTATATGTATGAACATTTTAATAAGGAAGTATAGATAATAGACTACAATAAGCCTTACGTAATTCCTTGTTTTAGACGTGTAATATTCGCGGCTTTCATATCCTGTAGGTATAGACACATTTGTGTTCGTTAATGAGTGTGTTTTACGTGATTATACAATCTGGCGATGCTAAAGCGAAACAAAATATAGAATTGTGACTACATATTCACATTATTACGTGTTGGAATGTATATATGAAATGCATTGCTTCTGGAATAGCTTTATGTTCGGATGAGTTCATTAGAGAATATATATAATTAAGAGGGTAACAAGTTCAATACAACTGCGAACATATTTGATTTAATTCCAGCATTAATGTATATAATAGCTACGAATATTTATTCTTCATTTAATTACTATTTAAATGATCCTAGTTCAAATTTATTTCATTGCATTTTACTTTCATTCCTTTTAGATAATATTATATTTCTCTTATGATTGTGATAGGAAAAGCCGACAGATATAATTATATAATTATGCAACACTAAGCACGGAACATAAGTTATTTTCCGATGTAGATTTGAGTACAATATACGATATTGTAATATATAGTATTATATACCAGGGGCATAGTGCATCACACACAATCCCATAGATCCCCCCACACAGCCTTATATTTATATATATATATATATATATATATATATATATATATAATAAATGTGAAAATTAAAACCCGAAGAGGGCTCGATAAGGATAATCTGTTATGTTGATAAATTAACACACACACACACACATATATATATATACATATATATATATATATATATATATATATATATATATATATAAACTCAATGGCATATAGTTTAATCCAAAAACAAAATGCCAAATCTCACCAACTGATTTGTATAATTAATTATGTATGTCAGCATAGCTTTGTTTAATGCCACCAAGTCTATGACTGCAGTTTTCTGCAACAATTAAGCACAAGTAAGCGCCAAAATAGTGTCATTATTTCCAGATGAGGGTGGTCGATTGGCAGTATCGGTAGAGAGTCGGACGCCATGCTTTCCAGCATAGTTACGTCCCTTTACGATCTGAGTTCAAATCCCGCCGAGGTTGACTTTCCCTTTCATCCTTACGTGGTCGATAAAATAAAGTACCAGTAATGCACTGGTTAATTCCTGGCCTTGTGCCTAAAGTAGAAACATTTATTTCCAGTTGATTGGCAGTTTCAGTAGAGGGTCGGCCGCCATGCTCTCCAGAATAGTTACGTCTCTTTACGATCTGAATTCAAATCCCGCTGAGGTTGACATTGCCTTTCATCCTTACGAGGTCGATAAAATAAAGTAACAGTAATGCACTGGGTAATTTCTGGCCTTGTGCCTAAAGTAGAAACAATTATTTCCATTAATTAATATTCAATGCTATTCACTGCAGCATCATATCATCGGTCATCGGCATGTTTATATTGATAATAGTTTACATTGACAATGGTACACACTGGATTGGTTAAAACATAATTGAACTTTAGTTGGTTTGCATATGTTTTAAGGGAACACATTGTATTTTCTATGAATGGGCTACACGGAGAGTAAACATGAAAATAAAGATATCGTTGCTACTTTTGAAAACAAAACGTAACCTATGATACAGAGGGTATTTAGATACAAATCAACCATCTCCAAGAAAGAAACCAATATCAAATTTAAACATGTCATCGTGTGTAAGAACAGAAAAAAAGACTACAACATACAATGTAGAGAAACGTGGAGAAAGCAGACGTATAACTATTAAAACAATTATTATTACGATCTACTAGAAAATATTCTAAAATTTTAACAATCTTTCCTGATTTTACACTACGCATCTACGTATATATATATATATATTGAGAGAGAGAGAGTGAGGCAGGGAGAGAGTGAGAGAGAGAGAAAGAGGGAGAGATTGGGTGTTTAGGTAGATTCTTGGTTTACAGTAGTATACATTAATTTGGACCCTCAGCCAGCCATCGGTGAAACAGTCGTAACTGTGCATATTCAGTAAAATCCTTAATGTGAAATCTCGTTTTTTTCTTAATACACATATACATACATGATGTCCCGAAGAAATGTATACACACTTCAACAGCATTCTAATAAATATCGCTTGTACAGTTAATCAAAATGTGTAAACATATTTTGGGACAACCTCTATGTATGTGTATATATATATATATATATATATATATATATATATAGACGCTATATACGAACACGCATGAAAGTATAGAATATTTATGTGTATAACATAATACCTTTGTGAGCAAATATATTAGTTCTTCGACATTAAGTACATCACATCTAATTCAATGCATACGTGAAGTTACTATGAATGCATATTTACGTGGAATGTTAAAAACATCTTTTGTGGGAATTCCTAAAGTAAAGCCAGTAGAATGAACTTCATATTTCATCGTATCTCATAGCTCTGGGCATTGTTAATCTCAGCAGAAAATATGTAAATCATAATATAAGATATGTTAGATGTTTCAAAGCGTTTAATCATTCTTATTAATATAGCATGTTACTCCAGGCATAAAAGCAGAATTTACATCGTCTCTTTTTTTAATTAAATGCACGCTTTAAGTATATTCCTGCTTTTAAATTCATTTGCCTTTATTTCGTTGTATAGAATCAGCAGAGCTACATTCTTCATAACAAAATTACGATATGCCAGTTTTCTTTATAAATGACATGTCTTGATGTATGTTACATACGCCCATAATATGTATATTTATATATAATTAAATACATACATGCATGCATTCATATATATACACATACATGCATAACAATAATTACGTTAAGCTGAACTTCTATATAAATGGAACTCCTCGATGTATATTACATAAAATCACCCAAAAAGTTACTGGAATAAATACCCATTGAAAATCTTTAGGTTATGAGCCACACTGCGGAAGTAGGCGAAGCAAAGTCGTAACGTGATCCGCCACATCATCGTGGGCATTTGAGTTGACAGGGTACGTGCTTGTGATTGGTGAACCCTGTGATTATTGACCATCAATGTATTTCATAAGATCATAGACGCCCGTCAATTAACATCAAACTCCCTTGTGGAAACAGGACCTCTAGTTTTGTCTATATGTACAGGTGAAGTCGCTACTACTGTTACTTAAGCTACACATCATATATCCATACAGATATAAGTTACATTGTTTCCATCGATGAAATTAATAGTAAACTAATACCCATCATTTCCGTTAAAGTGGCTATTTCATTTAAGTTAAATTTTGAAATTGATCAAAATAGCGTTTGTCACTATCGACGTTTGTAGACATAAGGAATAGTGGAATATTTACCAAGAAACTGCAGAACGCGTTTAGATAATATGGTATATCATTGTATGTACATAGGAAATAACTAAAGATCGTTCATGTTTGTGAACATTTCCACAGCATGATATATATATATATATTGCTATTTTTATCTAGTTTAAATATATCCTATATTTTTCAAATTCGTCTTGTGATGTATGAATATTCATTTTATTAATACGCCTTTTGAATATCAATTATTCAACTTTGATTTGTTCATATGAAATTTATTGAATTAGATGAAGAATAAGGTTTCAAATACAACATTCGTATAAATACCAGCGTAGAGCGTCACAAAGCGTGTTTACATATTGACATAACTTCCTGTATATATATATATATATATATATATATATATATATATATATATATATATATATATATATATATATATATATATATATTTACATAGTATCCTAGAAACATGTATAATAAAATAAATATGATGCTATAGTGATATTTTTCATGTATTACTATATATATATATATATATATATAATTATGTATGTATATATATATATATATATAATTATGTATGTATATATATATATATATATATATACATATATATGTATATATACATATATATGTGTGTGTGTGTGTGTGTGTTTATATGCTTGGGAGTCAACTCTTAATGGAAACTATTCAGTAATGTTGATAGTATTGACTCTGCATGATTGTAACGTTTATCAATTGTACCAGAAATAAATATATTTAAACCGTCTGTTATATTATGGTTAAAAGAATGGAACATATCAAATATCATCGTTATCGAAATTCCCAAGGTTACAGCTATTCAAACTTCCTCAGTAAACAGGCAACCATCAAGTACTGATTACATTTATCTGATATCATGAAGAATTCATTATTTATTTTACTGTTTTCAATTCTCTTATGCTGGTTGTAAAGTATTTCATCTTCGAAGTATTTGACATTCCATTAAAGCCACATTGTGAAATGTTTTCTATATCATTACCCTGTGAGAGAAATACCACAGCTTTCTCTTCTAGAAATTCTTATTCATTTAGCTTTTGAATTTGTCAAGATCCCATGTTTAGTTTTCACTTTCTTACACGTTCTCTCGATTAACTTTCTTAGATATGCAAATATTTCTGTTGAGAATTAAACAAGTTATCAAAAGCAGCTAAAACTAAACAACTTAACCCTGATTTATAAGATGTTGGAATTGTGAGTTAAATATTTGTTAGTGAATTATCTATTTTATATAAATACTCTTTAACGTCTAGCGGAATATCAGAATATGTATGGAGCCATTACATATGTCACGCTTGATGCATATATATATATATATATATATATGAATATAAAAACGAAACAACGCAGGAGTACAAGTTACAAATGGTATTAGGTTCACAGTACGGCCATACTGATAGTTTTCTATTTACCATTTCTTAGAGGGTTCTAAACCCCACTATCGGGCTGACATTTCTTTAGCAAAAAAAATAGGGCGAAAGATTTTTTTTTTTTTTCACGCTCACTCGCTGTTCAAAACAAACATATACACATATACACATATACAATGTGTGTGTATATATATATATATATATATATATATATATATATATATATATATATATATATATATATATATATATATAACGAAGGAGTTGTGGTAAGGAACCAGATGGAACATAACGCTTCAGATTACTCAATACTTAGGGTAGTATAGTGGGTAATAGGAACGAGTATATATTTTTTTTTTTTTTTAGTCCAGAATTATCCGTCGAAACGGCTTCAGATCAGCCGTCGGGGTCCTACTCGTTCCTATATATATATATATATTTATATATATATATATATATATATATAATACGAAGGAAGTGTGGTAAGGAACCAGGTGGACCGTAACGCATCAAAGTAATCGATACTTTGGGTAGTAGACTGAGTAATAGGAAAAGAGTCAGGATCCCGTCGGCTGAGGTACAGGCCGATTCGACAATTCAGAACTAGCTGTCGGAACGGCCGGACCTCAGCCATCGGGGCCCTGACTCGTTCTCTCTCTCTCTCTCTCTCTCTCTCTATATATATATATATATATATATATATATATATATATATATATATATATATATATATATATATATATATATATATATATATATATATATATATATATAACGAAGGAAATGTGGTGAGGAACCAAGTGGAACATAACGCACCAAAGTACTCAATACTTAGGGTAGTAGAGTGGGTAATATGAACGAGTAGGAGCCCGATGGCTGAGCTCAGGCCGTTTCGACGGGTAATTCTGCATTCCAGAATTACCCGTCGAAAAGGGTTGAGCTCACTCGTCAGGTTCCTACTCGTTCCTATATATATATATATATATATATATATATATATATATATATATATATACATGTTGTTATACTTGGGGTGGGTCATATTGTTGTAATAATATTGCCAGAAATAATAACAGAACACACTCACTGTTTGGTTGGTTTTCACTTCTGTATCTTTCATATCTCCACAGTTAATTCATTCCGTCCTCAATATTTAGCATCGACTGACCAACGGTCAAAAATACAGATATAATATAGATATAAACACATACATATAGTCTAAGAATTATGGAACATAATAGTACCACTGATGATGTTGAAGATGTGCAACGAAATAAGTTTGTTAGACTATATATATATATATATGTGTTTATATCTATATCTGTGACCGTTGGTAAACATTGAGGATCGAATGAATTAACTGTGGTGATATAATAGATACAGAAGCGAAAACCAACAAAACAGTGAGTGTGTTCTGTTATTATTTCTGGCAATGTTATTAGAACAATATGACCCTCCCCATGTATAACAATATGTGTTTCCACACACGATTTCATATCAAAAACTTCGCAAAATAAATACGTATATATAAATATATAAATATATATATATATATATATATATATATATATATATATATATATATATATATATATATATATATATATATATATATATATATATATATATATGTGTTTGTATATCTACAGAACTACAGATATTAGTTTGTATGTATGTATTTGACAACACATTGTAGTTATTTCTGATTAGTATTATATATATAGTAGTCATTAATATATTTCTCCCTGCTATATTATATAATGATGTATTCTTTTTACAGCAACTTTAATTAAGAAATTACATGTAACACCTGACTATGGAAATAATTACATCTTCTCTACGAGTATATCGTGAAAGTTAAAAGAATAAATATTCTTGTGAATCACATTTATTGGTTAGGTACGCCATGTAGCTATGACATATATTATATGAATACAATCAAATATGATCGAATATTCCATCGTGTTGTAAAGCTCTATCGTAAAATATCACCTATTATTTTATGTTCAAATATATTTGGCATGGATTTATGCTATATATATATATATAGTTGTTATATAGTAAGGTGTATTATTGGTTGTGCAAAACCTTGCCTTCGGATTTTCATTTTGATATATATATATATATATATATATATATTCACCGAGAATCGTATTTCGGCTGATAGAAAAAGCGAAACGAAACGCAAAATCGTAGAAATGGTGGCAAGCGCTCCAATAGTTAAGAAAAACTAGAGCTAAACAATATGTTAAAACGCCATACAAACTGAAAAGTGGTCAAGACGGCATTAACCACCTAAGCCAAAAGACAAGACAAGCTAAACAGGTCAAACAAAATAAATGATATAAACAGACCTGGAACCAAGTGGAATTTATTTTGTAGCCTTTTAGAGAATTTGATGACAAACAAAATATAATGGTCGAGAGAAATGGGATGTGGAGAATTGTTCTGGTTCAGTGAATATGGCAGGTTGGTTTCTTCATATATGAGTGAAGTTTGGTTGGTTGATTCAGTTACGTGAATGAACACATAACCGCCAGTTTGTTTGAATTTCTTTTTACTTTATATATATGTATATATGTATATATATATATTTCTTAGAGATAGATGGAAATAAGGCAAATCCCATGTGTCGGTAAATGCAAAAAATATAATGCAAGAACATTTATAAATACATCTCAGAATAAAAATTAGTATCGATCTCTCCTTTTA
>OZ024758.1:18468443-18478443 GCA_964016885.1 Eledone cirrhosa
AGATGTATAGATGTAGTATTAATTGTACTGAAACCATAAATAGATTGTTTAACAGTTCTCGGTGAAAATAGATTATTTTACATTGAACGCAAAACCTATTTATCAACTGGACTATCTCTATATAGCCATTAACAGCATTTCCAAAATCATAAAATTCCAATCTGGTAATCTAATATGTACAAAGCAGAACATTGTATCTCTATCGAATGCGTATTCTAATATACATATATTACTTTTAATATAAGTTCTTTTAAATGTAATTTTTTTATAGATTTACATACAAGATAGATGTAAATATGGTTGCCTCACGATCAGAAACAGAGAGTACTGAGCACGAATTGACGCCAAGTTACTGGAAGTGCTGTCTTCAGTTCGTATCTGTAATACATAATACAAGAACATGGTGACATCATCAGGTGTTGCTAAATGTATCTAATAAAGAAAAATAATAAGTGTAAATACAATCCAAAGAGCTGAAAAATAGAGAGAAATGTTTAAGCCCTGATGCGACCAGCGCAAGCAGATTCCAGCCTTGGTAATCGCCTTCAAGTTATACTAACACACAGACACACAGACACACACACACACATATATATATATATATATATATATAACCCCTTTTTCTTATGTCCTCTATCAACATTAACATTGAATGCAATTTTAACATTTAATTATTTTTTTACATTTATAACATTATTCTTTCTTCGGGCCTAATTTTGTTTGAAGACTTTCTCCATTATTTCACTATATCAGCTTTTCCTTCTTTTGACTAAATCTTATACACGCATACCTAAGCCATTATGCATCACACTGTCTAACTATATTCCTTTCTTCTTCAATCTTATAATTTACATCCACCACTTATACCGAAATCACTATTTCGGTTGTCTTTCTATGTAATATGCATCTAGGCTCAAACATTTTATACATTTTCCACAACACATGTGAATATAATATAAACCTGCACACATATGTGAATGTCAATCTATATTTTTATTGTACATATATGTATTACCATAAGTATGTAAGATATCGTCATGCTATCTGATTGATGGTCTCATAGATTATCTAATTCCATTGTTTAATAAAGTATTTAGAGATGCAATACAAATCTGTGCATTATGAAAGTGTTACAGTAGAATGGTATGATCATTGTGTTGTGCTGCATCGTAAAATATAGGAAGTAAAATATACGATGCTTTTACATGTTGCAGCGATTTAATGTGTTCGACTGAGGTCCTCGTCAGAGGAGGGAGACAAAACGTCAAAAATGAAATAATGGTTTTTGATATGGGCACAAGGCCAACAGATTTGGCGGAGGGGAAAGTCGATTCCATCAACCCCAGCGCATTACTGGTGTTTTATTTTATCGAACACGTAAGGATGAAAGGCAAATCTAACCTCGACACGATGTGAACTCAGCCTATAAATGACCGTAACTTTATGTCACAAAGAATGATCTCCAACGCTTTACCGTTTGTGCGAATCCATCAAATAATTGTTTCTACTTTTGACACAATGTTAGCAATTACCACAGTGCATTACTGGTACTTTATTTTATCAACCCCGTTAGGATAATAGGTAAAGTTAACCTCGGCGGGATTTGAACTAAGACCGTAAACGGCTGTAACACTATACCACAAAGCATGAAGTCCAAGTCTTTACCGATTCTCCCAATTCATCAAATAATTGTTTCTACTTTTTACGCAAGGCTAACAATTATCCCAGTGCATTACTGGTACTTTTTTTATCAACCCCATAAGGATGAAAGACAAAGTTAACCTCGGTGGGATTTGAACTAAGACCATAAAGCATGATTCCAACGCTTTACTGATTCTGCCAATCCACGAACTGCAGTCTGCAACTAACCCAGGTTCTGCTGCACGTCGGGCTGAGGAAGCCGAACTCTCCAAATGCTGGCCGCTCTCCGACAGGTTTGCGGTCGAACTCTTGGCGGTGGAGACCTCTTGTGTACTCGGCCCTAAGGTTACCTTCCTACTCACCATCATAGGCGGTGAGCTGGCGAGCCGCAGGTGTGACCCTCGCGAGTTGGAATGGCTCTTCAACAGTCTCCCTTGCCGTCCTCCGGAGCTGTTGGGAGGCCATTGACTAATCCTGTTTACCATCTTTGGTTATGAACTCCTTCATAAACCCCAATTATTTGCAATCATCTCAATTAACACAGTTATGAGAAATTTGTCAAACTCCCGCAGAGGCTAATTATTTCCATAATACAACAAACAAAAAGAAAAAGAAAACACCAGAGCACTGCGAAGAGAAGGACAGACAATGTGTGTGTGTGCCTGTTTGTATGTGTGTGTGTGGGGGGGGGGGGTATGTGTGTGTGTGTGTGTGTGTATGTGTGTGTGAGTGTGTGAGAGAGGGAGAGTGATAGAGAGAGTGAGAGAAAAGAGAGCGAGAGAGAAATAGAAAGGGTAAGAGGAAAGGAAAGAGAAAGAGACAGATTGCGTATATAAGAGAGAGATATTACTTATACGTACACGGGAGACAGAGAGAGATGTTACTTATACGTACAAGGGGGAGATAGAGGGATAAATGCAGAGAGGGAGATAGAGGAAGATAGAGGGAGGGACAGTGGGAGATAGAGAGAGGGAGAGATGTAGACAGAGAGAGGGAGAATGGAGGGGAGAGAGAGAGGCAGAGTTGGAGAAATTAAGCCGGGAAGATGATAAACAGGTTGATAAATACCTATACAGATAAATGGGCTGATGTCAAATTTAATTGTTTCTACTATTGGCACAAGGCCAGCAATAACCCAGTACATTACTGGTACTTTATTTTATCGACCCCGTAAGGATGAAAGGCAAAGTTAACCTTGGCGGGATTTGAAGTCAGAATGGCAAGGGCCGTAACTCTATGCGTCAAAGTCAAATTTAATGAGGGAGAATTAGTGTTATATTTGTATTTCATATTTTCCTATTTATTGAAATATATATCTAATAGTATTAATATATACTCAGATATTGACAGACATAAATCCTATCTGGCAATTAGTGAATTCAAACAGTAGAATAAAAAAAAAAAACTAGTATCTGTCTGAGGAATCAAATGAGAAATATATTCCGTTAACACAACAGGAATATAACGGGGGGAACATAGAAACATCACTGATAATGTCACATTTCTGTGACGAAAGAATTCTTTGAAACTATATTCATATTCTTAACAGTTGGTCAATCAATGTTAAACATTGAGTGCCAGCTGAATTATTTATATAAATATAAATATACAGAAGCAAAAAGCAAATCAGATAGTGAGTGTGATTTACTATATATATTTGGCAATGTTATAACAACATGACCCTCCTCAAATGTAACAATATCTGTTTCAACACACGATTTAATATTAAAAAAATATTGCCAAACAAATATATCCCTTGAATTTAGAGGTGGTTTGGGTCGATTCCTTCATGGAATACAGCATAATCATCTAAAGTTAATTATACATAGAATCATAAAAGTGGTAATAAAAGGGTGTAGAACAAGAGGGTTAGTTAAGTATGTCGTTAATACTGTAATTGTTCCCCTTTCCAGGTCCAGATGTAATAGACAGATCTTTATATTACTGTAATTCACTAGGTAACTAGTGTGTCTTTGTATATGTTAATCTTCAACCAATCAGAAACCTTTTAACAACATTTATCTGACTGGTCTCGGATGGTCTTTGAATCCATGGCATTTTTCTTTATTCTAGAATGGAGTATTATGAAAACTTACTACAATTTTCATTCTCAATAATTTAGCATTCAACGTCAGAAGATGTTGAAAGAGATAAGTTTTCATACACCACAATATCTTCCCGCACAGACAAATTATGACTGCATAGATAAACTATATTCTTTTGCTGAATATTCTCTTCATGTTATTTTCTAGTTAGATTTAAATACTTAGATACTATCTATCACTATCAAAGTAATATTTCGCATGACATTCTTTTGAAAAAAGGAACATTATTTAGAGTAAATTGCGTTTACTGACATTCGAAAACAGGAAGATATGTCTGGATGCTATGAAGGTAAATGAAAACTAATGACGTAAACACGAAATGGAATAGAAATATATTCCAATAAGTTGTACAGACGTATTTCTGCTGTCTAGATGTTACTATGTCAGTAAATCTAAGTATTTTGAATACAATATAAAACATGTCTGATAAATTCATGAGGTCTGTTGACAAAGAAAAAATAATAATAAAGTATCATGAATACATAAACACTAGAATGCTACCACAATAACGAAATATATATGAAATACATTGCCAATACCGACTGAAGAAGATTTTATGAAGAGAAGACAGTGTACGATATGTGTGCTTCTTTTTCGATTTTGCACGCATGATTATTTTCTTTTCGTGTTGTTCTCTTCACCGATTTGCGCTTAATTTTGTATATGATTTCTTTCTTCAAACTTTCTCGATTTGTATGGGTTTTCTTTTCATATATATTCTCTGGTAGTAATTCGAAAGTTTATCGCCACATAATTCTTTAGTTCTTTACTTACACCACTCGATTTCGTTTGGAAAGAAAACCTTCTTTGTGTGTGAATCGATGTTCATTATTTTGCATCTATAGATTCGCAGATCTTATTTATATCGTTGCTTCTTAAACACAAATGATATGAACAAACAATTCTGAGGCTTACACAATTAAGAGCAGATGCTTTTTATGATTGTATACAAAATACTAAGACAATGTCATGGTTTAATATTGAGAAAACAAATTACACAAGAACTGTTGAGTATTATCAATGTTATACTTTCTACATACTCACTATATATATATATATATATATATATATATATATATATATATATATATATATATATATATATATATATATATATATATATATATATATATATATACTCATATGTATATACATACATTTACACGCATATATATACACACACATAACCACATTTATATATATATATATATCTATATATATATATGCACACATACATATATACGTATTCACACACACACACACACACACACACATATATATATATATATATACGAACATATATATATACGTACACACACATACACAAACATATATATAATTCAAAAGCTTAGGTATTGAACTGCATGGATAACAACTGTTAGTACATTACGTCAAAGAGTTGTTTTCATATGAAACGACACATTAGCGAATCATTACAACGTATAAAACGAGTCTAATACGAAGATAACGGTCCACAATAAAATGAAACACGTCCATATCAGAACGTTTTAGAAACTCTAAAGTATATTGATTTTCATTTGCCAACTTCAAGCATGCGTATAATACACAGCATACAATTATACACACGCAACTATACATAAACACACTTGCACATGCATATAGACACAACTGCATACAACACAATTGCACACTTACACATACACAGATGCATAGAACAGAGTCACAAAGGATATATGTGTATTATATACACACACACAAATATACATATATACATATATATATATATATAGAGAGAGAGAGGGTAAGAGAGAGAGAGAAGGGGAGAGGTAGAGATGGAGAGATGAAGAGATAGAGAGATAGAGAGAGTGAGAGACTGGCAGAAAGCGAGATTGATGGAGGTAGAGAGAAAGGGGGAGAGAGCGAGAAAGGAGGCAAGCGAGAGAGATAAAGAGCGAGAAAGAGGATGGGAGAGAAAGCGAGAGGTTGGTAGAGGTGGGGAGAAAGAGAGAAATGGAGCCGTGGTTGGAGAGAGAGAAATGGAGAGGTGGGGAGAGAGCGAGACTTACAGATAGCGAGAAAGAAGTCGAGAAGGAGGGAGAGAGAAAAAGATAATGTGTGGAGCACGAGAAGTACCGAGAGTGAAACAACTTAATTTTCTTTTGCTGACGTTTAAATAATCGAATATTCATAACATAATACATTCTATAATCTATTCAAGCTCTTTATCCTATAACAAGCTTCATTATATTTCTGATCCATTTTTACATCGAAGCAGGATCGTGTTGTCTGGTGTATATAGTTATCAAAGTGAAGTTGTCTGGTGTATATAGTTATCAAGGTGAAGCTGGAAGAGGGGTTATATTATACTCGTCGCCTTATCCCCTCTCGACGACGATACCTCTACACAAACTTGACAAAGGGCAATAACTCAGAAACAACATTGTCGACTGTTTCTTTGTGCAACCGCTAGAAAAAAGGATGACGATGGTCATCCAAAAATTGAGCGTGATGAGGATGTATTGCTTACAAACGAATAAAACATCAGTGGTGGATTGGCAGTATCGGTAGAGGGTCTGACGCCATGCTTTTCAGCGAAGAGTTACGGCCATTTAAGGACTGAATTCAATTTCCAACGAGGTTAACTTTGCCGTTCATCCTTACGGGGGTCGATAAAATAAAGTAGCAGTAATCCACTGAGTAATTTCTGTAGAAACAATTATGACTACTATTCGATAAAGGTGGTGAATTGGCGGTATCAGTAGAGGGTCGGACACTATTCTTTGCAGCATAGAGTTATGCCCCTTTATGGTCTGAGTTCAAATCCCGCCGAGGTTAACTTTGACTTTCATCTTTCCGGGTGCCGATAAGATAAGGTACCGGTAATATACCAGGTTATTTGCTGGCCTTGTGCCTAAAGTAGAAACAATTATTTCTATTCGATATAAAACATGAGAATATATATATATAATATAACAAGGTATCGTTTAAGGTAATCCGAGTATCCTGATCATTTGGTAGGGTATCGACTATGATTAAAATCGAGTGGCCTAACTTCTAACGATCAGCGATTCAGACACACTGGACTAATGAAACAATTGTTAATACATTAAATAAACCCTATATTGCAGCCGACTGCGTATTCTTCACTCTTTTAATATATATATATATATATATATATATATATATATATATATATATATATATATATATATATATATATATATATATATATATATATTATATATATATATATAACAAAGGAATTGTGGGAAGGAACCAGATGGAACATAACGCAGCAGAGTACTCAATATATAGGGTAGTAGAGTGCGAAATATATATATATATATATATATATATAAATTTTAGTACAGCATTGACGAGGGTTTAGAATACAGCCGAGCTAGCGTATATGCATAATCGGTCTGTAGCTTGAGCACTCAGATGAGGAAAGACCCCAGAGTAATAACATTACGTTCAGGCAGCTTAGCAAATCAGATATAGCGGTCGGCAGTCCAGCCGCATCACTAGAGCAACGAAAATACAGGACCCAGGAAAAGATATATATATATATATATATATATATATATATATATATATATATATATATATATATAATATTAATAAATGGAAAATATCTGTATAACAACATGTTTATTTCATAATTATTTTGTTATAAAGATATTTTCTATTTATTAATATTTTTAATATTAATATTGTAATACTCCAGATAAATACATGCATAATGCTTCATATATGTTATACATTTAACTCTTTTTAATATTCATCAGCAAAGCATTAACTCATTGTTTATATATAGATATATATATATATATATATAGATATATATTCGCGTATGTGCGTGTGTGAGTGTGTGTGTGTGCGCGTGTGCGTGTGCGTGTGTGTTTGTGATTGTGCGCGTGTGTGCGTGTGTGTGTGTGTTTATCTAGATCACAGCCTGTAATAGAATATCTAACTGCACATTTAACGTAGAATTAATGAAATAATTACATATATATTTTATATAACACTTTTCAGATATTTCCTTTTCCTAAAATTATAAATAATTTACACGATTTTTTAGATTTTTGAATCTGCTTCCGAAAATAGCTAGTCTTATGAAATACCATAGAGTATCGTATTCACAATACAGTGTATATTGAAAAAAGCTTATATGTACAATCTACTTTTATGACATGCTTTCCTTGTGCACCTAATTCCTTAAATATGTAATATTAATTCAGAACGCAGCGTATATTAGAAGATTTTCGATTCATAGAACATGAATATTATTACTATATAACTATTTAATTAGAACCTCGGTGTCAAGAGAAAGAAAAATGAACAATTTTAATAGCATTACTTCTGTATGTAAGGGCGGTGGATTGGCAGTATCGGTAGAGGGTCGGACGCCATGCTTTGCAGCACAGTTACGTCCCTTTACGGACGGAGTTCAAATCCCGCCGAGGTTAACTTTGCCTCTCATCCTTAAGGGGTCGATAAAATAAAGTACCAGTAATACATGGGGTGATGGATAGCCTTGTGACAAATGTAGAAACAATTATTTCTGTATGTAGGAAAACATGCAAAACGTTCTCATATTAACGTCCATATGTAAGTACACATCACATACACGCACACGTACTCGCTCATACACACACACATACAAACGCCCACCCATACACACATACATACCAGGTATTTATGAATATATATATATATATATATATATATATATATACATATATAAATATATATAAATATATACATATATAAAAATATATATATATATACATATATAAATATATATATATATTTACGATATTAAATAAATGGAAACTATATTTATAAAAACATATTTATTTCATTATATATATTTCAGGGATATCATATTAAAAATATGGTTTGCCTTCATCAGACAAACTACGATATAAACAGTCTTATAAATAGATAGATTTGACATACCTTACGACTTCAACATCCATTTAAAGTTGATTTGGAATTTGAAGTTGATTTGGAATTTGAAGTTGTAAGGTATGTCAAATCTTTCTATTTATAAGACTGTTTATATTGTATTTTGTCTGATGAAGGCATACCATATTTTTAATATGATATCCCTGAAATATATATAATGAAATAAATATGTTTTTATAAATATAGTTTCCATTTATTTAATATCGTAAATATACTCCAAATACTTGTTGAGTGCTTTTATAATCAGTTATAAATATTTACTCGTTGTAACACAACAATTTAAATAAAACTTTGCATATATATATATATATATATATATATATATATATATATATATATATATATATATATATATATAACAGATTACAATCACATTTCTGTTTAATGCATTTAATTGCTAGTCGTTTCTTCCAGACATATTTTCTTACTAGTAATTGGATAACACAACATGTTACCCTTGTCCTATCTATAATTATATATAGATGATATACAAGTATAATAATAATAATAATAATAATTATTATTATTATTATATATGCTTACATGTTTATAAATATGTTATGTAAATATATATATAGATATATATATATATATATATATATTACACTCTCGTGTCCCCTTTATTTACGTGTCCCAACGACTTTTTTTAGCCGTTGCTCGCACCAACCGGAGGTATATGGTCTTTAAAGCGATGAAATACCAATGATGGTTGGAAGATCACTGATAAAGGATTAACTTTATTTATATATATATATATATACACATATACATATATATATATATATATATACATAGACACATACCCCACACACACACATACACACACATACTCATATATATATATATATATATATATATATATATATATATATATACGTAACGTATATATATATATTTATATATCTATATATATATATATATATATAAATAAATATATATATATATATATGAAGGAGGTGTGTCAAGGAACAAGATTGACCATAACGCTACCAGAGTACCCAATTGTTAGGGTAGTAGAGTGGGTAACAGTAGCATGTTTAACCCCGACGGCAGAGTTCAAGCCGTCGAAACAGCTTGAAATCTGCATTCGGGGTTAAACATTTTCCAATATATATATATATATATATATATATATATATATATGCACAAATTCTATTTAAAATTGTTGGGATACAACAAGTAAATATTTTTATAACTGATATAAAGCACTCGACAAGTATTTGGAGTAGATATACGATATTAATAAATGGAAACTATATTTATAAAACCATATGTAATTCATTATACATATTTCAGGGATACCAAATTAAATTATGGTATGC
>OZ024758.1:18485943-18490943 GCA_964016885.1 Eledone cirrhosa
ACGGCAAAGTTTCTTTAACCTACATATATCGTGCCGAGTAGAAATAATAGAGCAAGCTTTGTATGTTCTAGAAGCAATTAAATTTTCGTGATCCAGAAACATCAAATTCTGATAGTGATAAAAAAAGGCAAGACATAATTGGATATACAGTTCTCGTTCACAAAATCGATAGGAAATATAAAGATATTGCACTTTTAAGCGTTTTATTGCGTAATTCATATTTAGTATTAAACAATATTACACAAAAGGCCATCTATTTTTATGTACACTCTGCCACACACACACACACATAATATATATACACAAACACATATATATATTCACAGACAGATGTATATATATATATATATATACACACACATATACGTACATATATATATATAAATATATACACACACACATATATATACACACACACATGTATATATACATATACATATATATATATATATATATATATATATATATACACACACATATACGTACATATATAGATATAAATATATACACACACACATATATATGCACACACACATGTATATATACATATACATATATATATATATATATATATATATATATACACACGTTATATATATATATGTAAATGTTTGCATATAAACATATTCACCTCGAGCAATCGCCCACGTATTGGGAGATAATTCGTACAGTTTAAGATTTATACTATCCCCAACAGTATTGCCAGAATTACCAGCCTTGTGCAATATCTGGACATTCTTCTGAAGATAATCGCTGAAGGTATCTTTTATTTGAAATAACAGAGATAAATGTCTAAACGTTGAATAAACCTTACAAGGTTTTGCTACAAATAGTATGCCTGCCCAGAACATCACTAGTAAGAACGGCAGCTTCAACATGAATGACACAAGTGAATAATCGAGTAAAAAAGCAAGTAGTAATTTCTCTTGGAGTTACGAATTCAATAACGGACTACGAAATCAATTGTTCTTATAAATGGTTTAATTGTTATGAAGTGGAAAAAGATCTCTATCCTGGTTATATAAATATATTGAGGATATACTTAAACAATTTCACTTAGAGCTAAATTATTTCACGCACAAAATATTGCGCAAACCAGCGTCGTTTACAGAACTTAACATACATATGATTCAAAACAATAATTGTTTCAACTTTTTGGCACAAGGCCAGCAATTATTCCAGTGTATTAACCTCGGCGGGATTTGAACTCAGTCCGTAAAGGGACGTAACTGTGCTACAAAGCATGGCGTCCGACCCTCTACCGATACTGGAGCATTCTTCTACATAAGATAAACAATTGATTAACACGCGTCGCAACAAACTGTTCTGTATTATCAGTGTCTCATAACCAGTCCGACCAGCAAATGCAAACAACAGACAAACTGTCTCTCGAGACAGGTAAACCCTTAGTGATACTTTTTGAGCAACTCGAATAGCTGCATAATATCGAAAGTCCGAAATAGTTTAGAAGTTCTTTTTCTTTCTGCTTATGGAGAATGTTAATATATATACACTGAATTTACACCTATCGCTAGCTTGTTTAGGGAAACGCATTAAATATCCAGAATGTTGCAAAGCGTTGATTTGCTAGGTGACTGTTAATTGACGGTAAAACCTACCGAGCACTCTTCTTTTTATTGTAGCATGTCAGATTTGTTGAATGGGAATATTTTTTTATGTATTCTGTATTTATTTATGGTGAATGTACGTGCAGATGTTTTTTTAAATAATATCTTAAAGAAAGGTAGTCAGCTATCTTACAAATTATCTTTTGTTATTTCACTGCACAATATTACGAGATATGGGAATGGGGAATGCATACTTAGTGAAATATTAACTTTGCTCCATATGTCATACACACGATATATATGAGATAAGCATGCAGGAAGCTCTTATAAAAATTCATTCGGATAAACCCGCAGCAATTGTTGGAAAATATCAAATTTCCTAAGTGCTGTAATTTCACTCCTATCTTCAGAAATTCGGTTGCTGCATTATATAACACTTTTCATCACCAGATTATCGTGAATTGCAACGTACCTCAACCAACTGCAATTACCAAATATGTCTCTTAAACGAGATATTCACACTGTGTCCCTGTAACTTGACTACACGGGCATTCGGTATCATCCATAATAGAAAAAGGTAGAATCCCATCTAAGATATGTGCTCATAAATGCACAAAGTCAAACATTAAAACCTATCATTCAAGAAGCTGTGCAATACAGACATATCTTAAATGTTAAGCATAAGATCCTACATCAGTTATCTATTTCTAATAACCGACATAAATCACATAATTACAGATCGTATTGTGTTGACAAAAGTTGACCATGGCTGAATTTGAACTCAGAGACCGGAAATTTGAAAAAGCATTTTATCCGACATTTTAGCAACTAGGCATTCGCCACTTTTGTATTTTACATTAGAACAATAATAGTGATAAATATAAAGCCAGTTGTCAAATAGTAAATAAAAGAAAAAGAGAGGTTATATGTCTTAATCCGTATGGTGAGCAAATTGGGCCCCACGTGCACAATGTGGTTTATTTTCAAAATTATTCATGATTTATCAAACTGAAGAATTATTATCAAATGCTTGAAATCTATAAATATGTTCTGTTTAATCCTCATTCATAGGTATTTTACGATTTTATGTATGTTTTAACGCGCATTGCACTCATTCAATGTTTTCCTTTGGAATAGTAAGATTCTGATATTTTTAAGTAATTCAGCGTTTTGTTTGAAAAGGTATTTCATTTCTTTCATGGTTTATGTTGTTTGTTATTTTTTCTTCTTATTTTCTCATTCATGATAAGATATTTAAATGAGGATGTCACGCATTCGTCGTATGCTAAAGTGAACCACTAAACACATTACTGTTGAAGGAAAAAACGCGAAAAATAAAGACGTTTAAAGGCAATGAAGTGTGAATGTGATATCAATTAAAATTATATATTTTATACCCACAATTCAATGGATATGTGTTTATCGCTATAACATTAAATAAGCAGTATTTAGGAATGAAATAATGTGTAAAAATTATAGCTATAGATGAACCATTTATAACTGTAGTAGAAATAGTGGTAAAAAAGCATCAATATTTTACGTACAGGAAGAAGGGCGGAGAATTAGCAGTATCGGTAGAGAGTCGGACATGCTTTCCAGCATAGTTCCTTTGCGATCTCAGTTCAAATGCTGCCGAGGTTAACTTTGCCTTTCATCCTTACGTCGTCGATAAAATAAAGTACCAGTAATTTACTGTGTAATTGCATAGTTACTTCCCTTTACGATCTGAGTTTAAATACCACCGAGATTATCTTTGCTTTTCATCCTTACGGGGTCGATAAAATAAAGTACTAGTAATGTACTGGGTAATTGCAGGCCTTGTATCAAATGTAGAAACAATAGTTTATGTAAAGAAATAAATTGAAGAGATAGGCATTAACGTTTACATATTTCATTTTGCTCCGCCACTGCGTTCGTTTCAACGTCGGTTACATTATGTTAAATAATTGTTTCTACTTTAGGCACAAGGCCAGTAATTAACCAGTGCATTACTGGTACTTTATTTTATCGACCCCGTAAGGATGAAAGGCAAAGTCAACCTCGGCGGGATGGATAATAATTGATATTTAAATAGACTCCTTCCTAAATTATTCTTGCGAAAATTATTCTGGCGAAAATCCTTCCTTCAAAGCCATACATGTTATAATTTAGTAAGACGACTTAGCAGACATTTTGGCATTCGATAACTATAGTATGGATATGTGGACGGTTGGATGGATGGATAGATTGATCATTGCATACACACATCGAATAAAAATACATCTTCACCATGCTACCCTTTCGTTATATTCCTTCGTCAATATGCTCTCTTATCGTAATATTTCTTTCTCTGTATCTGTTGCCCTGTAATTATTTTTTCTGTTTACATATCTCAGCATTTCTCTCTTCCATTCATTCGTTGTCCATTTAAACATACATCCACAACTACATTGTTATACGTGTACAATCTCTCTCGGACGATTACATTTAAATTGCATTTCGTTCAATTAATGTCTTTACATTAAAACTCTTTTCTTTACAACTGAGCATCATGTTGTTTTAAAGAAATCCCTAAACTCACAAATAATGAATAAGTTAAAAATTACAAATCTGTTTTAATTTCCGAGCGTTAATAATATAAATCATGTCAATACATTTAATTCTGTGACATTTCCACCATTGTTATCACGTCGCACACTAGCATCATTTTCCGTCATCGATGAAAATGTATTCCTATATATTTTTGTTTTTTGCATTTTCAACATTATTTCATTAAAATATTTTTCACTAATCAATATAATCGATTATGAGACAATAAAATACGAACATTTTTTGTCAATTTCATAAAAGAATAATACACATAATCATGAACATCAGACCACGTTGGAGGGGTATATTTGATGAAAGATTATAATGGAATAAGACTAGTTATCAGTGAGATTGTAATTCAAAACTTAAAGCGAATTAATTGGATGGTGAAATACATTATAATCAGTACTCTGTCTTCAACTTACTTATATATCCGTTTATACTCATCTTCTCAAATGTTGAGTCCATAATATCAGACTTAATAATTATTTTACTATCTTCTTGGGGATTCCATAAGACTGTAAATATCTTTATCAGGCAGTGACGGTCCACAGAATCAAAGGGCATCCTAAAGTCAATGAAGCCATACTGTAGGAAGGCACTTTGTTCTGGCTCCTTCTAATATCCTCCTCAGCTCGAAAGTGACACAGAGGAGACTGAGGTTAGCTGGATATGCTAACAGACATCCAGAATTGACACTGCACTTAGTGCTCCTGTGGGAGCTCCTGCATGGACACGCTGGAAGAGGAAGACCTAGGTTAACATATTTTGATGCCCTAAGGACAGACACTGGCGTATTGGAGGCGCAGGACATGACACCGATAATGAGAAACAGAGACCGCTGGAGAGAACTCGTCCATGGAT
>OZ024758.1:18495943-18500943 GCA_964016885.1 Eledone cirrhosa
TCACTCTTTTCCTATTACCCACTCTAGTACCCTTAGTTTCGAGTACTCTGGTACGTTATTGTCCACCTGGTTCCTTTCCGCACTTTCTTTGTTTTATATATATATTTTTATATATACATATAAATTTATCGTATCGTTCGGCTCCTTAGTGCAGAACTTAATACATATTAAAATTAACAACCCACATGAGTGGTAATCATCTTCATATTAATAAGTTCATTTGAAGAAACTACTATTAGTGGTAAGATATATACGCGCTCAGTTAATTATTACACTTCTGTTTACTTCGATGATTTGCACATCTTATGACGAGAAGCCAACTTCAATAAAGGAATTACTCATATTCGGCATACCGCCATGTCTATAAAATCACGGAGTAAATTTGTATCATACAAACATTTAACAAGACTCGTTTTCCTGTACTTTATATTCACTCAAATATAAATGATTACTATAAACAGCGCACGTGTTCATGAATATATATATATATATATATATATATATATATATATATATATATATATATATATATATATATATATATAATATATATATACACTTCGTTTGTCAGACATTTGTACATTATTAAATTTATTGTAAATGTATATTTTACGAAATGTAGTACACCTGAGTACTGTAGGCAATTATTTTCATTATATATATATATATATATATATATATATATATATATATATATATATCTAATGAAATGTATTGTGTACGGTACTCAGGTGCACTATATCTCATCAACGATACATGTATAGTATATATATATATTTATATATAAACACATATCTGAGGAGCTTCCCTACCTCGAGCTGATCGACTGTGAAACATATGTAATATGTAATTCAATACATATATGAAGCAACACTTTTTGCTTTGTTCCCTTATATTTTATACTTATTGATTCTCTGCTCCCCACGAACATCGACTGCTCATCTTGGCATACCACCTACGGATCTAATTAACTTACACCTCTAATACCCCCATCCCTCTCATTCTCTCATGTGTATATATATATATATATATATATATATATATACATATACAGTATTTACGTATGGAGAGTGAGAAAAAAAAGCGGAGGATAGGTGATACATATAGTTATTTGCCAAGTAGCGTATGCCAAAGGTGATCGATTCTAGTGCCGCAGTATTAAATATTCGAAGTGTTAATATTTAGTGGGCTAGAGAGTTAGCAGAGCGTAAGCACGTGGGAAAGTAAGAAATCGGAGAATAGTCCGTTAAAACATGTTTATTTAAAACATCACACACGCACACACATATATATATATTTAATATAGAAAGGCTTCTACAGAACTAGAAATGTTTCATTCGGGAGAATTCATCGATGGTTTCTCCCGAATGAAACAGTCTAGTCCTTTAGAAGCCTTTCTATATAAAATATTTATACTCTGCTTTCTTTTGAGCACCTTACTTACTGTGGTTACCCCCGATTGGAACCCGGGACAGCTTCTCTCTCTCTCTCTCTCTCTCTCTCTCTCTATATATATATATATATATATATATATATATAAATGAAAGGTATAGAAAACATTGTAGCAAAAAGCCAACAGTATTCCATAATATATAAGTGACTATAGTGTCAAAATGGGAAAAATAGTTAACGTAAGATGTGGGAAAAATAATTCAAACTCAACTCAAAGAGAATCAGGATATAGATTCATCCACAGAATTTAGTGAAATCCAGGGAAAAAGCAATCGAGCCTTAGCTCATGATAAAATAAAGTTTTAAATACTCATCCTTCAATTTAGAAAAACTTCAAATGCTCTGTATAGTCTTAAATACTATTTCAAGAACATTTTCAGTGGAGATGGTCACGGGTGGATTTCGATCCTCAGCAGAGCTCAACTCCATATATATCTATATGCGTGTGTGAGTGGGTGTGTCTGTCTGTGTGTGCAAACTGAAATGAATTCTAAAGGGCATTTCAGAGCTCTATACAAGACAGTAAAGCAGCTTTCTTTCTTAATTTTCCATAGCCATCCTCCAACCTTTTCTATATATCTTAAAAAGTGTGCAATGCGTGGTAATAAAGAATCAATTATACAAAACACGAAGCTTATATAGCTTAAGAGAAAAATCGACTGATGCAAGTTTGAAACAAACACAGACATACAGACACATGCAATGAAACACGCACAGCATCAAGCATACACATGTGTATCTGTTTATCTCTATATCTGTATGTCTGGGATTGCTTGTCTATGACTGCAGGTGTCCCTGTTTCTTTGTTAGAAGTACATGTATATCAATGTGTTCAATTGAAATTGATCTCAAATACATAATATTTCTATTTGTCTTACATTAAAACACACACTTATTTCTCTCTTTTCCCTCTCATACATACACTCCTCTCTCTCTACCTATCCCTCCTTACATACATACAAACATATTTTACAATGATTCCAATCTTGATAACGTTGGAATATAAAACGCAAAATATGAATGTAAAAATAAATACGGTTGATTACTAAAAAAGGTAGCGTTGAAAATCGGATTATATATATATATATATATATATATATATATATAACCAACAGTAATGGTTGCATTCTTTAAGGGTATGTCAATATTTATTTATAAAACTGATCTATATTGTATTTTATCTCATGAAAGCACACCATAATTTAACTTAGTGTCCTTGAAATATGTATCATGAAATAAATATGGTTTTATAAATATAGATTCCATTTGTTAATATCCTATTTTTACTCCAAAAATTTGTTGAGTGCTTTATATCATTTATACAAATATTTGCTTGTCGTATCCCAACAATTTAAATAGAACTGTTACATATATGTATATATATATATATATATATATATATATATATATATATATATATATATATATATATATATATATATATATATATATATGTGTGTGTGTGTATATATAGAATAGGATGGGTGTGTAGTTGGTAGTTAAGTTAGACTTAAACATGGAATGAGAAGAATTCCATATATATATATATATATATAGAAGTAGTTCCACAACGGTTAGTTCACCATACCGAGAACAATTTGTTTCACCTTATTCGGATCCTAAATATCCGAAGGAGCTGAGGTTACGAATAAGACGAAACAATAATTATCGGTATGGTGAACTAACTGTTGTCGAGCTACACCTACCGAACTCGTCCCATGGACTGAGTGCTTTAATACTACGCATATAACCCATCAATGTTCTAGTATTATATATATGTGTCTATGTATGTATATATATATATATATATATATATATATATATATATATATTTTTTTTTTATAAATATTTTATATATATATATATATTTATATATATATATATATACAATTATATTAAATAAATGGAAGCTATATTTATAAAACCATATTTAATTTATTATATATATTTCAAGGGCGCCTAGACACATTGGTACGCTTTCATCAGATATAGTACAACGTTTGTTTTATAAATAGAGAATTACCCACTCTACAAACTTTGAATTGTATCTAATGAAAGCTTACCAATGTTTCTTGGCGCCCTCGAAATATATATATAATAAAATAAATATGTTTTTATAAATATAGTTTCCATTTATTTAATATCATTGAATATTTACTCCAGTTAACTGTTGAGTGCTCTAAAGCAGTTATAAACATTTATAGTTGTTGGACTTCCAACAAATTAAATACACCTTCTACTTATATATATATATAATAAATAAGCTGACCAAAGTACTAAGGAATTACATCAACCAGGCCATGACAAACCGGAATATTTCGATATCGTTTAAAAATTATAGATAGTTAAAACCCATTCGTGTACATATATGTAGTGTGTTTCTCCAAATGAACTCATTATTCCCGCTACATTTAGTTGCCTACGCATCTCATTAACGAACTAGCTGAATGAAATGGTACAGGTGCTATAGACTAACTATAAGCTAACACTTCGATATATATGATCTGAAAATATATATATGGATAATACGTGATGTAAAAACATCAACATATTTCATATATTCTGCTATAACAAAGCAAGTCTATTGGATTTATGAAAGTAACTAAGGCTGCTAGAAAAGAACGAATATTACGTGGAATTGAGAATATTATGTTTGACATAGTTACCGAAATCAAATCATGAAACCTGAACCGCCTCTGAAAATGCTTAGAACGGAAAGAACATAGACAAATAGAGTAAACAGAAATAAAGAGAACAATTAGGAAATAGTCCTGAGAATGATCTAATCTAATAAACAATAACACAAAAGATAAGAAAAAGCAACTCCATCTATAATTTACAATGTTAGTATAATCCATTGGGCGTGTAGTGGATGGAAAACATTTTTAAGAGCAAAATCTCTCTTCTAGTCTTATCAACCTCCACTTTTCAGAAACTAACAATATACAGATAAATGGGAAGCTGATTATAGTAACTTACATTATAGTACTTACATATATAATAAGCGAGAAATTATTTTCTCCGGTCAAATTCTCCCCGAATAAGGCAACAATACAAAACGAGTGTAATATTTTGTAGAAGCAAAAAGTTGATTTCAAATATTTATAGCAGTTAAATAATGCGCCAATTATCCAATTTGGCATTTCTATATTTGGAATTATACACAACTAACTTTGTAAAACAACGTTAACGGACAGCATATATGGCTTTTTTTCATAAAATCAAGATAATAATTTCTGTAAATATTGTTTTGGGTATTATCATACATGAAATCGAATAACTGCATGCATGATAACTTGTTCTTCCGTAATGTTAAATAAATATTACTGGTGTGTTTATCGAACAATCAATAAAAAATCGTAATAATGATTTTATAGTATGAGAAGGGCCTACAATTAAATGAGGACGTAAAGAAAACCCAAGGTTATAAATATAACAATTTTATTCTGAATAACTGTAAATAAAAACTTAATTGTATCTCATCACCCCCTCCCTCTGTTAAATGACAAATCAACACATTTCTGATATGCTGATCACCTAATCAATAA
>OZ024758.1:18510943-18523443 GCA_964016885.1 Eledone cirrhosa
TTCCATTTCTGCAAACGAGACACAAGGTGTAAGATAAATATTGATTTAATTCAGCTAGTAGCAAATAACCCACATGTAACGGATGGTGAACTCGGGCAAATGTGTTTCACCTATCTGAAAAGCATTATATGATAGACTCATATACACATTATATAAGGATATACTGATGGTGTCTATCAGATCCCTAGTTACCTGTACCCTTACCTTCTACTAATGCACTTGACAAATGCATGAAGATAACTGTAATTGTCTGAATAGAACTATTAAGCAAATATGAAATAACACATATCTATACACCTCTGTGATAAAGTATGAATATATTCTAGGAAGCAATATTATCTCATTCATACATCTGGGGTATTTTTTCCAGCTCAATGTTATTCCTAGTAGCCACTCTCAAAAATGCACACATGTAAAAGCAACATTATTTAAAAAACCTTTTCAATGTCATATGATTTATGTTTTCCTTCTTGTTATTTACATACATACATTCCCATTAGCTTTCGATGCGATCTTTAGAAATAGCAACTGTTTAAATCTTGGTTAAATATTAATATGACAATTATCTCAAATACAGCAATGTCATGTCAAGGGAGATTTTTTTTCCTCTTTGTAAGCAATGTTTGTTTGACAAGCAGAATATTCTGTCAATAGAAAATATAAATTCAACGGATGTCTACAGTACTTGAGATTTGAAGCTGTCATTTTAGAAAAAAACACAAATAGACGGTCAGTGAATTTATCTAATTTCAGAAAGATTTCTTTAAAATTCTTTCTCTTTCAACGATGAAGGACTTACAAGCATGTAATTATGTGCCGCTATATATTATTTGATATTTATGTTAGATATAGAACAACCAGTAAGCAATGTTAGCTAAGGCTAAATATACGGTGTAAATAACCGCCAGTCATTTACAGTCAATTTCCTTTGTGATTGACTCAGTTTGCCAGCTGGTATAATCCTAAGAAACGTATATACATATTTGTATACATATGTATACTATACGTTGTGAAATAAGGTATTTTATATCGTGAGGTGAAGTATAATTCTTGTATTTGTAAGGACATTTACAAAGATCCAAAGCGTGATTGGCGAGATGTAAACATTCATTTTAAAATCCTTATTAAATAAAGAAATCAAATACGAGTTTACACATCGTAGGTTATAATATATTTCTAACACATATACACACGCAGCGCGGGTGTGTATATATAAATGTAATCTGAGTTTTTCGAATATTAATAGTGATGTTCGATCGTTTGCAATTATGCAAACAACCTCTTTAAGCCACGTCAGTAGAATGACCCCCTCATTCTTGCTCTTTTTTGGCATGTAAACATAACTGTAGACTAATTTGTCTGGGTGATTACCCTTCATTGGTGCAGTTTACTCTTCATCTGCCAACTGTCAGAGCTAGTGAAAATATGATATTTTCTAAAATATACAGTGACTTTATATATATATGCTACTTCATGTAAATTCCACTAACAATCTGTTCTGGTGTTCGTGTTAAATAGAACCCTCACGTAAGAATAAATTAATATTCAACAGAGGAGCAGTTTTATATTTGACCTGTTTGTTTTATGTTATATTAAGGTAAACCCCTTAATAGGCGCATGTCTTATTGGTTAGACGATTGGGTTTGCAATGGAGAGAATGCGACATAGATACTCAGCCAGGGTGATGCATTGAGTTCTTGAGCAATACACTTTATTTCACTTTATTCAGCTGTAGAAATGGTGCCAAGCTTTATCGGCAATTACCTTTCGTTTGGACAATATATTTGCCATGGAGAGCGGCGACTGATATGCATGGATTAATACTGGCCTTCCATAAATAACATTGCCTAGATGTGTACTTCGAGGGGAACATTCTAGGTGCAGATGCTATCGTCATTCATGACTGAAGTGGGTCGTCTTTACCCATAAACCGTAATGTAGCGTTTGAACAAGCTGGAAGTGTTAAAATAGCACATAACCTAAAGAGTTAATTCTATTAATGTCAATCTTCTAACATGGTATACCAGAATGCAAAAGGCCCAGTAAAAGAAGGATGGCATTTCAATAAATATTACATTTAACAATTTCAGGATTAATTATCTTCTTACACACCATAGAGATTCGAAATGTTATAAGCCAGATATCATATAAACTCAGCCAGCTGTCCTTCTTCTTATTTTAACTTGGACAACAGAAATGAATGTGTTATCACTTTGAGCTTAGTGCCAAAGAAATCGATTAAAAAAACATAATTGTAATACTAAAGCTTCTTCTTATAGATAGCCGTTGTTCTCTCGGTGTTCATTTATAGTAAATCACCATGTACGTGCTGAGATTTTATAACTGCTACACTATTATATGATCAGTTTATATTGAAAAAAAAAAAAAAAAAAATAGCTGCCATATTGTGATAATTTTTACGCTTTAATCTTATCACAATCCTTGTGGCCCGATAGTGCCTGAGTTGAATGCATTGCAGGTATTTTGCATATTTTCAGGTAATATTACATGATATATATCTAATTTATATTCTACAATTTTTTCTGCTTGAGATTTATACGATAGCACTTCACAATATTCGGCATAATATGTAAATTTAAATTTTGACACTGTATATCTTCGTATTTCTGTTCACAATTGTCACTCAGTGTAGAGGTGCACATATCTGTAAATCAGGCGGTCTATATGTATTTGTGTACATATTTGAATTTATTAATTTGCGAATATGAATTTTGACATTTTTGTTTAATATATTTTGTGTTGCAGAAACATAATTTATTACTATATGTCTTCAGTCTGTTCAGTATGAATAACAAAAGGAAATTAATTTATCATAGTTTAGGATGATTCACTGTAGCAGGTATACATTTCTATTTAGAATAATCGAATTTTGAATTGGATGGTCTGTTGCACAGTGCTATCGTCATGATATTTTGAACTATTATACTATATTACTCTGCCAGTCTACAGCTAGGTTAGCTGGGAATAAAATATACCAACCTACACACACACACACACACACACACACACACACACACACACACACACACACACATACACACATACATACATATATATATATATATACATATGTACGTGTATGTGTGTATATGTGTCTGTGAGTCTGATTTTAAGTGCGTTTGACTGCAATTTTCCGACGCTATTGTAGAATTTCATTGAGACGTTACAGATGGATTTCTTCAGCGGAAAACGGTGCCACACTTCATATTAATTTAGTTTCTGACCAGCTATCATTTTAAAATCTATCATCAGAAAAAACTCATCTAAAGCACATAAAAATAAAGCGATGTTTTACTATGAACGACATTAATTATCTCACCAAAAACTGGGATATTAAGTGCAGCTCGATTGCACAGTTTCCATGTACGGATACTGATTCATAGAGTTTTATTGAATGTAATGAAAATAGAAGAAGCCTGAAAGGAAGGTCGTAATCATGTTGCCAAACCTGATATTATATAATTGCAAATAAAGTGGGTAACTGCACACCAATACGTAAAATATTTGTATTCAGTGTTCATAGAGAATATATATTCTGGTATCGTTTGATTAGCATCGAAACTAGTGTAAATTTTAAGGCTTGGTAGGTTTCCTTAATGATTTGTTAACACACATCTGCTTTATATCATTCTTTCTTCAATGCCGTTATATATTGACAAAACTCTTATGTCCTTGCAGGAAATACGTTGGTAAAAAGTGCAGGATTTGTGTATTACAGTGTAATCTAATTCGTTCCGTTTATTGGTACCTATATCTTGACCAATTGTATTCGTCTCATTGTTTAATATATCCCATATCAGGGACGTACGTATATCAATTTGCTACGTGGCTTTTATTGATTTATCACAGATTAGATATAGTTGGAAATTCGCTCGTGTTTCTGAATATATGTGGCAATGGGAATGACTGCGCAGTTGGTAAAAGTGTGGCTAGTCGCCGAATAAGACCTGTTTTATTTTATATACTTTTAGGAAAGGTTTCAGAATTGAGAGTAATAGGTTTGAAGTTTATTTCTCTCTCCCTGATTGTCTTTAGTGTACCAGTAATTTGGAATTCTCTATTGATTTCTTCTGATTATAGTCTTTTTCTTTTATTTTAATGTTCCGTTATTTTCTACGTTCAATGATGGAATTACATTCCATTTAGTGTATTTATGTTTCATGGAAGTAATTTATTTTCCTTTCTTCATTCCTTATTATGCTAATATCTTGACATTTCGCTACTATCCTGGCTTATATTCTAATGAACATTTTATCCCAGATACTTATTTACATCAAATCCCAATCGAAAATTTGACGAAGAAGATCGTTTTAGACTTGATGCCTCATGACGAAACTGAAAGAGATCCGGCGTTCTCTATAACAGTAGTGAGGTTGACATGGAAATTGAAATAATGTTGTGAACTACAGCAAGATAAAAAATGTTTCCTGGACATATGAAAGCGTTTGCAATATCTACGAGCCAAGAGACCGATAAAAAAGAACCCTCCTTTCCTAAAGCATAGCATAAATATCATATGAATTATAGACGCTATGGGAGTCAAAACAAAAAGTATCTGACATAAAAAAAGGTTGAAGATAAACTAAATAAAGAAAAGAAAGGAACCCGAACAACAAGTATAGAAAATGATATCAGATAACGTAGCTTAATTTAACATGCGTATCTGTGTATTTATGTATGTGGGTTTTTGTGAGTGCATGCGTGTGTCTGTGTGTGTGTGTGTTTGAAGAATGTTTATGTTTGTATGTTATGTTATGTACGTGAGTTTGGTTCCCTTTGTATTTTAATTTTTTTCCCATCCTTGCCATTTACGAATAAGGAATGTTGATAACATTCTGGAAATGTCTTGCATAGTATATTATAATGGAAGATTAATCATGACAGAGAAAATGATTACCTATTTGTGCATTTCCAAGACAAGTTCTATATGTTATAACGTACTTGTATATATTTCAACTGCAATATAAATGTTTCATAAAAAATAATTTCGAACTCAATCATATAACCGCGATTTCCTCTCAACGATTAAGTCTTTGGCATTTTCATTTGTCTTTTGAGAATCTGTGTGTGATGATGTCTTTTTTTTAAACAGATTTACGCAGAAATATAAGACTCATTTATACAAGTATCCCACTCTCTCTCTCTCTTTCTATCGCTCTCTCTATCTCTTTCTCTTTTTATCACTCTCCCACTCTATATCTATCATTCTATCTATTTATCTATCTATCTATCTATCTATCTATCTATCTATCTATCTATCTATCTATCTATCTGTCTATATGTCTATATGTCTGCCTATGTATTCGTCTATTTTGCTATCTAGTTGCCTATCTATATGTTTATCTATATCTATCTATGTATTAATTTATTTATAAATGCACGCACATGCACACATATAATCCACGCATAGCTTACCTAAGTAAATACGAAATGTAAAATGTTGGAAGAAATTGATGGTAAAACAATAATACAAGCAGTATAGGAAATGATATTGCAAAAATAATTGCATGCAATATATAGGTATCATAATTGAACCAGTAAGCAAGCACATATATATATACACAGAAATGTGTAGATATTTCTATATATTTATTTATGTCTTTCATCAGAATGCTATTCCAGAGAGGAAACAAGTGTTGAAACGGCAAGAGCTCAGCCGCCGTGTCCCAACTCTTTATAATATAATCCCACTCTACTATCCCAAGTATCGAGTACTCTTTTGAGTAATGGTCTAACAAGTTTCAAACTGATTTCCAATTCCAACTCACCCGTCCTCTCAATCTATCTTATTTCTCATTCTTCCTTCTGATGAAGGACCAGCGTCAGAAACGTTAAGACCCTCTTCCTGCTATTTCAATATTTAACCTAAAATATTCCTTCCATATACTGTACCGATTGTGTTGTTATTCCTGTTCACCTTTTACACACACACACACACACACACACACACACACACACACACACACACACACACACACACACACACACACACACCCACACACACGCACATACACCCACACACCCACACATACATATATATATATATATATAGAGAGAGAGAGAGAGAGGTAGTACACTGAAAGGTAATATCCCTAGTGGTAGAGCACTCAGTCCATGGGACGAGTTAGGTAGAAGTGTTTACACAACAGTTAGTTCACCATACCGAGAACAATTGTTTCACCTTAGCGGATCCTCAGCTCGTAATGGACCTTTACGAGCTGAGGATCCGCTAAGGTCAAACAATTGTATTCGATATGGTGAACTAACTGCTGTTTAACCAGTTATATATATATATATATATATATATATATATATATATATATATATATATATATATATATATATATATATATATAGATATATAGATATATATATATATAAACATTAGAGTGTCTTGGTTAAATAACGATACTTCAGTATGCAAGGTAGAGCACTCAACGATACGCGTAGGTGGGTCTGTTTTTTCCGGATTAGTTTAAAAACTAGAAGTGTAATTCAACAGTTTAACAATAATCTCGTTTATTCATATTTACCATTATATATATTTGGGTTATACAATTATGTAACAATATATATACTTGCAAATAAATATAAAGTTTCGTATGTAAATGTGTAAGTATACGTGTTCAAACTATATTTGCTTACGGCTTCAACACTCACAAACATAAGCACTTATATTCTCTTCGTTTGCTAAGATGCTTTGCTAAATAACAACGTTTAATTCAGGCCATGTCCTACTTATATTTAACTAGACCTGAAAAATGCGCAAGCTCAAAAAAGCCACAGAATGTTATAATAAACCTTCAAAAGTGTGAGACTAGAGTTGTTGCTCAAAATATTGTAATCATTATCTGTCGTACACTCTATGGCATCCTTTTATAAAAAAGTGACTCATAACGAACTCAAGACGACACGATAATTATTTCAGCTAATGTTCAATATCACATATTAGATGTTTTGTAGTGATTAATACGAAATGCACTTAAACCGAATTCTATATTATAATTCACTTAAATAATTCTCGTGTCGTCTTGAGATCGTTATGAGTCTCTTTTTTGTTATAAAAGGATGCCACAGAGTGTACGATAGATAATGATTACAATATCTTTGAGCAAAAACTCTAGTCCCACACTTTTGAAGGTTTATTATAACATTCTGTGGCTCTTTTGAGCTTACGCATTTTTCAGGTCTAGTTTAATATTATCTTAAGGCAACGCTTGTAATAACTCTAGTTAAATATGATATATATTAATAATAAAGTATCGTTGTAATGTAATTAGATTATATAATTGTTATTTTATAAATGATCTTATAAATATATTGTAAGATGTATAAAATTATTTTCAGACTTTTAATATAAACAACTACAAAAAACAATCAATATTAAATAAATATATTTTACATAATAATTGTTATAGTTGAATTAATAACAATTAAATATTACATACAAATAGTCTAACATATTAATAAAAAAATAATCTAACATAATAATAATAAAATAATCTAACATAAAAAGATAAATAATATGGACATATATACAAGTAAATATGATACAACCAATATAGTAAGCATGTTATAACGAACTGAAAAAAAATAGTTAATATAAATTTAGAAAATCATATATAAATTAACAATATAATTTACCAAAACGAGAAAAATATGTTGATGATAATACGACAAAATACAGGAGAGAGGTCCGAAAGCGAAACGATAAATAAACGTGCAAACAAAACGCTTTTGAGCAACAATTACTCTCGTTGGTTGATTAGCCAATAAGACGATGAAATTAGCCAATAAGACGATACATTACAAAACATGTTTGGAAGGAATCGCCACGGCCAGCGATACCCCTTGAATATTTTATTCACAAGCTACACATATATTGTCAGAACAACATGCATACTTAAAACATTCTGTTGTTAGTCACTGCGTCGGGGACGGCAAGGGAGACGCGCTGGAACAGCCATTCCAACCCTCGAGGCTCTCACCTAGGGCTGGCCAGCTCAGTGCCTATGGGGGTGAGTAGGTAGGTAGCCCTGGGGCTAAGGACACCAGAAGTCTCCAGTGCTAAGGGCACGACCACAAACCTGTCGGATAGCGACCGGCATTTGAAGAGTTTGGCCCCCTCAGCCCGACGTGCCGCAAGACCTGGGTTAGTCGCAGGTAGCATCAGATTACGGCTGTAGAAACTACTAAAGCTAGGATATATTATAACTAACAGCAGTTACGACAATATTTTTTTATCCCTTTCAGGTCATTAATCTCTTTGTTTTCTCTTTCAGTCATGCACTCTGTCACACTAGAGTCTCTGAGCATTGTAGAGAATCTCTCTCTATATATAATCATATTATTATAGGTTACGTCGATATTCGTTTTCTTTCTAGAATTTTTTTTTTCACCGTTCCACTTACATTTCACTGCGCTTAGAGATTATTGGTTTTTCTTCAGTAAATTAGGTAATTGCCTTAGGTATTATTATTAATATTATTATTATTATTTTTATTATTATTATTATTACTATTATTTTCATCATCATCGTCAATAGACGTATTTTCTTATTGCATGCTGTCACTGTTTTGACGAACCTATATCTACGTCCCTCTGAGACGTGCAGTATTGTTTTTGATGTTTTTTTCATTCGGATTTGGTTTGAGATTCCTCTTTGCAAGAAATGTGCAATGCCTAGTAATGCTATTTACCCTACAGTCTATATACTTATAAGTTCTTTGGCGAAAGCATCGATGCATAATACCTAATTCTTTCCATTTATATATATCTTAAGTAGCAATATAATTGTTTCTACTTTTTAGCACAAGGCCAGCAATTATCCCAGTGTATTACTGGTACTTTATTTTATTGACCCCGAAAGGATGAAAGATAAAGTTAACCTCGGTGGGATTTGAACTCAAACTATAAAGGGCCGTAACTCTATGCTGCTAAGCATGGCGTCCGACCATTTACCGATACTGCCAACCCATCGCTCGATGAAAGGCAACATAATAAAATTGTCAATCATTTGAATGTGTGAACCCTCTCTGCATCCAAATTCCTATGAATAAAGGATCTAGAGGATTATGATTTTTTTATCGCACTATGTGTTCAGGTTTCTGCAACTTAGTTGAAGCATGGAGCATGACATTCAAGAGGATTGTTAGATAAAAGGTGATAGGTTGGTTTCAGAAACGTGGCGAAATCATACCAAAACTTGTTTATTATACTTTTAATTTCTAACCGCTACGAATTCCACCACACACTGTAAAGGTTTAATTTATACATCTCTTTATAAATCCACTTCAATTCTAGTCATGGTTCATTGAAGAGATAATGAAAAATGTTTATCTTCAGCAACTCTTTTAATAAAATCAGTTTTATTATCTCCAAAAGAACCCCCGTAAATATTTTCTTCTTTATTTTTATCCAGTTACTCTGCAACGTATTGTAATTCTTCAATATAGTGGACATTCTTTTTCGTTTTCCCTTATCAACAATCATTTTCAAGATGTCACATTCCGAATTTGTATCAAATACAGCTTTTCCTGGCAAATTGAAGCTTCTTTCATTACAACAGCCCTCTCCATCTCCGTCTCAAAATGTTCAAAATTATTTCTTTACTGAAGTGGAACTTTCTTTTAAGCTCCATTCAAATAGTTTCTATTGACCTTTTTCTATACGCGATCAATTAAATGCATGCCATTTAAAGTGTTAAGTATCCGGCGGTTATATTTTACAGATATATCAAGGTTCGTGTTAAATTCATTATTTAATTATCAGTTCTAAGTCGAAATGAATACAAATTTCACTAGTTAGACTATTTAAATTAATAAGGAAGAATAGTTAAACAGAAAGGAAAATGTACGGTTTGTTTACTAGTAATGGTTGGCATAACAAACGAACATATCATGCATCTTCCACAAAGCTTTGCACTTATCAGTTTATACAGCACCGGCGATACATGGTGGAATGGTAAATAGATCATCGACATATAGTAAAAACACCGCAAATATGGGTAAATGTCTGGCAGTCTACACACACGCACACACGCACGTACCCCCCCCCCCCCACGCATATATATATATATACTTTCATTACAACAGCAGAGGTCCGATGAGCATTTGATTCCCGAGACGGGCCAGATCGATAAAGATCGAACCTTGATGTGATCAACAGCGAAACGCGCATCACCAACCAATACACGTAAATTTCGAGCCTGAGTGGAAAAAGATTTTTAGCCTGAATAGAAAAATATGAGTGTTGCCGTACATCTACGGCAACACTCATCTTTTTCCATTTCTCCGAGGGTTATAAACCCCAGTATCAGGCTAGACATTTGTTTAGTCTAAAATATGGTGAAAGCTTATAATTTCTAATTTCTGATTTCGAACTCGTGCACCGATTCAAAAACATACTTACATGTTTACGTTTATAATTTGCTTGTATATATATATATATATATATATATGGAGGAGGAGACAGACAACAGGATTACCCATGGGATCCAGCCTCTCGGGCCTGCTGGCCATCACTTACCTGAACCAGCTAGAATGCCGAGCCCTCAACACCTGCCATTCCCATGCCTTCTTCACCCGATATGTAGATGACATACTCATCCTTACATCATCCCGTGAGGAGGCAGAGAAAATAAACACAACATTCTCCAGCATGGACGCCAGTATAAAGTTCAGCATGGAACACCCCGATGACCGCGGATCCCTATCCCTGCTGGACTTCCAACTCAGGGTAACAGAGGAAGGCAACATCCACACCTGCTTCTATAAAAAATCCGCCAGCAGGGACCTGTTCGTACATTTCAGATCGGCCCTCCCACTCGGTGCCAAGTTCGGATACATAAAGAACGAACTGGCACGTATCAAGAACAAATGCACCGACGCCAGAGACCGAGACACACACACCACACATTTCCTGGAAGTACTCAAACTGAACGGATACACGACATCCACCACAAACCGTGCCAGAAAGAACAGAGGACACCACACCCGAGGCACTAACACTTGCTTCCTGAAGCTCCCACACTTCAGTGAAGAAACAACAACAGCCATCCGCAGAGCCATCAGACGAGAGGGTCTGGATATTCAACTGGCCCATTCGGGTCCTTCTTTGCGCGGACGGCTGGCTAAGAGACACTCCACCAGACATGACAACTGCTGCAGACTAGCCAACTGCCCCATCAACGACACAGACCTATGCCACCAGGATTACGTAGTCTACAGACTAGAGTGTGACAAATACAACAACTTCTACGTAGGTAGCACCACCAGACCACTCCACATAAGAATAAAAGAACACCTCAATACTAACGCTTCCTCATTTAAGAAACACCTAGTTAAATGCAAAAACACCGATAAAAACATAACAGTTAGGATAGAAACTAAGGAAAGAAACCTCGGCAATCTTAGAATCAAGGAAGCACTTATTATAGATAGAACACATCCACCAATCAATAATAGACTAGAGCTCAACACCCAATTTATAACCTGATAGGGCCTCTAGCCCCATTTTTACACACCCCACACACACGCACGCGCACACCTCCACTTATTCTCTCTCACACATACACACACAAAACCAGTTCTAACACCAGATAACACCTACCCCCCACTTTTACGATTAGACCTATCTTTCCACACTCACACACACACACACACACACATACCTACACCTTCATGCATTCTCCCACACACATATACAGGCACGCATTTAAAATTTAAAAAAACAATACAAAAACAAAAACAAAACATAAACAAACCCCTCTTAAAGGGAGACTACTCTTTATCCACCTAATTTTAATTCTTTGATATTAAAGTTAGAACAGATACTCTATACTATTTCCGGTCAGCATGGCTTCATTAGAGATTTAAAGACGCTGGTCTGAGACATTTACTTCCCTCCGAAGAAGAGATATTATCTCGAAAATTAAGGACATTTAAATAAATTCAAGGTGAAAGACGAATTCACATCAATATCTTTCACTATTGCATTCATTTTTCTATGTCCATATCTGCATTGTCTTGGCCTTATTACACATATTCTAACGTATATATATATATAATATATAAGAACAAAAGATGGTTAAAGGAATTCCATATATTTTATTATGCGCAGTCCTACAAACTGTAGAGTGTTTCTTATCCGATATCTGCATTTCTTCATTGTACTACAATAAAACTCACCTCCTACATTATATATATATATATATATATATATATATATAAGTACAGTTTATTTCATAGTATACGCAGTGTTGAGCGAAAGTATACAATATACAATTCATTATTTTGACAGAGAATACATGAATGAAGTCATCTGTTCAGTTAATTCGTAGAAAGTGTTTGGTCAATGAACTCTTTGTCTATCCAGTTATTGAGGATGGAAGGAAAAGAGCAATTATTCTGCCGATAATGAAGCATGTAAATACAATATGTAATGTTTCTCTGTTGTTATATATACAAAGACAAGGCATT
>OZ024758.1:18535943-18538443 GCA_964016885.1 Eledone cirrhosa
TCTGTGTTTGACCGTGCCTGTGTGTGAGCGTGTCTGTGTGAGAGTGTGTCTGTGTGAGAGCGTTTCTGTTTGTTAGCGTCCCTGTGTGACCGTGTCTGTCTGTGAGCGTGTCTGTGTGTGAGCGTGTCCGTGTGTGAGCGTGTCTGTGTGTACGCGTGTCTGTGTGTGAGCGTGTCTGTGTGTGATCGTGTCTGTGTGAGAGTGTATCTATGTGTGAGCGTGTCTGTGTGTGAGCGTGTCTGTGTAAGAGCGTGTCTGTGTGTGAGCGTGTACGTGCGTGACCGTGTCTGTGTGTGAGCGTGTCTGTGTGTGAGCGTGTCTGTGTGTGAGCGTGTCCCTGTGAGAGTGTATCTATGTGTGAGCGTGTCTGTGTGTGAGTGGGTCTATGTGTGAGCGAGCCTATGTGTGAGCGCGCTTGCGTGTGAGCGTGTCTGTGTAAGCGCGTCTGTGTTTGAGCGTGCCTGTGTAAGCGTGTCTGTGTTTGAGCGTGTATGTGTGTAGGCATGGCTGCGTGTAAGCGTGTGATTATGTCTGTGTGTAAGAATGTCCTTTTTTTTTCTCTGAATTTGTATGTAGATGTGTAGGTGTGGTTTCCTGTGTGTCTGAAGCATGTCAGCTTGTGCCTTTTTTTATTGTATCTTTACATATATGTAGGTGTGTGTGTACATGTGTGTATGTATGCATGTAAGCTTTTTTTTTTGTTTTGTATCTGTATGTATACATGTAGGTGTGTGTAGCTGAGTATAAGTTTATCTGCGTGTATATGTTTGTTTGTGTGTCATAAGCTGTTATGTACACTAATATCTTTACATATATATGTACGTGTGTGTACCTGTGTGTATGTATGCATGTAAGCATTTTTTGTTTGTTTTATATCTGTATGTATACATGTAGGTGTGTGTAGCTGAGTATAAGTTTATCTGCGTGTATATCTTTGTTTGTGTGTCATAAGCTGTTATGTACACTAATATCTTTACATATATATGTAGGTGTGTGTACATGTGTGTATGTATGCATGTAAGCTTTTTTTTTGTTTTATATCTGTATGTATACATGTAGGTGTGTGTAGCTGAGTATAAGTTTGTCTGCGTGTATATGTGTTTGTTTGTGTGTCATAAGCTGTTATGTACACTAATATATTTATCTTTACATATATATGTAGGTGTGTGTACATGTGTGTATGTATGCATGTAAGCTTTTTTTTTGTTTTATATCTGTATGTATACATGTAGGTGTGTGTAGCTGAGTATAAGTTTATCTGCGTGTATATGTTTGTTTGTGTGTCATAAGCTGTTATGTACACTAATATATTTATCTTTACATATATATGTAGGTGTGTGTACCTGTGTGTATGTATGCATGTAAGCTTTTTTTGTTTGTTTTATATCTGTATGTATACATGTAGGTGTGTGTAGCTGAGTATAAGTTTATCTGCGTGTATATGTTTGTTTGTGTGTCATATGCTGTTATGTACACTAATATATTTATCTTTACATATATATGTAGGTGTGTGTACCTGTGTGTATGTATGCATGTACGCATTTTTTGTTTGTTTTATATCTGTATGTATACATGTAGGTGTGTGTAGCTGAGTATAAGTTTATCTGCGTGTATATGTTTGTTTGTGTGTCATAAGCTGTTATGTACACTAATATCTTTACATATATATGTAGGTGTGTGTACATGTGTGTATGTATGCATGTAAGCATTTTTTGTTTGTTTTATATCTGTATGTATACTTGTAGGTGTGTGTTGCTGAGTATAAGTTTGTCTGCGTGTATATGTGTTTGTTTGTGTGTCATATGCTGTTATGTACACTAATATATTTATCGCTCATTTTCAGTCCTTTTACCTGTACGGCTGTGTATGTTGGTGTGGCTTAAATTGTTTTCATTGTTGGTGGTGTGTTATTATAGTTGATGGTGTTGTTTGTTAATGTTGTAGTTTTTATGGTATTTTTTCCAAATTAGACAGTTATTTGGTGACGCTACAATAGTGAAGCCGGTGCTGGTGTGTTAGTTGGCAGGCAGGGAAGGCTGGCTGGTCCGTCCGTTTCACAGACTACCTTCACTTGCACAACAACAGTTAATTTACCTCTCTCACAGCAGTTACTGCTACTCAATATAAAGAAGACGTGAGTTACAGACTTCTGAGAGAGATTCTAATCTCTTACTGTCACTACCACCGTAACTACTACAAAAGCATTCGAACACTAACTAACATACCGTGGCTACTGCAACTACTACTATTGGAACCGCTGTATTATAGCACAGCATCATGTACACGCTCTTTTTTTCTTCTACTTCTGGGGGAAAAATTTATGAAGAATTTCGTACAGGACTTGTAAAAGTAGTCGCCTTAATCTTTGTGATAACACCAGCCCTGGGATATACATTTGTGTTACATCTATCTATATAACTTTCTGTGTTTCTTTCTCTTTATTTGTTTATCACTCTCTTTCTCTCTCTCTCTCATTCTTTATCTCTCTCATTCTCTCTTT
>OZ024758.1:18549829-18552329 GCA_964016885.1 Eledone cirrhosa
ATGACATTAAACTGAAGGTCGAAAGAACAGACAAGAGTAGGATATCTTATATCTGCTATATTATTTCGATTTGATAAATAATTTTATATACTATAGAAAGATCAATAATTTTATTACATTAAGATACTAACACAACCTATTAAATCGAGTGCTGGGTGAGGTTTCTATAATGCCAATCATCATATTAACTTTGCCTTTCATCCTTACAGGGTCGATTAAATATCGTACGAATAATGCAATGGAAGAATTGGTCGCCTTGTGCCAATACGAAATAATTCAAATGATTTGAACAGAACAAATATAAAATGTGATTAGAAGTTTAATGAACAAGTAATATTGTTTTTAAAAAATGACTACACAGAGACATACATTGTTTACCTACAGTAAACCAAATAAAAAGAGCTCATGTCACGGCCTATTTCAAGTCACCTGTGGTGACCATATACGCAGTAGTATGATCACCTCCGAATAAAACATATTCCTTTGAAAGATCACCTTTTGACAGTTAAACGTCATTTCTGATTGCACTTGTGTATGCAACATTATGGATATATAAAGATTATTTTTGAGAATGTAACTTATTGCTGTTTTAAGGCAAGTACTTGACAACTCTCTGGGGACGGAACATTATATCTGCCACACAGAACACATGGTAGTTCAGTCAATGCATTTTCGGTGATGGTAGATAGGTTTGAACTGAGGGCGCAAAGATGCTGAATATGTGAACCACAAAATCACATATGACACTTTTAAATTGATCTTAAACGAACATGAACAATTGCGGAAGCATTGAACTTAACTCTCTAAAATTATCGACTTCTCGCATATCAAATATATATTGATATATTGAACGATAAAGTCCTTCATGTCAGTGCATACGCGGTTTTCATCATTGGAGCATATTTGACCAAAATGTTTGAGGAATATGCCTGACCCAGACCAAAAAATGTACTGAAACTACAATCTCAATATTTTCGGTGTTAAGGTAGATGAATCAAAATAATATGGAAATGTGATAAGATATTTAAGTATAGTATCAAATGTATCATGTTGTTTGCAGGAAACATATTATTAAATAAAATATATATTTTGCATCCATTCAAAAGCTATTATCGAAGTAAATTCCATTCAATTAAGACCTGAAACCATATAATATCTTAACGGTTGAACAGTGTTCAAACAGGAAGTAAACGTCTCCATTCTTAAATATTTCAAACGTGTTGCTAGTAATTTCCCACATTCAGCTTAATAATGTGATGTCTGTTGTCACCAGTGATATTAAGGTAAATATATTATAATGCTCAAAGTTATAAATCAGTATTTATTGAATATCAATTTTCGGAAATCGTTTTATAGATAGAATATTTCCTTAATAAAAACAAACATTAACATTTATATTATTGGCGATTTCTGAAGTGCTATGATTTTAATCTCGAAATGATTAAACGTTGTGTTTATATTTAGAGACTAAAACTAAATTTAATAGAAAATAAACTATAAAAGAAATTAAATATAACAAAAACATAGAAACTATAGCAATAAAATAAGCACAAACAATTTGATTTAATTTCGTGATACGAATATTTAGATTTTTTTTTTCAATGTTTCTGAAATCACTTCGTAAATAGACATTTGTGATAAGGTTTATATAAATATTGTAGATGTATATACATTAATATATGAATAATAATATTAATAATAACAATAATAAATATCATAAATATTAAAAACTTCAATATTCACATTTAATTAATTAAATGTTTGCTTTAATCAATAATTTATGAACTGGTACTGAAGTTGCTGATTTCACCAGTTTTTAAATCAATAATTACATGAGAAACGATCAAGAATGCACTTATCTTCCATTGAATGATTTTAGTTCATGAGACGTAACACTCTTAAGACAAGTGAGACATATGGTAGAAAGGGAAGAATTGGATAAATAGCGGATCTCATAACTTTAGATCACAGACCTCTGTGAACAAGTAAAACTTCACTACGTACGAATTTGCTCCCAAACATATTTACAGGAAAGACAAGTAATGAAAGCATAGTTGGGAGATTTAGATACATTAGATAAATAGCGAATTTTATAATTCTATATCACAAACCTGTCAGAAAAGGAAAATGTTCACTACGTACGTATTTGCACCAAACCCTATTTAATTGAAAGACAAGTAATGAAAGTATATTGCCATAGACATAATTATACATTAGGATGGTGATTCGTATCTGTCCTGCACGATAGTTCCGATATAATGCCATTAATTTACTGCAATCATTGACTATAACGAAATAGTGAAACATTTGTAGCGAAACCCGAAATGCGTGAAATATAATTAAAGTATGAACGACGTCTGTTCATGTAAAATTTGTTTTGTTGCACAAAATGAACAAAACAAATGTTTTTTATCAGTACTTGAGCAGAATCATACGATACGGTCTAAAGATAAAACCACAGTAATATATTCACGCAAATGTACTGCATACACCTTTAAGA
>OZ024758.1:18562329-18597329 GCA_964016885.1 Eledone cirrhosa
GTCTCGATGTCTAAACATTTCTAAATAAGACAGTCTATTCAGCAGAATACACTTAATGTTACTATCAAAGATATATTATTGTTTTTACGATAATTTAATAAAAGAAAATGCTTATTTCTTTATTCTTTATTTCACGCTCATTCACGAATATTTTGTATTAACTTAGATTAATTTATGTGCGTTGGGGATTTCATCAGAATTCAAAGTTGGATGATACTATAGGAACACGAATTTCACAACGATATGTCGAATGAACACATGCACATCTTTTTTTTGTTTTAGAATTATATATTGGAAAGCATACGAGTACATTAATACAGGGTATGTTTGTTGAGCAAACACTTTTTAGTATTTGCTCAAAACGATATAGATATATCAACACACACATACATACATACACACATATGTGTGTGGTTGTGTTTATATATATATATATATATATATATATATATATATATATATATATATATATATATATATATATATATATATGCGTATGTGTGTGTCTATGCGAATAGGTTTATCCCTGGTTCAATCGTAGGGGGTAACCACATAACCACAGTAAGTAGTTTACTTAATACATTTTGTGTTAACTTAGATTAATTTATGTGTGTTGGGAATTTCATCAGAATTAAAATGTAAATGATACTGTAGGAATAAGAATACCTAATAATTTCCTCCGAATGAAGCAGTTCTAATCATGTAGAAGCTTTATATATATATATATATATATATATATATATATAAGAGAGAGAGAGAGAGAGCGAGAGAGAGCAAGAGAGAGAGAGAGAGAGAGAGAGAGAGAGAGAGAGAGAGAGAGAGAGAGAGAGAGAGAGAGAGAGAGAGAGAGAGAGAGAGAGAGAGAGAGAAAAGCATGAGAACTGTGAAAGCGGTAAATGAGACAAATAAATATTCTTAAAAAGACTCCAGTTGCATTTTCGATTTTACCTATTTTCCTTATACTTTTTACTCGTGTAGCACATCTCGTTTTTTGTCATTTTGAAAAAAAAAAGCTCATTTTCTATATATATATATATATATATATAGTTTAGACTTTTCAAAATAGAGCGTTGAGTTATATACTTCCTTCAAAAATAATTGTCTTTACTGACTATTGTTTTATACATATTTCAGCTTTGGGGATCATTACCACAAATAGACAACGTATTGTGAAAGCAAAGGTAAGTCACACATATGTCTTTAAGTTGCTTCAGTCGTTGGTTATATATGTCTGATTTGTCCTCATTTCTGTTTACATTTTAACTATTATCCTCCTTTGTTTTTCCACATATAGCATAACAGCGCGATTAATATTGATTTGCCAATTTTTACATATTATTATGTGGATTGTAGTGAATACCCTATTATGCATCATTTAGCATTTTATTTACAGTTGTCATTCCTATATATATATATATATATATATATATATATATATATATATATATAGTATACTATTTTACCTGTTCCAGCCATTCGACAGAGGCCATGCTGAGGCATACTGGGGCACCACCATGGAAAATGAGAAAACTCATCGCTAGAACGACTTTAACACAGCTACATGCTGTCAAAGAGAGATGGGCAAATATATATATATATACATGTGTGTATCGTTGTATGTGTGCGTGTGTGTGTGTGCGTGTGTGTGGGGCCATGTGTGTGTGTATAATACAAACATATATATGCGAGTGTGTGTATGTGCGTGTGCCTGTATGCATAAGCCTACGTGCGCCTGTGTGCGTTTACGTTTATTTATCTCTCGCCTCGAAGATTACATCTTATATAGGAGCGATGGAAAAACAAACTGAGAAAAAATAAATAGAGATTGTCAAATAAGATATCTCTCAAGAGATACACATATGTACCGAGAGAACGGCTGATAGAGGTTTCGTGCAGATACCAATACGTTGGAAATAACTAAAACTCATAGGATGCCTGCAAAGAAAATATCTTTGAAGGGAATTGCGTAGATCAAACGGAAGTGAAAATAAATCTCAAAGCAATGTTAACATTAGAATATTAAGGTGCACACATTTTGCAGGTGTACACCAGTACAATTACATGTATACGTGTATGCACATGCATTTGTGAAGAAAGTAGAGATTCTCTATAATTAATATAAACAGAAGCAAATAATTTCTCTGCATGTATTAAGACACGTACAAATAATCTGGTATGAAATGAATTGTGAAATTATGGTTTCGCTTCAACATAGGATGCTCCCTGAGCAGAATTGTGTTAAACTGTGTTAAAGTTTTGTTGTGTTATATCTAAATGTTATTGTTGAGCCTTGTATCAGTTTGATCAGAAGTGGGCGACTGCAACGAAAGGCAGTTTAGCGGTCGGTTTCTGGGAATATAGTACTATATTACTTAATGCACCATATCGTTGTTTCTGAGCTTGTGGCATGTGATTTATATTCAAACACGTTCCTGTTGTGCTTAAATAAATATATGTTTGACGTTTCAAAGGTAATACAAATCCGGTTGTATTTCCCTTCTTACATATAATTTGATATTAATATATAATAACTCTCCTATGTTTCTATGCTTGCATGACTATTGATGTAAATATCCATGACATATTTGCGTTTAGTTATAATGTGATTACTGATGGATCCTTTTTTGTTTTGTAAAATACGCTGATGTATAGCAGTATATACTGGCCATTTGTAGCCCTAGAAATGATGTAATTGAAACCTCGTGTTATGTTCACAAAAATCATTTTATGACATTTGTACAAGGTACCTTAAACAAGTTAGGTGACATTCAAAGCCTTTACGATGAAGCTAACACCCGGAATTTGTGCACAGCTTGTATATTTTCCCACATAAATTACTAACAAATATCTAATTATTTCAGAGGATATGATACATCTGACGACGACTCAGTTACCTATGACATTGTTATGATTTATATAATGGAGAAATATTGCAAATCTATTTTACTATTAGGCTTCTGATCTACGCATATCTTATTATTGTGTTAGTGCTAAGCTTGCTTAAAGTTTTGCCTTAAAAGGTCATTATTGAAATATATATACATACTCTTTACAAAATATTCCTTAACCCGATGTTGCGTTTGACACCCATAACGAAGGAAAAAGGGATGCGATAATAGACGAATATATAAAATCTTAACCGAATTAAATTGAGCTTGATATATAAATACTGTGTTTATAGCATAACATTACTTATATCGATAACATAAGACAATATGGCCAACAATGATATGAATATATCTCTAAAATTATATTAGTAATTTGAGATGCATTTTGTACGTGTATTTAGGAATGTAAAACTCGGCGACTTAGTTAAATCGTGAGCACGAAAATATAATTGTTTATTGTATTTGTTGAGGCTGTCTGTTAGACTTCAAATCCCACCGAAGGCAATTTTGCCGTGCATTGTTTGCAGTTCGATGACAAAGGTACCAGTCCTGTATATATATTTCTGAAATGCTCTTTCCACCCGTATCTAGCTTTCACTATATGAAATCAGCTGTGTCCAGAGATGGTGTTGGGGTGAACTCCGTCAGGTTTTACAAAGTGCTTAAGAAACACTATACGGAAATGCGGCGTCACTGTTACTCCACTAGTATTTACGACCCCATACATCCATACATTTATGAAAGTAGTTTGATACATATGTGCATAAGCAAGAGACCCCATATCAATATTTGTTTCAATATTATCGTATAAGTTATATTTCATGTAAGTCTACTTTCTAATGCTGACTATTTTGCTGGTTAGAAATATAGCCAGCATGGAATTACATAATTTAATATAATTTACTTTTAGATAACCAACGTTTCTATTAATGAATCATCTCCATAATTAATGACTTGTATTATATTTGCTGAAATGGTAGGTTGTGGTACGGTGGCTATTGGCGACTTTTCCATTTACACGAAAAGGAAATAATTAAGTTAGTATCTGTCCTATTTCTACGGAATATAAATATGTAGAACCTATTGAAATTTCATCTCTATGGTATATTAATCCACCTGAGAGCCTACTTCCATTTCGAAAACGTAGCATAATTGATTACTGATTAATTGCAGGTCCAACGTACCGCATGCAGGAAACATAAAAGAATGGATTTCGTAAATAAATGTTTACATCAATTCGTCGCTCGGGGTAAATTTGATAAATTTAAAATGCTATTAAATTTGTTAAAAACAAATTCAGTGATAAAGTGGGTGTATAAGACTCATGTAATAAAATGGTTACGTAAAGTTATGATACGAAATATGCATCTTAAATGTTTAATTAGATTATAAACACAAAAATAAACGAAATTGACAAAGATAAAAAATCATAATATTTTCAATACAGCCCTTAATTAACTTGGAATATTACAACCATATTAACAATAGATACGATTATAAAACAGCTTTCAGAAAAATAAAACTCCCATTTATGTACTTCCCAAAATAACATTTCGATGACAAAATATTTACGCCAAGCAGCAGTTCATTTCTAAATGATGACTAATAGATTTTACCTCATATGTTAGATGCAATGCAATTTATCAAATATTACATGCAGAACATATGCAAGATTCATGGCTAGATATTTATTGGCAGTTTTTATGCTGTTTGATGTTAATATTTGTTTTTTATTTCGCTTTAAAAATTAATCATTAACAATAAAAACTTGAAAAGATAGTATAGAATTCAATAAAATTAGATTTCCTTTAGCATAGAGTTTCTAAATTTATATTTATGTTATATGTGTCGTCACCGCCGCAAGGTAATTTAACATGTACGCTGAACCTGCATGTATGAAATATATTGTCATATATGTGGAATCAATAAATAAATACAGGAATAATATATATATAGAGAGGGAGATAGATAGATAGAGAGAGATACTATATATATATATATATATATATATATATATATATACATATACATATATATATATACATATACATATATATACATATACATATATATATATACATATACATATATATATATACATATACATATATACATATACATATATATATATATATATATATATATATATACATATATATATATATATATATATATATATATATATATACATATATATACATATATATATATATATATACATATACATATATATATATATATATATACATATATATATATATATATATATATACATATATATATATATATATATACATATATATATATATATATATACATATATATATATATATACATATACATATATATATATATATATACATATACATATATATATACATATACATATATATATATATATACATTTACATATACATATATATACATTTACATATACATATATATATATATATACATATACATATATATATATACATATACATATATATATATATATATACATATATATATATATATATTATTTATATATATACAATGATATTAAATAAAGGGAAACTATATTTATAAAACCATATTTATTCTATTGTATGTATTTCAAGGTTACCAAAACTTTGGTACGCTTTCATCAGATAAAATACAAAGTTTGTTTTATAAATTATGACATAACCAAGAAAAGATACCTTAACGGTTGAAGTTTTTCTTGGACTATCCAAGAAAAACTTGATCTGTTAAGGTATCTTTTCTTGATTATGTCAAGATTTATAAAACAAACTTTGTATTTTATCTGATGAAAGCGTACCAAAGTGTTGATACCCTTGAAATATATGCAATAGTATAAATATGGTTTTATAAATATAGTTTCCATTTATTTAATATCGAATATCCCAGAAAACTGTCGAGTGCTCTGAATCAGTTATAAACATTTATATTTGTTGAATTACCAACACATTAAATATCCTTTTGCTTATATATATATATATATATATATATATATATATATAGAGAGAGAGAGAGACAGATAGAGATAGTGATACTATATAATGCACGTATATATGGATACACACACATATATATAGTCATTTATATATATATATTTTACATAATATATATAAATATATTTTATACATAATATATATAAATATATATTATACATAATATATATATATATATATATATATATTATACATAATATATATAAATATATATTATACATAATATATATAAATATATATTATACATAATATATATAAATATATTTTATACATAACATATATAAATATGTATTATACATAATATATATAAATATATATTATACATAATATATATAAATATATATTATACATAATATATATAAATATATATTATACATAATATACATATATAATATACATAATATACATATATACATAATATACAATATATATATACATAATATACATAATATATATACATAATATACATAATATACATACATAATATATATACAAAATATACATATATATATATATATATATATATATATACATATATATATATGTATATATACATATATATATATCGGTCGTGTCATTGGGATTAACAATAGGGGAGATAACACACAGATGCCGAGGAAACACAGACACAAAGACAAGGAATTTGACGAAGAAAAATAAAATATGGGTAAATTCGCGTTGTAAAATAATGGAGACACAAAAAGGGAAGAATCGTGATACCAGGATCATGCTGCACATGTAAAGAGAACCAAAGGATCGAAAGTGAAATACACTGCGTGATAGGAGATAGCAGTTAGGCCCTTTGAGACCGACTCAGACAGCCCGTCTCAAGATGTGAGGGAAGAAGGAGAAGAATGTCGAAAAATATCTGTTGGTTTTCAACTTCACCCTTTAGCATATAAACCGGCCATATCTGGCCACAATTGTTCTTAAAATATATAATATCAAAATCTCATAGATTCGATATTATGTGAGATAATTATGGGAGGTAAAGTCTTTACCACACAAATGCAATAGTATATATAGAGTAATGGACATGCTAAAGGGTTAAACGAAGGGAGATTTAAAAAATCATAGAAGCTGAGAAAGATGAGTTATATTTAACAATATACTGAACCAGAGTGACAGAGATGAGTGTTCTGCGTGGTTATATTATAAACCAAATGCATAGAAATAAGTGAAAAGCAGTATGAACAGACAAGACAATACAAGAATGTTGTGAACGAATATAGAAAATACTGATTATTCAAACATCTATCTTAAGTGGCATCAACAAGTTTCCGGACAAGTTTTCTAGCATCGAAAACATTGAAACGCACGTTTGCGCGCGCAGTGAGAGGTAGCAGAGACTTTCAAGCGCCAGTGTGCTGAGTGACATCACTGTGTTCACTTCGCAAGTTGTGAAAATTGTGTTTTAGGGATCAAGTGTATGTATGCTGTATCTAGCGATTTTGTAATGGAAAGGAATTTGGAACAAAGGGCCAACGTAAAATGTTGCATTCAGGTTGGGAAGTCTGCTGCAGTGATATTGGACATGTTTTGGCAAGCTTAGAATGAGATGGCAGCAGTCGACTATGTGGAAGAAGAGTCTTTCACTTCCACAACTGAAGCAGGTACGACGGAACCGCAGTTCAGTCTAGAGCGTGCTCGATTTTGGGTGGAGATCGGCGGTATTGTGCACAAGGAATTCATACCCAAGTGCTAGATGATCAATCGATGGTGAATAAATGTTTTATTTTCTGATTTTACCACACAACAAGCTTTATAACTAAACTACTTTGTATACCCAGTCCGATAATATTAAAATAAATATGCACTTATCGTAAATGTTTAAACTATATTTGTTTACACAATCAAATCTTTTACATTTGTGAATGGTATTATCGTGTTAAGGATTTTCAGTAGAAAAACATTTATAACTATTATTTTCAAAAATGCGTACGCTATATTTGTATTTCTAATGCAACATTAAATATAACTGTTTAGCTTAATAGTATACTTTAATCTAATAAATTATATTCTATAAAGGCTTGCGAAAGGAATGCATTTTGTGAGAGAAGAAAATTCCCCGTGAGACTCTGCATCGAATAAAACAACAGAAATCATAAATTGTTGAAGCACTTTATGCCATAACCTAATTCCATGCGTGGTAAGATATAACAAGGAAATTAAAGACAATATAATCGAAATAAAACAAGAAAAATAAATAGCTATATTTATTGAGTTCAATTTGGCTGATCTATTCTCGACAAAGCAAATTACCTTCATATTGACTTTAATTTTCTTCTTTAAATAACATTACAAAGGCAGTCTGCAAACCGAAAGAAATTTATTGATTTTTATCAATTTAGTTTGCAATATGTATTGATGCATATGAATGTTTGCTTTCTGAGAAACAAATTTAAAGAGTCGTATTATTGTCGTTACGAAAACATTAAAAAATATAATATTTTCAAAGCATTCCTACTTCTTTAAAGAAGCACGAATCACGCAATAGTAAGAGGCTTTTCAATCGAGTTAAAAAGTTTCCTCGTATGAAACCTATTTCTGTGTCGCAAACACGTTGCGAGATATATGAATGCAACACCAGACACGCGTACAACGTTCACTATTCATACATATACGCAATTTAGATGAACAACGGAATAAAATATATTTTCAAACACACATACTCACGCATATATGTACACCCATACATATAAACACATATATACATATATATATATATATATATATATGATATTGATTTATTTATGTGCGTGTGTGTATTTAAGAGTTTTATTTACGGTGAAATTTTAGTAGGAATAACAGGCTATTTGTCTCATACTATCATAGTGGCACGAAAGGAAACGTACACACACGTAACAAACTTTGCTTGGAATTCAGATGACTCAAGGTGTGATCCTTCTCTAGACTCTCTCGGAAATAAACATGATGTCAAGTGGTAGAAAATATTTTGAGACCGTGTCATATCTTTTTTTGTTTTTGTAAACACGCTTTCAAAGTAATAATAAATAGCAGTGTTTACTTCAGGCACAAGGCCAGCAATCTGAATGGGATCTGTGTGAAAGTCTATTAAATCGACCCAAATGCATTACTCGTACTTTATTTTATGAGGAATGCACAGGAATCGATGTAATTAATTTTCTCCACCCTTCAAACTTCTGATCTTGTGTCTAACGTAGAAACAGTTATTTATCAAAGTAATAAATAACAGAAATTATATGGGAAAACACATTTCACATTGTACAGAGATGGAACAGTTCTATAGAGATAACAGTGCACATATGGCCAACAACTACAGCCAGTTAAATTATATAAAGATCGCCTCAGTAAATTATTCATTACATTTTCAATTTTAATGATTTTTTGATGAGACAAAACTTGATAACAAAACAACGTTTGGCTTCTAATTATCGCAGGCTCAATTCAGTGATGGTCACAATATCATTTAATTATACAGGAAAGCGGTGATAATATTATCTATAGAGATAAATTAGAAATGCTTGACGCTGGCACCTTGTGATGCAATCATATATGAACGATAGTTAAACAGCTGCAGTATAATTAAAAACAGTATCGTATAGGAATATATTCTTATATCAGCATGAGAATATTATGTTTTTCTTTGCTTCACCTCATTGATCCGTTTGAAAGTATGCTCTCCTAATGTTATATCCCATTTTCAAAGTCACATTTCTATAGTCACCAGTTCTTTTTTTTTATTTTGTTGTGTGGAGTCGATGAACTAAATTTCAAGTAAATATACGCACAGCTGAACTGTGTTCATGATAAAAAAGGTACACGATTCGATTACCAACTCTGTGAAGGCATAAAGATATGCACGCATAATATTGTAGAAATATTTTAAATAACATTGAAACACAAGATGATTTTTTTTTCACTCATATTCAAGACAGCGGAAACATTGTCATGTAAAATAGAAATACATTGCTTGGAAAAGAAATGTATCATGTGTAAGGGGAACAAATCCTTAGTAACTAGCCGTACTAAAAATAATAGGCAGATTTCCCTTAAAGTAGGTTGAATTGTAAGACACGGCATGATCATATGTTCAGCGAGAAGCTAAGGTATAATAGATAATTGATTTATTCTAGCAGAGATATCCAACATTGTTTCATCCCCTAATTTTCAGCCATAGGGCCTTGACCATGCGTTATCGTGTAGGTACACACTTGTAGAAACATACACACTCACACATGCATATACAGGCGCACACACATATATGTGTGTATTAGTAAAATAAGAAAAGATGTAGAAAATGCTAATAGGATTTTGTCAGATCAACAGCAAAAAATGTATATACAAAAGAGAAATTCATCGTACCGGTTTCAGCCAAATGTTATTGGCTTCTTCGTGCTACAGAAGTGTATAACATTTATAATGGTGTATAATAAGAATATCGTATTAAGCACATGGTCTACATACATATACATATAGGAGTTTACATGTTCGTTTATCGCTTTCTCTTCCTCTCGCCGTTGGTGGTTTGAAATAGAAGTCAGTTTGTTGCACTGGTAGTAGTGATTGTAGAAGGGGAAGAAGGAAAAGGAGAAACAATATAATACTAATACTACTACTACTACTACTCCTAATAATAAAAATAATAATAATAAGAAGAAGGGCAATAAGAAGAAGAAGAAGAAGAAGAAGAAGAAGAAGAAGAAGAAGAAGAAGAAGAAGAAGAAGAAGAAGAAGAAGAAGAAGAAGAAGAAGAAGAAGAAGAAGAAGAAGAAGAAGAAGAAGAAGAAGGGCAATGAGAATAAGAAGGGAAAGAAGAAGAAGAAGAAGAAGAAGAAGAAGAAGAAGAAGAAGAAGAAGAAGAAGAAGAAGAAGAAGAAGCGGAGGATGGAGAAAAGCTTTTGGAATAAACAAATTTAACGCATTCATATAAACACATATTCTAATTATTCAAGAATAAATAAATAAATAAAAATAATTCAATCTGGCTAAACGGCGCTTGTTCATTTGGAAATAAAATTATATATTTGAATTACAGAATGGATTAAGAGAAAAGGGTAGACATATAACATTGGTAGAACAATTTGAGATAATAATGCTGCAGTAATGCAAAGTCTGGAATACATGCTGCTTTGAGTAACAATTGTAGAGTAAAATAAAAATACTTTTGGGATAAGAGAATAGAAATCAGCTAATGAGAGGAGAGAAGCTGGCTGAAACAAGATACGGCAAACCAATATTTTCTTTTGAATTACTTGGACAAAGAGCAATTGAAACAAGCGTCGAAATATATCCAAGGAGCGAGTAAACAGCTTGACATTACAATTATATGGCCAGTAAATCATTGAAGCCATTTTCTGTAATTGCTCATCTACCAACAAATAAAGCGTTGAACTATTAAACCATAACATATGAGCAGAATTACTTTTATGTATTCTTTTACGTTATTGAGTGGAGTATCTCTCTGTCTTGTGCTGGAAAGACTTATATATACCTTTTACGTTATTGAGTGGAGTATCTCTCTGTCTTGTGCTGGAAAGACTTATATATACCTTTTACGTTATTGAGTGGTGGTAGTAGTAGTAGTAGGAGTAATAGTAGTAGTAGTAAAGTAATAAATAGTTTCCTATTCCTGTAAAGAGAATGGAAGCCACAAACTATTATTTCCCTTGTGTTAAAGAACTGGTCAAGAGATCAGTTTTGACGTTGATTCAGACATCAGCCAAGTCTGAGAAACAGAGGCTGTTATAAGAGCAGTAAAAAATCCCAGAGACAGGTGAGGTCTGTCAGTCTAAAAGCATGTGACTGATAAAATGACAGGTCAGTCATATTGTATCTCTCTGTCATATGACGGAATGGCTTATGTATTACTTTTTACGTTATTGAGTGATGTATCTCTCTGTCATATGACGGAATGATTTATGTATTCTTTTTATGTTATTGAGTGGAGGCTATCTCTGTCTTGTGATGGAATGATATTTACGATATTGAGTGGTGCATCCTTCTGTCTTATGATATACACTTAGATTTTATTTGAAAAGCAGAGTTACTAGGAATTAATCATGTAGACAAACACTACAAAATAATTTTCCTTTTACGCAAGAACGTGTTGAGTAGTTAGTCTTTACAGTCGATGCTTAGATATGTGTTAGTAAAACTGAAAGAAAATCCTCATTGTATAGAATTGTCACGTGCAACCAATTTCCTGGCAACTTCCTATGCCTATGTTCGGTATTTCTCACTGGGTACGTGATTTCAGAAACTTAATCCATATGTAATTTGTGCTATTTCAGGGTAGACGATAATTTAGAGCTCAGTGTCGGAAATTGGTACATTTGCAGGAAGCTGTTAATGTGCTTTCATTATATTTATGGAGTGGCAATTGGAATTTTCTTATTCTAGCTTGCGGCTCTTTCAACAAAACAGATCTGTTCACGCTATCTTGTTTATTCCTTTCAAATACGTATGCAATACATTCAAAATAGCGTTGACATGCGTATATTAAAAACAAATCGAAGGGTCTTCTAATATAACCAAAAAAATGATAATCTAAGTGACATTTTCTCAAACGTATAGCCGACATAAGAACAACTACTACAGACAGAATAAGCATAATCATGTTCATATTAGACACACACTATGTAATCTGGTCGTATTAATAGTACGTACAATATTCATTTCTTTCCTTGTAATAATTGTTTCTACTATTGGCACACGGCCAACAATTATATCACTGCATTACTGGTACTTAATTTTATCGACCCCATAAGGATGAAAGGCAAAGTTAACCTAGGCTTGATTTGAACTCAGACACCCCTAAAAGTCAGGTCATAATATATGACTGACTACAGTAACTTTGAGAGATACTGTCTAAACGATGCATTAGGAAAATAATGAGGAAAACATATATATATATATATATATATATATATATATATATATATATATAATATATAAGAGCAAAAGATGGTTAAAAGAGTTCCATGTATTTTATTATGCGCATTTCAAAAACAAATATCATCATGCAATAATATTTGTGTTTTCATCAGATAAAACAGGAGGACATGATATGAAGGCTAAAAAACACTTGTGGATAGTTCAGTTTTAAATCAACATATGAGAAGTAGTTTTAGATTATGTGTGATATTGGGAAAAATATTTTCATGGAACTCCTTTAACCATCTTTTGTTCTTATATATTATGTATACTCCAGTCCTACAAACTGTAGAGTGCTTCTTATCCGATATCTGCATTTCTTTATTGTACTACAATAAAACTCACCTCCTATATATATATATATATATTATATTATATATATGTATATAATATATATATTATATATATATTATATGTGCAACATGCTAATACTACCTTAGCGTTCTATGATCGCAATCCATAAATCGGACAATTCATCAATCTTCTATTTTAGAACCACCAAGAAGGAATTATTCTAAGTCAAAAGGAAAGAGCTCTTGGGGAAATATTGATTCGGGAAAGGAAGAATATATGTAGAATGTAAAGAGTATTGGCATGCCGGATCAGTTTACAGCTATGTTAAATACTATTGTCTTCACTAACAGAAGGCAGAAAAAAGCGTTCGTTCCTTTTATCTTGGACTATTTCAGCTGCCCATTTGAAAATATGGAAATGCCTTGAAACAGGTCATAATACATTGTGCAAAACATCACTTTAATTTGTTTTTATCATCAACATTTCTTCAGCTTCTTCCTATAAATGAGGTCCCTATGAGTTTTCATCCCAACCGGTCTCAGTGCTTCAGGCGTTATATATATATATAGGTCAACTCACCAACAGGACCTCACTGTGTGGTGCCAATTGTCCAGTCCTTCATATCTATAATAAGGAGCAGATTTTGCAATAGCCTGGATTTCAAAGGTCCTCAACTCTTCAACAAGATGCCATCGTTAAGACCCTATTGCTGCTATATCAAGCGTTATATATACATTCCATATACTGTATCGATTGTGTTGTTAATCCTGTTTACCATGTACATACAGACACACACACATTATATATATTTTTCAGATTAGAGCAAACATCACGGACGCTCTATCTCAAAATTATTTTTGAAAAGCATTAGAAATGCGCAAGCGGTAAAACTTAAAACCAAAACTGAATACTAAACAATACTATTACTAATTCTCACTTATTCCTAATTAAACTATTTTTCACTGTGAACAATTTGTCAGCATTTTCGTTTCCGTTTACCAATATATATATATATATAATGTATATATATATATATAAATTCCTTTATACGTGCGTGTGCGTGCCTGAGCTTCTGTGTGAAGTGTGTAAGTGGTGTAGAGTATCCTTATTAATTAGTCTGGTATTGTTTATTTACCTGAATGCTTATGTTTAGATTATACTATATTCTACTGTCGAACGTGCAATTCTTTTACCAATAGCATATGCAATGAAGTAAGGGAGACGATATACTTCTAATTTCAATTGGCTATGTTTATTACTATGTGCAATACTTCACAATTTTGTTTCTGCTATGATAAACAGAATGCGAAACAAGCTTTAGAGAATACGTTATTCTAATTGGGCTTCAATCTAACATTTTTTTGTTTCTTAGAATTATCGATCTGTTACCAATGATTATTCACTTGACTATTTTGAAATACCTCATCTTCAACAGTTTGAGATAGTTTGTCAGATTTTCCACTAGTCTTTCGTATTAAAACGAAGTTTCTGAACAAGGTCACGTAATTTCAGACCGCTTGATTTACGATAATAGAAGGAAACATATTTACCAAAAACTAACATTATTTCTAAAAACAGTTTGATCTATAAATTGGTGGTGTATACATGGAATTCTGCAGCGTTGATTCAATTATAGTATTTTACTTGCATTTCTACAGGCTTTAATGTGAGGTGATTTCATATACGAAGACTTCCATAAAAAAAAAACGAAAATACGAAAATTAGTTTCAAGAAAGCTGCTGAGAAAAATGTAAAATAAAATAAATGCGCATGAGCGTTGGCATTAAACAAGACAATCAGTAATGAGAGATCGTAAAAGTGAATTACAAAAAAAAAGAAATAAAATGTATTAGCAAGTAAATATGTTCCTAAAATAATCAAAAATCTCGGCAGCTAATAAAATGATACGGTTTCGTTTCTAAGCTAAAACAATTTAATTTTCGTTTTCCTCTAACAACGTTAGCTTTTACATAAATAGCCAAATGTTATAACATGTATAAAGAATGTGTCATTTTGTTTTGTTCTATTAATCAATATAACGTACAAAATTCACTTGAATCAGATGCTCTTTGAATGTTTAGTCTGTACATAACGTCGCTTTTATGCAAGAATTGAATTAAAAAGACAGCGCGTGACAACATATACAGAAAACTATTCGGTAAAACATTGACATTAGTTACTGAGATTGTATTATTTTGCAAAGCAAGTCATTAGAAAATGCATTATACATCCACACAGTGTACAATATATTTACTATGCCATATAACAATGTATTGTTCTTGTATTTTCTAGGCGAGAGTATAGCTTAATATGCAATCTCTAATATTGAGCATATATTTTCCCGTTTATGCTAGGTTTCCTTCAGTTTATAAAAGCAATGAAAGCAGCAAGGCATGTTGTTCAACGCTAGCCACCATAAATGTGTGGTTATTAAATATCTAATGATATATAAATATATATAATCTTTATTTCAATATATATATATATATATAATAATTGTTTCTACTTTATGCACAAGGCCAGCAATTACCCAGTGCATTACTGGTACTTTATTTTATCGACCCCGTAAGGATGAAAGGCAAAGTATATATATAATAATAATAATAAATGTGAAGACTAAAATCCAAAGAGGGCTCGATAAGGATAAATACATATAAAACATACAGGAAATATTTATTAAAATAGCATATTAAAGTCTAAGCAAAGAATCGGTGCTTTCACCCTTTGCTTACACTTTAAACTGTTATTTTAATATATATATATATATATATATATATATATATATATTAGTGATAGAGAAAAGGAGAAAGAAGTAGGGAAATGGCGACGTGATATATGAGGTGACTTCTGTGTGAAATATTTAGGGAAAAATAACAGCGGTAATAAAAACGACATTTACAGCATATGAAGTATCATTCTGTATATTATTCAGCTACCATATTTTCAGAGTCATGATTGTTAATGCAGGTTTGTAGTTATTAGTATGCTATGTTGGTTAACTAGTTGTCTTAATACGGTGTAGACCAGGATAACATATTTCGTGGCAGGGAAAAAGTTGGATATGTGCTCACTAGGTTTGCTCACACTTTTTCTAAGGATTTTTGGTAGATGTTTGGAATATGCATAACTAAAATCCAATATCTCATTTATGTTCCTATATGCGGAATATTTACCTGCATATGAACTGACATTTAGATCTCATACTTTATCTATTCTCTGATTGCCCATCTTGATCAGTGAATTGTGTGGCGGAATATTTCAGCAACGAATTCAATTCGTCTCTCAGAAATAGTTTATGAGTGGTCATAGTTGCGAATGAACTTTGCATAATGGACTAATTAGCTAAGTAAACCTAAATTCAGTCACCGTAGCCCTATCGCACAATATGTGACTAAAAGCTTAACGCAAAGAGAAATAAGGAAGATAAGGTGTCTGGTCGATTTTCACAAAGGAGTTGACTGATAGCCGCATATGTCATACAAGTGATAATGGCTGCTCGAAAACACCCAACAATTCAGCAATGCAAGGGACTCGGCAGAGTAAGGGTATTGTAGACAAATAAGATTCTTTCCCCTACGGTCTGTACCACGTCCCGAAATATTCGATAATAATAATAATAATAATAATAATAATTGTTTCTACTATTGGCACAAGTCCAGCAATTACCCAGTACATTACTAGTACTTTATTTTATCGATCCCGTAAGGCTGGAAGGTAAAGTTAACCTCGGCGGGATTTGAACTGAGAAGTGCAAGGACCGTAACTCTATGCTTCAAAGCATGGCGTAACTCTATGTGTCAAAGCATGGCGTCCGACCCTAATAATAATAATAATAATAATTGGTTCTACTTTTGGCACAAGGCCAGCAATTATCCGAGAAGGCGCAAGGCCAGCAATTTTGGAGGAAGGGAAAGTCGATTAAATCAACTCCAGTACATTACTGGTAATATATTTTATCGACCCCGTAAGAATGAAAGGCAAAGTTAACCTCGGCGGGATTTGAAATCCGATTATAAAGGGCCGTAACTCGATGCTACAAAGCATGGCATCCGACCCTCTACCAATACTGCCAATCCACCGCCCTAATAATAATAATAATAATAATAATAATGATAATAGTGACGACATCATAATAGTTTTATTCACATTAATGAAAATTTGTCCGCGCCCACCTTCAGCAACTGTAGACAAATGAATTATCATCATCACCAGCATCACTATATTATTATTATTATTATTATTATCATTATTTTTATAGTAACCTGTATATTAATGCGTATCACCATTTACACCATCATTATAATCAACCGTATCTATATTTTAATCACCATCATCATTATTATTATTATTATAATCACCATGACGTTTTCGGCGACAACAATATCACTGTTGCCTTCATGGCTAATTGCATTTGTAATGCCAATTTCCTAATGTCCGGCCGATCACTTATATTTGCCCAGTGTCAATGATAATGCATTTAACGATTGAGGGTGATTTAACAATGTCCATATATATCTCGCAGTGCCCCCGCCTCTAAATCTTTGAAACATCTTTTGAATTGCTTAATGGTTTAACAAGTCACATACATTCGTCCACACCATATTAGTTATTATTAGATATTGAAGTTAATTTTCTCATGTCTCTAAACGAGTGACACTTAGTTATATGTTAAGAGTTAGTTTCGAACGAGTTTTCTCGATTAATATAACTTGTAATTCAATAGCCTGTGGCAAGGCATTTTGTAGGAAAGGAAATTAAAACCAATTTATGATATTTCGTTATCTTAATCAATCTTAGAGTAGACAATGATGTATCGTTTATCCCAACAATAGTTTCGATAATAATTATATTAGTAAATTCATGTCGGTTTTAATACATCTTTCGATATCGGGGAAATCTATTCATGGGATATTGCTAAATGACACGAAGCTGTTCAACTACTTTTAAACACCAAACTGTATTATTGTACTTTTCATAAGTATCAACATTTAGAAACAAATTATAGATATAGAAATAGAGAAGGGAAGCAATGGCGGAATTAAGAGACCTGCGTTCTGATTTAAACACTTTACAGGAAGTATTATTTATTGATTCGCCATTGCAGTTCAAATTTAACCTGATATCTATGGTTGATTGAGAAAATTATTTGTCGTATTTCAAATTTTGCAATCGTTTAAATGTGGTCACTTTGGATATACTTGCATTAATTTCAGTCGTATCAAAAAAAAATGGACAAATATCCATATTTATTAAATTATCATATCCATAATGAGGCGGCGAATTTGTAGTGTCATTAGAATGTCAGACAAAATGGTTTGCAGTATTAGTTTCGGCTCTCCAATCTCTCTCGTTTCAAATCCTGCCGATGTGTAATAATGACATGATTTATATCGCTCAGTATTACCTGTAATTCATTATAAATATCTAGAGTTTCAAACCATTTATTCCCGAACAACCTAAACATTAGTGGCTTGTTTTCTCTTCTACGATACTAGCACAGCTTTAGGGAATATGCTGCCAATGCAGATACCTTTAAAGGTTTTGTATTCTGTTTTGCCATTTCCTTTCTCCAACTACACTAATACTATTTGTTGCATTGTTTCCTATTGCTCATCTCCAATGTATATCCTAATTATTTTCAGTAAGCCTTTTTGTGAGGGATCTGACTGATTTCCTAAATGCAGTTGTGTGCGTTTAAGGGGAATTGTGCAATGTCTTCTTTTGGCTTCATATATTATAATATATTGAAATAACCTACGACCAAGTCATAGATATGTTCCGATAGTCACTTCTGTTAGCTATGGTGTTTTGCCATGTATTTTCTAAATCGTGTTTCGTAATTCCCGAAGCGTCCTTTTATTTTGAATTGGTTTCTCTTTTCAGTCTTTGCAAAATATTGTTCTATTTCCAGATCTTTATATTTGGATGATTTCTGTTACTTTTAGAGAGATACATTATTGTTTGCTACGACTGGTATTGCTTTACAGGTACTTAATTTCCTTGTAGTGCATCATACATAAAGATGGTTGGCTAATTTGCCCATGCCTGAATTGACAAATTTCAGTGCACGATGGCCTTGTTATTCTCAGTTTTCTTTTTCGTGTTAAGAATGTAATATTATCACATGACAAATCACCGTTATCGCTTTTTTGGCTAAGAATAGTTCACTACTTTCAAAACACAAGAAATCTTTACTTTTTCTTCAAGTTTAAAAACAGTTTGCATTAGCGTTCCGTTTGGGTTTTCTTACTCTATATCTTTAGTGTTCTTCAGCGAATATTCTATAATGGGAATCCAGTTTCACGAATTCAATATTCGATGGGTTCGCAGTACATTTGTTTCTGAGCAATAGGTTTGAGTGTTGGGTTGACCCGAATCTTTGTACAATCACACTGTTTCAAGATGTCATGTGAGCTCGAACTCAGAATCAAATGATTGTGAAACGTACGTCTTCACCATTCACTCAAGATAGGTCCACTTATCAAAGAAAACTTAAACAATAATACATTTTAGTCGACAGATTATATTTTGGATTTTATTGTATAATATCATGTAATTCATCTAAAATAAACTTAGTTTCTAATAAAATAGATATATGATTTATCATTACTACGGGGAACAAATGTTTTAATCAAACGGTTTAAATTTATCTTTTAAACTTTTTTTTTAGATTCAGTCATTAGCCTGCATATATGGTGAAGAAGTGCATTGATTTATTCGATTATATCGATACGATAACTTTTTTTGTGTCCGTTACCTATTATATCGATATCTATTTTTGTCGAATCGGTAAGTTACCTGACCGTAGACAGTTAACGCAACATGGACGCACACATGCATGCATACATACACACACACCTATACAAGGTGCCTTCCAAAATATATACACACTTTTAAAATATATGTGTATACACTTTTTGGTGGATCTAGCTGTCGAAACGTTTGGAGCCCAGCCGTCGGGGTCCAGAATCTTTTCCTATTTCCCACTCTACTACCCTAAGTATCGAGTACTTTGTTACGGTATGTTCCACCCGGTTTCTTACCACATTTTCTTTGTGTTAAGTATGTAGGTGCGTGCGTGTGTTTATGTGTGTGTGTTTGTGTTTATATAGAGTAATATGAAGAGTTTCCATGCAAGCTCCTTAGAAAAAAAATCTACCGTCAGATATAATTCTGACAGTAAGTTATAGGTGATCGGAGTTCTGGAATGATCATGCAGTTGGGATGAACCCGAGCCCATTTGGCTTCAACGCTCCCTACTTCAACAAATAATTGTTTCTACTTTTGGCAGAATGCTAGCAATTACCCAGTACATTACTGGTACTTTATTTTATCGACGACGTAAGGATGAAAGGCAAAGTTAACCTCGGCGGGAATTGAACTCAGAATGGCAAGGGCCGTAATTCCATGCGCCAAAGCGTAGCGTCCGACCCTCTACCGATATAATGTTTGGAAATAATATTTATTATAAAATCATAGTATCTTTACTAAAGTATTAAATGCATCTAAAATTGTTTTGCATTAGATTAGAAGTATCATATCTCCATATTAACTGTCTGTGTACCTTTGCCAATTCTGATTCTTGTAGTTATTTTAACATAAATATGAACATACGAAGATCGCTCTATTTGGAATTTCGTCCAAATATATGAACCTTAAAATGCGTTGATATGTCTCTTAATTTCCAAGCAATGTCGTAAAAAGTGGCAAATATGTCTACCGTCTATAATAGTAAATCAACAGAAAATAAGAAGACATAAATTTCATGGCTCCGGGAGACATTATTTGTCGTTTACTTCTCTTCATTGAAATCGATATACATATTTGCACAGATTATGTCAATTTATTTCCCAAGTTCTTTACTTTTTTGGGTTTCTATGAGAGGCATTCAAGTGAATATTTAAGCTAACGTTATAAAATACATTTTCATGTTTATATATTTCAAACCAATTTTCAATACAGATTTTATATTGTGTATTTGTATTTATATTATCTATTTGTTTTCATATATAAAAAAATGATTTGTTAAGTTATTCAAGAACCATCGATTATTGATTATAGATGTTCTATATATAGTATGAAGATGTAACATTACATTACCTTTAAATGTCTCTATTTAAAATAACATTTTTTCCGTGAATGAACTCTGAAATTGTCCTCATATCGTCTGCTTATAAACCGCACGCAACATATTTTTCTTTCAATACATAATGTATAATAAAAACGTTAAATTGATCATTATCAAATTTATTGATGTTTTCCATAGTCAACAATGACAGTTGAATATTAGCAACAACATCATCGTATCATACCCGGTTTGCTTATACATTTTTAAATATTGGTTTTCTCATTTTCGTATTCATTTTATTTTTACAGAGCTGCTCTTTCCCCCTTTTTTCCTCCACTCCTCTTATTATTCGTCTTCTTATTCCTCTTCATATTTTTCCTTCTATTTTTGAACATTCTCTTCATATTTGTTTTATTCCCATGTTCGTATTCATCTCCGTGTTTCCATTTTTCATTTACGCCATATTGGTCTAATTATTCTTCGTTATCGCCGTGTTCATATACTCGTCGCCTTATTCTCTTCACTTATCTTTCTTTAATGTCTCACCTTTCTAATTACCGCTTCTTTCACCTTATTCTCTTCATTGTCTGTCTTGAATTTCTCACCTTTCTAATTACACCTTTTCTTTATTACCGTCTTAGCGTCCATCTTATTAAGTGCCTTCTTCATTGAACTATTAAGATGTGCCTACTTATTTATCGTCTTATTATTCATTGTCTTTTGGCTTTTAACCGTCTTCTCATTTTTGACTCAACCGACTTCGTTTTTTATACATTGCATTTGCATTCTATGTCAGTTTTACATTGGTCCTTTTCGAATTTGTCTTCTCCTATCTTCTCATTCGCCCCCATCTAACACGTCTTCTAACTCCACTTCTACGGCTTCGACTATTCAAAGTCTTTTCCTTCACCGTCTTCTTAATCATTTTTTTTTTCATTTCTTCAGTTTGACATCTAACTATTTCTCTTCTTTACCGTCTAACTCTTATTATTATTCAACTCCACATTCAACTTCAGATTCAACGTCGTCTCTGCCTTTTTATGTCTTATTTTCTTTGGTCTTATTTTTTTTATTTGTTTACATATACTTCTTCCAGGACATGTCCGTCTTATATTTATTCTTCTTGTTCATCTTAGTTATATTAGTGTTATTTTTCGTCTATGTTACCATTCTACGTATTAATAATAATCTTATCCTCCGTTTTCTCTCATACATCGTCATCTTCCTTTTGACTAGAGACAGTCAATAAATTGATTTACTGTCAGCCAAGACATCATATTTCATTAAAGTTCTATTAATTATGACCTGAAAATTATTTTCCTTTTAATGCTCTAGTATGGATTTATAAAAGTATTTCCCCTAAGTGTTTACTGATATTTGCTTTTCCATTTTCAATGTATTAAAAATATATATCGAGATAATTGTTTGCAATAGTATGTAAACAAACACGATTCAAAGATGAAATTTGTTTAAGGAAAAATCTATAAGATAATTTAAATTAACAATATAAACGTAATTAATCGGAAAGGTTTCATGTTAAATAAATTATTTTAAAGAACGTGTATTGTATTATGAAAGCAAACAACTATAGTCTTATTGATTTAATTTTCCTTATGCCCAGACGTTATGTAATTTACGAAGAAGTTATCGGACATTTGCACATTTTTTAATGTATACCTCTTAATACAGGAAGGAAAGGAAGACGTTTCTCATAGATGGTGAAGCAATCATTTTCTTCTCTAAGTCGCCAATGGTTAGGAATTAAATGTTAATAGTTTTAAATTACTGATGTTGACACTATATATAAAATACGGCTCTCAGGCATACACATAGGAATAGGCAATCATACACTTACATATATGACATATAATTACAGAAAAGTATATAGGCCTTTAATATATACACGTATGAAGGTACATGAAATATTTAAATTACCGGCTTCATACGGGTAATGGCCGATTATACAAATTGCAAGACTGTGCATCCCTCTCCCTCATATTCTGTTACAGCAAAGTTGAAATAGTTACAAAAGTTAATTGAAGCGAAATGAAACATCACGACGTATTTCAATAAATATGCTAGGTTTTATTTCTCTATGCAAAGACAAATGTGCATTCATTTCACTTTCAATCAGGGTAGAATGAATTTCTAGTCTAACACGACAACAATCTCGTCTGATCAATATAATTGTTTCTAGATATCATGCTGAGAGAATATGTCGACTGAACTCGTATTCGGTATGCTCATTTCAAAAGGCATGTACAAGATGTCGGGCCATCAAAAACAATACTCAGATTTGCCAAACAGTGTGATTATCTCATGTTGCCGATGTATACACTCCTAGACTAATTAGACTGAATTTAGCAGATATCTAGTTTTTTTTTTATAATTTATAACGACGTATATCCAACTGTTTTCTGTTAGCGAAGAAATATGTATTCTTCCTATAACAAGATTAGAAGCTGTTCAAATCTATACAAACTGTTCTGCCAGCAGAGTAATAATTATCAGTACCACGTGGTAAGGACAATTATTCAATTCAAGAACCAGTTTAATATTGTATGTTTATTACAATTATATATGCCTTACTTTATCCCCAAAACGTTGTTCAATGCACTTTGAATAGATTACTTATTGTAAATGGACAAAACTAAATAGATCAAGATTTCCTTACTATATAAGTATTAAATGCATGTAATCTTCGTATCGTAAATGCCTAATAATGAACGGCACGGTGGATTATTACCCGACATTATGTCACTCCACTGTAAAAAGAAAGGATCGTAATAAAATTGAGTATTGCTAATAGATTGGCTTAGCTTACATATAAAATAAGCCAGACCAGCTGAATAAGGACCTCTGAGGGAATGAATTAATCGATCTTATCATCACATATACAGATATACAAAATCTGTTGAGTTGTAGCAAAAGTACATAATATATAGCTGGTAAGAAAATAAAGGTTATTAAACGCCTCTGTTACAAGCAATTAGTATTTTTATCCCAGTTTAAGATGGAACGAAAGGTTTAACTTACGTTAGCGAGGCATTGTATATTTAGTAAATTGATGTCGAAATGTCGTATTTATATGTAATGGCACAGCTTGCCTTACACATTAAAATTATAAAAAACTGTGTATGCATTGATGTATGTATATATATATAGAGAGAGAGATATGTGTGGGGGTGTATATGTATGTATCTAGGCAGCCATAAACATTATATAAATACATACAGGGAGGGGGAAAGAGAGAGATAGACATAGAGAGAGATAGAGAGAGAGACACAAACCAGAGAGAGAAAGAGAGAAAGAAATAAGCTGAAGATAAGTGAAGGTACTCGTATGTACATCTCTGATAATTTGTAATATTTTTTTTACATAGATCTTTAATATGATATACATACCAACACACACACATACATCACCCAGAAACGATCGTAAAATGATGATTTTTTTTCAATATAAGGAACCTCTTCTTTGTTTTTATTTAATTGTTTTTTATTAATTTATCTTCAGTCTATTTTCCTATGATTGTTACATTTTGAAAGCATTTTCTCTGTTCATGATATGTTCTAATTCTTTATAATTATCACCAAATTATTTTGTTGAGCAAAAATTTGCCAAAACTGCAACTATAGTTCATAGTAATGGTTCGGCTGCTGTCTTCTTAACACCCCACTCCTCACTTATTAACCTCGATGTCACGTGATTGATTCTTTTGAATTTGCCACAGACCAAGTAGGAAGTGAATTTTTCAATGTCTTGGAACTTAGTCCATGCTTTGCTTTTTTCCATCCACTGAATTATTTTTGTATAAGTTCCCTGTGTCCACGCATTGCCTGGGAACTTAGCTGAGAATAGACTTCCCTGATGACGAAAGGCTTTCTCCATGTGTTTCGTCGGAAACCATGTTTATTCCCTTTCAGAAACTAATTAGTTGGAGTGAAAGTTTAGTAAGTTAATTTTTATAATTTTCTTATTTTACGTCTTTCATATATATATATATATATATATATATATATATATATATATATATATATATATATATATTTACACACATATATATATAAAATCGCAAGTGTATATTTATAATTCTATATGTATGTATATATATATATATATCATTCTATATATGTGTATATGTGTATATAATATACACATACAATATGAGTACTTAACATGTTTTTCTATCAAATTATAAATATACATTTACGATTTCATTTAATTCCATATAAAATTGATTATTTGTAAGATGAGCACTATCGTTGATGAATTGTTTAAAATAATATAGCATAGAATAATGACTATAATGAACGTGATAAAACATATATGCGTGATAGCCTTAAGATATTAAGAACTCATGATATTGTGTGTTCTATTTTAATGTAGTGCCTTAATATACTGATATTTAATTCCTGTAGTGTCGTGATACATAAAACACTACTTATATTTGCATTATTTTATAATTAACAATTGTACGTTTATTCATACGATAAAAGCTGAACGAAATGATTATCTTTGACTTTAGCATAGATTTAATAAACTTAGTTTCATCGACAAAAAAGTGCACCTAATATCGCAGTTATATGAGTTCCTATATAAAGATCTTTAGTAATATTGGTTTTATAGGATTATCATGTTTCTTACGCTTTTAAGTACATCTGTCTAAATACTTACGCAGCCATGTTTAACTCCTCTGTATATAGGTAGATGCAGAATCCTACGGCGATCTTTTTCGCGAGCTCAGAGACAAACACTATATATATGTATATATATATATGGGTTAGTGGTTAGAGCCTTGCAATTGAAAGGTTGTGAGTTCAATTCTCAGACTGGGCGATGTGTTGTTTCCTTGAGCAAGACACTTTATTGCACATTGCTCCAGTTTACTCTGCTGTAGAAATGAGACGATAGGGACTGGGGTCCATATCATTGCACTGAAAAGTGGTCGTGGAGGTGGCACGGCAAAAAGCACCCAGCACTCACTGTAAATGAGGTTGGTGTTATGAAGGGCATCCAACTGTAGAAATAAAGCCATAATCAGTTCCCGTCCTACCCTTGCAAGCAGGGAAAAAGCGGACGTAAAATGAAATGATATATATATATATATATAGTAATAATAATAAATTTGAAGACTAAAAGGGCGAAAGCAACGAATTTTTGCTTAAACTTTAATCTGTTATTTTAATATATATATATATATATATATTTATTAAAATAACAGATTAAAGTTTAAGCAAAGTATCGCTGCTTTCACCCTTAACGGGATCTTCTGAAACTAATCCTTATCTAGCCTTCTTTGGATTTTAGTCTTCTAATTTATTATTATTACTATATATATATATATATCTAGGGTGGGTAACATTCCCGAGATCCGTGGACGAGTTCTCTCCAGCTGTCTCTGTCCATCATTATCGATGCCATGTCCTGCGTCTCCAACAGACCAGTGTCAGTCCTTAGGGCTTCAACATATGTTAACTCTGGTCTTCCTCTTCCAGTGTCTCCATGTAGGGGCTCCCACAGGAGCACGATGTGCAATGTCAACTATGGATGTCGGTGAGAATGTTCAGCTAACCTCAGACCTCTCTGTGTTACTTTTAAGCTGATTTTTGGGAGGCTCCCATACAGCTCCAAGTTGTTCATCCTCAGGGTATACTGATTAATGTTCAGAGCCATTCTCAGCATTCTCGTGTGGCACCCATTCACCATCTGAGTGAGTTTCTTGGTCAGTGTCCAAGTTCCCCGAATCAGTGGAGGATCAGTAACATCGTCCCAGTGCCAAAGAAGGGAGATCTCTCTAACACCAACAACTACAGGGGAATCTCACTGGCGTCATGTGTGGCATAGACCGTCAACAGTATGATTCTTAACAGGATCCAGCCTGAGATAGAGAAGAAACTCAGGGACAACCAGAACGGCTTCAGAGGGGTAGGGTCAACCACCAGTCACATACTGATGCTGAGGAGGATATTAGAGGGAGCTAAAGCTAAGTGCCTTCCTGCGGTCACAGTTTTCATTGACTTTAGGAAGGCTCTTGATTCTGTGGACCGTCACTGCCTGATGAAGATCTTACAGCCTTATGGAATCGCCAAGAACATAGTGGACCTGATATATATATACGACTGTAAGAAATTAAAAAGGTTATTTATCTCTATTTCCTCATGCCAATGTATTGATAAATTGTACTCATAAATGATCAAACTCAGAGAAGTAATGTAATATTAAATATAAGTCGTGAATGAATATATGTGCGTGTTCTTGTGTAAATGTACACACCCATATATTTTCACCTCTCATCCTCTTTTTCTTATGAGGAAACGCAAATAGTAACCTCACAGAACACTTCAATAACTGATAAATTCTTATTGTAAGGTCTTTGAAAAATAATCGATTAATGGATGTAGTTCAGTAACTCCTGCGTATATGATAGAATGTGTATTTTACAATGACGATGCATATGACTTGTAAAAATCTGAAATAATACTGAAATTGATTATATCGAATAACCCCTTTAATGATATGACCCTTATGAAAAGTTAAACATACATAAATATTTTCTTTAGAATATAGCTGCAATACAATATATACTTTTCAGAAATGAATTGAAATTTATTAATTATATTCTGTTTAATAATATATTAATTTACTCGCCAAGTACTCAATGATTTGAATAAATATTACTAACTAAAAATATACGAGAGTTACATCATTTCATCATTTTAATTTCACATATATCACACACAACAATATGACGCACACGCGCGCGCGCACGCTAACACACACACACACACGCACACGCACACACACATATATACATATATATATACATATATGTATATATATACATATATATATATACATATATATTTATATATATATTTATTAGGTATAGGATTATCCGAGATGTAGTAATGGTTAATTACTACACTGGATATGGTTGACGTACGGTAAGAGGTTACTCTACGAGTTATGGAAGAATTGTTGAAGAAACTTAGTTCCTGATCCTTCTGTATTCCGGAGTGTATATAAAGAATGAATAATAACAGGTAGACATCATAAAAAGGTAATTTATTCCGTGTAGCACACGGAATAAATTACCTTTTTATGATGTTATTATTCATTCTTTATATATATATATATATATATATATATATATATATGTATATATATAGATAGATAGGTAAATATACACGAGTGTGTATGATTGTGTATAGAAGTTTATATTAATAAGAGGAATTCCAACTTTGTCTGATTTACTCGTTTTATTTACAATCCTTTAAAATATATAATGGTATTATAATGAAATAGTATGATAGAATATTAAATTCTAAGTGTTAATTGAACAAGTACTTTCATGCTTTCGCAATCTTCAGGTTCATAATATGTGGTGACAGTCAAATTTGCAATTTTCAACTGTAATAAGATGAGTACATTTCCTACCTTTTATACATTTCATACAGAGAAAAGTGGCTCCAGAATGCTAAGCCCTGTAAACTGTATTTCGACCAATCAGTGTGTAGTTTCACTGAATTACTAAAGTTGATTGGTTTAAGCGTCACGGCTGGTTGAGCATGTCGAACGACCAATAATCATATCCAAAGCATCAATTGTTTTGCTATTTTTAGAAATGATGAAAATAGCATTTTCTATTAATCATCACCATCAACATCACTTTTATTATTATTATTAATTATTATTATTATTGTTATTATTATTATTATTATTGTTATTATTATTATTATAATTGTCATTATTGTTAGTATTATTATTATTATTATTATTGACGAAAGTGGATGTACGTTTTTTGAAGCTCCGTGAGTAAGCAATTTTTGAGGATTAATTGTAGAGAATTGTTTATTTTTTGTACCGCTGAAGCATTATAAGACATTAATTTGTATCCTGTGAAGGAATAACTCATAATATTTGGGCCTTTTGGCCCAAATATTTGAACTTTATTTTGAAAAAAATAATAATTTTTTTCTCAAAAAAACATGGCGGAGCCACGCCCCCTAGAGGCGGGTCTGCTGTCGTGCAACGGCGACTTGAGCGTTGAGAGGAGAGGTGAGGCGAGGAGCGCCACCAGCACGAATGTGAGCAGCGACAGTGCCAGCACCAACGGGCCGAGCGGCGCGGAAGGTGGTAACAACGACAACACCAACACCAACAAGCCGAACAGCGCAGAAGGTGGTAATAGCGAGAGCACCAACAAGGCCAACAGCACAGAAGGTAACCACGACACAGGGGAGAACAACAACAGCAATAGCAGCAGCAACACCAACAAGAACAACAACAGTGACAACACCAACAAGAACACTTTCGCTGCTGTGGCAGCGGCTAAAAGGAGACCATGCTACAGCATCGACTTAACCAACAGAGAGGAAAAGTTGGCCCAGGCCTGGAAAATCATAAACCAAGAGCAGACCTGGGCAAACTTAACTGTCCCGGCAGAAGCCATTGAGGCAGTGGAAAAAAGAACGGTGCATTTCAGATGCATCTCAGTAGAGACAAAGAGGGCAGCGATAATCGCCCAAGCTGACATAGAAGCCGCACTGAAATACATCAGAGAGGACACAGACTTCATAGAGAGGGGCAGGCAATACGGCACCGTTTCGGTGCTGTTCAAGTCTGAAGCCCTCGCTGTGAAGCATTCAATGACCCCTTGCAAAACCAGCAAGGTCATAATGTACCCCTCCCACATGGGAAAACGAATAGCACGTGTGCGCATTCCCAGGATTCCACCAGGACTTGATATGTGGTGGCTCCTGGGTTGCGTAATCGTGGAAGGAACGGATACAGTCCCGGTAGAGGCAACGAGAACTGCCAGGGACGACTGGTCCGGGGTTGATCTGGAGATACTGCTCCAAATCAGACCCGAAAACGTAAAAACAATCCCGGACCACATCCGCCTCCAAAACGGGAGGGTGTTGCATATAATGACTGAGGGCAAAAGGCCGCATTGTTTCCTTTGTGGGGAAACGACACACTTGCGAGCCTTCTGCCCTCAACTGCCGAAAAGCGCAAGGGGTCGAAAGATTCCACTGCTGGCGACGCCGGGACAAGGACCACCAGCAACACCGTCAACAATGGAACCACCAAAATTGCACACCCAGGGGGGAAACGAGGAAAGCTCTCCCATTCCCCCTCCCCCCCAAAATACACACACGAACAAGAACATAAACACTCACTCAGACACAAACACGCTCACAGCCACAGACCCCTCATCCTCCAGCAGTGAAGATGAGGGAAAACCAAAGTCCCCCAAAATACAAAAAACAAAACACAAAAAAAAAAGAAATCCACAAAGCACAAACACCCCCACAAAAGAAAATACACACACCACCCACACAAACATTTTCCCCACAGCATCACCAACACAACCACCAAAATCCCCCAAACGCAAACAAGCTAAACAGACACAAGAACAAATAGACACACAAACATCAGAAACTACAGACACCCCACCCACAACAAACGCAGACACAATAGAAACAACACTAACAAAGCTATCACCACCACAATCACACGAACAAATAAAACCCGAGCAACAAAACATTAAAAACTTCGTGCTTGCCAGAAGGGCCAACAAGGAATTGATGGCCCATGTAGCACGAAGCACAAACATCGAAAAAGACGGGGAAACATTTGAAGCGAGCACATTTCGCGTACCAGATAATTTGCTTCTGATGCGAATGTCGCTCGCTTCATACAAAGAAATTCGAAAGAGCTTTCCTCGGGATGTGGGAACCCCGAACGTAAAACCCACGTCAAGACTATTAAAGGGGTTCCCAAAAGAAACCCCACAAACCATGGAGGTCGAACCACCCGACCTTCACAAGACCCCGGAAGGTAAGTAAACCTTTCCTCTCCCATTCATCCTGCCAGCATGGCCATAAGAGTAGGAAGTTTAAATGTTCGTGGCCTGGGGTCGCCCTGGAAGCAAGGTCACTTGCTCAACGACCTCAGGTCACTAGGAATGGATGTAATTGCCATCAGCGAGACCAGAATTTCCGACACACGCGCACTGGCGCCGATTTTCGACGATTATCAGATCTTTGCATCTGTTAGTCGGCCGGGAATGGGAGGTGGAGTGGCTGTGCTGTTTAGGAAATGTCTGGATCTCGAGGTAAGGTCAATCTTCCGGGATCCTGACGGAAAGTTGGTGGTCCTGGACGTGAGCAATAGCGAAGGTGGTGCCTTTAGACTGGTGGCCGTCTACGCCCCTACTGGGGCCGGTCGGCCGGACTTCTTTAGGCGCCTGGAAAACTTTCTGCTTACGTCTCGCCCTTTACTGTTAATAGGGGATTGGAATGGCATCTTAGAAGCACGCTGGGATTGTGTGGGAGTATCTGATAGGAGCGGGGGGTGCAAAAGCCTCAAGTACCTGATCAGCCAGTTTCAACTGTCTGACAGGTACCGACTAGATTTCCCTAATGCGCCAGTATGGACCTGGACCAATCGCATAGGGTCATCTAGATCGTACATAGATAGGATTTTCATTAGGAAAAGAGATAGAAATAGTGTAGGATGTCCACATTTTAAAACGGTTGCCTATTCAGATCACAAGCTTGTGATCTGTATGGTCGACCTAGATAAGACACGTAGGTTAGGACCTAGCTACTGGAAGCTAAACATGTCGTTTCCGGCACGTAAAGCTTACAGGGACCGGGTCAACAACTTAGTTAAGCAAAAGTTGACAGGGGGGGTTGTCAACAACAGGTGGTGGGGGGCACTCAAAAGAGAGATTAGAGCAACCTCGATAGGATTTAGCAAAGAAGTAGCAATAGAGAAAAATAGAAAGGAGGAGGGGCTGATAGCTAAGTTAGACGAGGCTATTTGTAGTGGCATTGCAACAGACGTGCTAGCGGCGAGAATGGCACTAGACCATTTCTTCAATGCGAAACACGAAGGTTGCATTGTCAGAGCTAAGGCGCGTGCTCTGAGGAACGAGGGAACCAAAGCTGCCCGATGGGCTCGCTTTGCAGAGACGCAGCGTGGAAATAAAACCACAATTCGGTCTTTGACGGATCGAGATGGACACGAACTGAGCGATTCCAAGCGGATGTGTGAGGCCTTTCGCCAGCACTTTGCTCGATTGTTCGGGAGGATGGGTGAGTCGGAGATGGCGGCGGACTTCAGTCCCTACCTCGACGGCTTGCCACGCCTCTCGACGGCCGACGCTGAGCGCTGCGAAGAGCCGATAACATCAGCCGAAATTCAGGACGCCCTTGTCGGCTGCTCGAGTCGCAAGTCACCCGGTTTGGATGGTCTGCCCTACGAGCTTTACGTAAATATGCCAGACTTGTTCTCCGATCTCCTCGAAGCGCTCTACTGCAACTGGCAGCAGAACGGGAGCATTCCCAGTTCTGTGAGCCGTGGCGTAGTGACGCTGATAAGGAAAGACGAGAACAAGAGGGACACACTAGATAATTTCAGGCCCATAACCCTGCTCAACACAGAGTTTAAGATTTTGGCCAAGGTGTTAGCGAAAAGGTTGGCGCTTGTCGTCAAAGATTTGGTTGGGGAGGCGCAAACTTGCGCAATCCCGACCAGGTCCATACACGACAACCTCCACCTCATGCGATACATCATAGAGAGGGTTGGGTGCAAACCTGGCTTCGGTGGGGCTCTGATCAATTTAGATCAATCGAAAGCATTCGATAGGGTCGACCATCGGTACTTGGAGGCTGTCCTCGAGGCGGCTGGCTTCGGCCCCGTCTTCAGAAGCTGGATCGCTGCAATGTACAGCGGCATCCGCTCGGTGGTCAAAGTTAATGGCCACCTCTCGGAACCGTTTCAGATCTCTCGATCGGTCCGTCAAGGGTGCCCTCTCTCCTCACTTCTGTACGTATTGACTCTTGAGCCTCTACTGCGGAAGCTGGAGTTGTTGCAGGGCATCCCGCTCGAACCGGGACGTAGAAAGGCTGCGTCCGCTTATGCGGACGACATCACCGTGATGGTGTCGGACACCTCGGAAATCGAGGTGATCCGCACCCATTTGGAGGAATATGAAAGGTTGACGGGAGCAAAACTTAACCCGGAAAAGTCGGTGGGCTTGCAGCTCGGCACCTGGAGAGGCAAGTCCATGCCGTCCAACAGCGTCGTTGGGCGCTGGACAGACGGACCGGTAAAGTTGCTCGGGGTTTGGTTCGGACCAGACCTCCAGGTGGATAAGAATTGGGACGAGGTGACGAGCAGGATAGCCAACCTCACCCAGAAATGGGCTGAGAGAAAGCTATCACTGAAAGGGCGGGCGGAGGTGGCGAACGCGTACATCGCGTCCGTCATCTACTACCGCCTGACCGTCGTGCCTTGCCCCCGTCCACGCCTCGCCAATTTGGAACGGCTCCTTTTCAAATTTTTGTGGAGGGGACAGGTCCCGTTGGTGAGGCGGTCCATCTGCTGCCAGCACCCTCTTCGTGGAGGGCTGGGCATGCCGTGGCTAATGATGCGCAGACATGCGCTGAGGCTGCGACATCTCCAGATATTTTGCCTAAACGGTGAACAGGTGTGGTCGCCGTTTGTTAGACGGGCCTTTCCGCAGCTCATCTCTTTGACTGAGCTGCAGTCCTGGGTCAAGAAGAGACCGAGACTGGGCGACTGGCATCTGGAATGTTGCCAGGCGCTCACTGCACTCTGCAAGGTGGGCAATGCGGTCAGTGGAACTTCCACTCAAGATTTCTATAGAGGATTAGTGGAGGGCAAGTGCGATGACGTACTAGGAGAGGCTCTGGGCGTCAACGAAGTAGAACTGACCAGTATGTTCCGGAGGACTTTCGAGCCGGGGACGATGGATAACTTCCAGAAATCCCTCGCTTGGCAGTGCTACCGGGGGGCGCTGCCGGTTCGGGATAAACTCTACAGGCACGGAAGTGCTGTCAGACGAACCTGCCCGAGATGCGCGCAGAGCGACGAAACCGTTCTGCACGCACTCGTCCAGTGTCCGTGCATTGCTGACTTGTGGGGTTATGTCGAACAGCTATTGTCGCGTGTAGAACGGATCCGGCTATCGTCCGAGTCCATAGTGAAGATTGACCCGCCGCCTTCTTTTGGTCAGGAAGGGCAGGCAATTTTCCTCTGCCTGGTGGCAGTAGCGAAAGAGGTTGCATGGTGGACCAGGTTGAAAGGACTGAAGACAGACACTTTTCTCTTCGGCCAATCCCTCATCAACTTCTTCAAGTTTCACTTGGAAAGGAAGGTGAGGGTGGAGAGAGAAGTGCTGCCCCCCAGTACATTTACTGAAAGGTGGGTGAATGTGGCGAGAATGGCCCGCGTGAGTGGGCCTACTCTGATCATGCGCCTGTAGGCTGGTGAATTCGAGAAGGAGAGGGGTGCCCTTCCCGGGTGCCCTAGGAGCGTCGGGTGGCTCAGGACTGGTGGGGTGCTTGAGTCAACCCTGGGTGGTGATCCCTCTTATTGGGGAACTTTCATTGTTGTATTTTTATTGTTATTTTGTTTTTTTGTTATTTATACTTACTCGATCTCTATGTAAACCCCCACTGTCCCTGTCTATTGTGTTGTCCCCTATATGTCGGCCCTTGTGGCCAATAAATGAAATCATTATTATTATTATTATTATTATTATTGTTAGTATTGTTATTATTATTGTTGTTATTCCTTGAATCTCAGTCATTGATGTTGGTTAACTGGAAAGTCCGTTGGATTGAATATCAAGCCACTACCTGCAGCCTCAGATATTCAGGACGTATCGGAGGGTTTTTGCTGTTCCAAGCAAGCATGCCTTTTGAAGCGTTCCAAAAAGCGTGAAGGGGCCGATTTTCTTTAACCATCCCTGGAAACTTTTGGAGATAGTCCCCAGTGCGCCTATGACAATCGGGATCA
>OZ024758.1:18614829-18624829 GCA_964016885.1 Eledone cirrhosa
CCTTGAGAGTAACAATATGCTGAACTCCAACCAGCATGGATTCCGTAATGGAAGGGATTGCCTGACGCAGCTACTGCATCACTTTGATGACATTTTGAGAGCCTTGGGAGAGGGTTCCAACACTGATGTTATCTACCTTGATTTCAGCAAGGCCTTTGACAGGGTTGATCATAACATTCTACTGAGAAAGCTGTCCAATATTGGTGTCACTGGAAAGCTGCTGCAGTGGATCAAGAGCTTCCTGTCAAACAGAACCCAACATGTTGTAGTTGAGGGAGTCAAATCAAGCCCAGCCAAAGTCAGTAGTGGAGTCCCACAAGGCACTGTGTTGGGCCCACTTCTCTTCATCATCTATATTAATGACATCACTGACATCATCAAACACAGCAACATTAAAATTTTCGCTGATGATTCCAAGCTCCAAAAGGTCATCAATGGCGTGGATGACCGGATAAGCCTTCAGTCAGACCTACTGGCTGTTACCCAATGGGCAGAAAAGAACAACATGTTACTGAACGAAGACAAATTCGAACTGATCCACTTTGGAAAAGAGGATGCTCTGAAACTCCCGTACTCCCTTCCCTCCGGGGAAACTCTCGTGGCATCTAACAACATCAGAGACTTGGGAGTAACCGTGGACAGCAACATAAGCTGGACCACGCATATAAGCAGCAAAGTTGACATGGCCCGCAGAATGTGTTCCTGGATCCTCAGAACCTTCCAGTCGAGAGATTCCCGCACCATTATCCTTCTCTTCTCTACTTTCGCCCGACCACACCTTGAATACTGTTGTCCACTGTGGTCTCCCCACACGAAACAAAGTATCATGAAACTTGAAGCTTCTCAAAGGGCAATCACGAAAAAGATAGATGGCATGTCAGACCTTGACTACTGGGGTCGATTAGAAAACCTGAAACTTTACTCACTCCAACGTCGCCGTGAGCGTTATATTATCTGCATGATGTGGAAAATGTTCCATCATCACTGCCCAAATGATGTTGGCATCGCCTTCAAGATACACCCAAGGCTTGGGCCCCGTGCTATCCGTCCCATTCAAAAATCTAAATCGCAACTCATAACAACAATACGGCACAATTATTTCACCTCAATCGGCCCTGCTCTCTTCAACATCACACCAGGACACGTCAAAACAGAAACTGACCACACAAAATTCAAGAAGTCTTTGGACAAATTCCTCCAAGTAATCCCGGACAAACCACCCACACCCGGATATGTCTCCGCAAACAGTAATTCTCTTCTCGAATGGGCCATGGTGCCCAAATCCTGAATTGAAAGACTTCGCCAGGTGGTGCTATTAAGTTAGACATGGCCTGGGCCAATACTGGCCAAAACATTTCAAAGTTATTCTAAGTTACATATATACATATATGTATATATATATACATATATACATATATGTATATATATACATATATGTATATATGTATATATATACATGTGTATATATGTATATATGTATATATATACATGTGTATATATGTATATATATACATTTGTATATACATATGTATATATGTACATATGTATATATATACATATATGTATATATATACATATATGTATATATATACATATATGTATATATATACATATGTACATATATATATATATATATATGTATATACACATGCACACATGCATATATGCCTGTGTGAGATGTGGTTTTAGCCAAATTTCATCTACACAATCTAAGCATAGATACCATGACATATCCCCTCATATGTACGATGTCATCTTCGTGTGCAAGATAAAAAAATACCCGGGTGTATCCCTCTTTCTCTCTACACTCACCCTGATACACATAGACAGACCCGAACACAAACATTCATATATGTATGTTTGTGTGTGTGCGCGTGTATGCGTGAGTTTGTGTGTGTGCGTGTGTTCGTGTATGTGTGTATGGTTGTGTATGGGTGTATATGTGCGTGTGTGTGTGTGTGTAGCGCATGTATGTGTGTGCGTGTGTGCGTGTGTGTGTGTGTGTTTATACATTTATTTATTTAACATTCACATATAAACATTCTTTTTCTCAAAGCAAATATTCATGAAAGCCAACAGAAGTCAGAAGAACCGATAAATAATGAGAGAATATATAACATCGAGCAGTGAATAATATCACTGAATTTTGAAAATTCGTGAGAGTTTTGCTTTTTTGAACCGTTTATGAGAATATCGCGTGCCGATGCTTGTAAAATTAGCGGCACTCGTTTATTTCTCAGAAACAAGCTAAACAACGTGGTTATACAACGGATATGAAATCGGAAGTGGTATTTCTACGGATTATCTTAGCTGACACGCAAAAGCACAAGCTAACACTAGACGGCTACTTATGTATACAAGTGTAAATGACTAACGTCGTTATGTGCTCATAAGTTATATATACAATGTAATTTTTTTTCTCTTTATTGAATTATGTATTTATATTTTTATTTTATTTTGTCGATTCTCTTTTATTCCTCATATCCCCTTCGGTGTATTTGTTTTCGTGGTAAATAGAATATACAGCAATATAGAAAATTGAGCGTATAAGTAGAACAATCTACATGCGTCTGGTAATATGGTGTTATTCTGCATATCAGTATATCGATGTGTACACACACATAGACACACACACACACACACGCGCGTATTTATACACAAACACATGCATATATTTGCACACTGTTGCACGCCTAGACAGAAAAAGAGAGAGTAAGAAAAAAAACGAGAGAGAGAGGGAGATATACGATCGCATACAAATACACACAACTGTATACATATATATATATATATATATATATATATACCTGTTTTATGGTGTGCAAATATATGTACACACACACACATATATATATATATATGTGCGGTTGCGTGTGTGTGTATATATATTTATATATGTATATGTATATGTGCATTTTATGTGTGCTCTTGTGAATTGGCTTGTGAGGGTGGATGGTGTTTGTGTATGTATGTATGCAATCCCTCTACAAGGAAAACGAATCCAACTCTGTGTGTTCTTTTTACCAAAGTATTTATTATATTCTGCTGGAACAACGGCAATATATGTATATTCGTATATTTGTTTTACTCCCCTCATGTTTTTTATATATATATTGCATTTGTAGTTCTAATAAAAGGCAAATCCTTATAATTTTACATATAGCGTTCTTATTGGTTTTAACCGATAGGATAGGATTCTTTGGAAAGAAATTTGTATACAGAAGTGTAATATTAATTTTAAATTCTAGGTGCTGCTACCTGCTTCAAGAAGTTCGATTCACAAACGTGAAACGACCTTATACAAATGCCTTACCCGCCTCGGATAGGTCATAGCCTTCTAGAAAATAACATAGTTGATATTACTGACGCTTTGCTTTTGTTTATATGTATGTTTGTGTGTGAGTGTGAGTGTATATATATAAATATATATATGTGTGTATGTGTATGTGCATATATGTGTGTGTATATATATATATATATATATATATATATATATATATATATATATATATATATATATATATATATATTTATTTATAAGTGTGTGTGCATATATGTGTGTGTGTATATATATGTTTATATGTGTGTGTGTGTTTGTGTGTGTATGTTTGAGTTATATATATATATATACATACATATATATAACTATATCAACATCATCATCATTTTAGGTCCGCTATTCCTTGCTTCCACGGGTGGAACGAGCTCTTTTCAACACACCATCTCTCCATTCGTCACGGTCCTTCCACAAATTTTCAGTGAGCTTCAGCGATTTGAGGTCAGCTGTCACGACCTCCGCCCATGATGTTCGTGGTCCCTTTCTACTGCGTCTTCCTCCTACTGGGATTTCTTCGCACTTGTTAACCCACCAGTCATGCACCATGCGCATCACATTTCCATTCCAATGCATTCTTCTATGCTGCACACTATTTATTCCACTTATTCACAGTTACATTCTCAACTCGCCTATGTTTGGTCATTCACACACATTGACATTGCACATCCATCGGAGCATGCTTGCATCTTTCTCTCCAGCCGTCACATATCCTCCACAGTTGCTGTTCATTTATCACTACCATGCATCATCACGCATTTCACATAGGCATCATATAACCGGCCTTTCGTTCGTAAGGAGAAATCCTTCGTTGTCAACACAGGAAGCAGCTCCCTAAACTTCATCCAGCACGTGTGGTGTCTATGTTTAATACTAACTTATTGTTTCGAGAAAAAGTGATCAATGAAATAATGATTTTGGAAGAAAAATAAATACTAGAGAATATAATTGTTTCTATGTTCGGCACAAGGCCAGCAATTAATCCAGTACATTACTGGTACTTTATTTTATCGACCCCGTAAGGATGAAAGGCAAATTTAAACCTCGGTTGGATTTGAACTCAGAACATAAAGGCGATAACTCTAGGCTGCAAAGCATGGTGTCCGATCTTCTATGGCATTGCCAATAACCCGCACTTGGCAACCCCGCTATTATACCGGAGAATATAATAAGATCGAATAAAGTAAAGGGGTATTCATGTAGATCCGCGTTCCAACGAGAGATGCCGTCTAAAAAAATGTAGATTTCTTGAAATTACTTTAATCAGTAGTCTCTTTAAATGAAATATAATTCTCACGAATGTACTTGAAGTTCCACACTCTAAATTTACTGCCGATCTGTGTAAGTTTGATTTATTAAATCAATGTTGTCGTTAAATGTATTTCATACGAGTATTGCATTAAATGGAATTTGTTTATAAGAGAATTGTATTAATTTTATAGAAAAATTTTATTCGCTTTTCTTTTATTTAGGGAGGGGAATGTTGTAAAACAAATACTTCGCCTGTATCCAATATATGTATGTATACACAGCATTCTCAGTAGTATACACTTTTCCCTTGTATATATATATATATATATATATTCACTTTTTTCTGACTGTTCCACTTTCATTCCACACACACACTCTCTCTCTCTCTCTCTCTCTCTCTCTCTCTCTCTCTCTCTCTCTCTCTCTATATATATATATATATATATATATATATATATATATATATATTCTCCTATGCCAGGGCGGTGCACTGGCAGTATCGGTAAAGTTGGACGCGATGCTTAGCATAATTTCGGTCCTTTAAGGTCTGAGTTCAAATCCGCCGAAGTTAACTTTGGTTTTCATCCTTATGGGGTCGATAAAATAAACCATTAGTAACGTACTGGGGTCGAATGAATCGTTTTCCCCTCCCCCAAAATTACTGCCCTTGTGCCTATACTAGAAATCATATTCTCCTATGCCTCTGTTACCTTTCCCTACTTGTGTGACTGAACTAACTCTCAGCAAAACCTTAAAGTTCCACGTGGGAATGGAAATCAGTGAACAGAGGATCTTTTGATCTAGAGAACATGTGATTAAGGTTTGTAAATTTGTCACGAATGGCTCTGATGCGAAACTACATTCAACATACGTAACATCGGAAAATACGGCTAGAAATCCTTTAGTAATCAGTGTATTTCTCTGCCATGTTTGAGAGTAGGTGGGTGACCAAGTTTGTATACGCTCCATTTTATTATCTATCGCCTGAGGCTTTTCATTATCAGTTTATATTAACGTGTACCGCTTCCCTTTGCTATTTGTTCCTGTAATATCCCTTCATTATATTGCTGTCAATGTTGTTGTTATCGTTTCTTACAACTTCGCGATTGAGCCACGTGCAATTTGAATGGTTTCAAACGATTCGTGAGATTCTATGACAAATCGAATCATTTTATGCGTGGAACCTTCTGCTTGAGATGTAAGATTTTATGACTTGTATATCTTATCTGTTTGATAAAGAAACTATTTTAACACAACAAACGATTTGTTTCTGCAATTGAACCTTTTCACACATATCGTCGAAAACAGTGCACATTCCGATATTTCAAGACAAACAGGAAGCAATACATATACAAGACATGCTAAAACAAATGAACAGATTTTACTTTCAACGTAATCCGAGAGGGAATGGACTATTCACTATCAAATATATCTAGCATCATAAAACACACAACGTCAGCAAAGAATAAAATAGAGAACGTATAAGCTAGATAAAGTTCAGGTTTTACATCCGTTGCCTTCAGCACATTAATGTTGAATATTGCTTAGGTGGTTGGACACATAATGGTGAGGCATAAATATGGAAGCACATGAAATGCTTTCTATACTGAAACACGTTTTATGTCCGTAGAAGAGGAGGCATCTAGCTTTGCTTGGCAATCGCAGAAAATTATTTCCAATGAATGGAGGATTAACATAAAAATTACAGTCCGACTTGTTCAATTATTTTAAATGCTTATTTCGAAATAAATATTGCCCCATAAAACATATGATTCTTAGTAATGCTTTCAGTTTGTGGTCCGATGTGTTACGCCAGTACGAATGTTTATATGCAGTGCCAAGGTGCGTTCTCTATCAAGTGCTTAGCTGCATGTAAAATACCTTCATATGTGGAAATATTTACAACTAACAAATGAGGATGTACTGCTGTTAGCTGACATGCTTGCTGTGTTCTCGTTGAAATTTAGTATTTACATGTATGTTATAATGTAGGAAATGGCTTTTGTCTATCACAATATACTCAATTTTGGTTTAAATTTCTTTACTCTCGTATTATATCATCCGTACAGTATTTTTCAACTAAATGTATTTCATATCTGAATACAATATATATATATATATGTGTGTTGTGCCTCTGATATAACGAGGGAACAGCTTACCGTAATTCCCGGCGCCGAAGACGCAACTTTTTTCCTGAAATAAGTCTCGAAAATATACCATGCGCCTTGGAGGCCGAAGGTACTTTATTATCTTTTTTCAAACTTTTGGTTGTGAAAATTAGGGTGCGTCCTCGAAGACAAAGCGTCTAATACAGTATGTTTTAAGTGGAAAAGTGGAAAATGAATTAGAGTAGGCCCCTCTACGCGAAATGATTACTTCGATTGTAACCCGTTTCATTTTCTAATATAATGTACTCAATGCAATAAAGAATAGGGTATGTTAAAAATGTGATTATATTTGTAAGTAGATGAAAGAAAAAACACTATGATTAAGAGGATGGTAATGATAACGGAGATGATGATGATGAAATTAGTGATGACGACGATAATGACAATAGTGGTGGGGGTGATGGTCATAATGGTAGTGATGATAATCAAATGAAGATTGTGGTTATGGCTTTGAGGAAAACATTGCAGAAATGATTAAAGTTGTTGAAGTTAAAATGGGATTTTATTTCCCCAACAAAGATAATATGAAGTTTATTCAATTTCTTAAATTAGAAATGCAATATTTCTTTAGATTTAATTAAATTAGTAGAATAAGAAAACAATATTTCATCAATCATCATTTCCCAAGAGATATTCGTTTTCTGTATTTTTTTTCTTCATTCATTTCTTTCTATTTGCCAAATTTGATAGACATATATGGTCCACACAGCAAGTATTAATCATGCAGCATCACTGAACAACTGTAGAAATATTTAATTATTGACAAACTTAGAAGCTTCATGCTGGTTGATGTTCAAATGGTTGAGTTGACAGCTAGCAGACAGGCATGCACATTCTTGAAGCCTTTTTCACACAATAACCTAGCCGTGTAATATTTTGATTTTATGGCATACTGAGTTATAAATATATTAATTAATTGGTAGGAAGGTATGCATTAGTATTGAAATAAATATATAATGATGAAGACTTTATAAGAGGTAGTGACAGATATTTCTACATACCATTTGAAATGAATATATAAATGAAGGAGAGATGCTCTTTGTGTGATTGCATAAATGGGTTCTGATAAGTATGATCTCATATTTCTGCATCTAAAAATGGTAGCCATGTTAATGAGATGCATTGTTTCAGCTATCAATAGCGTAAATGTTTGCCTTATACATTTTCAACGCTGACAGGAAATGTGCAAGAATGATACAACTCATCGATGGATGACATACACACGCAACAAAGAAAATTATTAATATTGCATATAACCGATTTGTATCGAAGAAATAAAAAAAAAAATAGTATATGGATATTTCAAATATAGCATATATTGAACATGTTGAATGTTGTTTTAATTAAATCCTCAAAAATATATAACACATTTGTACATCCATACACACAATGCTGCTTGCTAGCAACCATGCGGAATTAGAGGAAAAACGTTATTGTTTATAGAAAGCTAGAGCAGTGTCAATTGTAAATTTACAAATAAAAGGAATTTCAATAATAGGTGTCCGAATAGTTCCACTATATGTGTGTGCGTGTGCGTGTGCGTGTGCGTGTGCGTGTGTGTGCGCGCGTGCGTGTGTGTGTGCGTGCGTGTGTGTGTATATATATATATATATCTAGGGCGGGAAACATTCCCGAGATCCATGGACGAGATCTGTCCAGCGATCTCTGTCCCTTATCCTCGCTGCCATGTCCTGCGTATCCAAGAGACCAGTGTCTGTCCTAAGGACATCAACATATGTCAACCTCAATCTCTCTCTTCTAGTGTGTCCATCTATAAATAATTTTGAAAACCATACAATGCATTAGAAAGAAAATCAAGATTACTAAGATAAGAACCGAACCATACCATAACTAATTTACTAAGGTAAGATTTTTTGTTAAATTAGCAATCTTGATTTTCTTCCTGATGCATTATGTGGTTTTCAAATTGATTTAAATTTGTGTTTCCTATTTAACAATGCTTCAAGCAAACTTCTCTTTATCGACCCTGTAACGATGAAAGTCAAAGTTAACTTTGGCGGGATTTGAACTCAGACAATAAAGAGACGTAATTATGCTGCAAACATTGCGTTCGACCCACTACTGACACTGCCAATCCCGCGCCCTCGATATAAAATAATGGTCTGCTAATATGAAAACACAATTCATATATCTCAATAAATCCCATCGCCTTTCAGGAATTTAAGTAAAACGATTCTGTATAGAATTGTCCTCTCCGAGAGCATTTAATAGAAATAAACTATAAAAATAATGTTTAACATACTAAAACGTAAATGCGACTGCATAACTATGATAAATGATATCCATCAAATTAATCATATCCATTAATAACTGATTTAATCGATTCAATTGCCCAATGTTTCGATTAAAAATTTTAAAAACATTAATACACACGGAGTTTGTCGATTCTATAGAGTATAGAGAATATGTTTAAGGAAGAATAATGTAAAGAATTCTTAAATGTTACTGAACGGTTTACAACGGTTTACAGTAATATACTCATGTGAGAGGTTATGCTTCTGTATATATATATATATATATATATATTAATATAACAGATTAAAGTTTAAGCAAAGAATCGCTGCTTGGATTTTACTCTTCAAATTTATTATTATTACTATATATATATATATATATATATATATATATATATGTCGAAGAAAGTGTAGTAAGGAACCAGGTGGACAGTAACGTAGAGTGGGTAATAGGAAATTGTTCTAGACTCCGACGGCAGAGCTCAAGCCGTTTCGACGTCTATTTCTGGACAGAAAAGTCCAGAAATGGCCGTATATATATATATATATATATATATATATATATATATATATATATATATATATATAACTGAAAATAGACTGAGAGCCTACTGTCCTTCATATGTAGTCTGCTGATTATCATTGGTATTTCTTCGCATGCAACGTAAAGAGAGGATTCATTGACTTGACTCTCTTGGACTTGTTTTACGTTGCACTACTCCCATGTTGTTTGTCTACATTTTTTCTTTTTGCTCTGTCCCGATAGCTTAAATAATTATCGCTCGCACTGACTTTAGATATCTTGTCTTTAATGCGAAGAAATACCAATAATATTCAGCAGACTAATGATGAGGGACAGCGGTGTCTCTCTCTCTCTCTCTCATATATATATATATATATATATATATATATATATATATATATATATATTTATATATATATAACGTTTTATTCTATTAATTGTTACAGTTGGTAGAGTAGGGCCAAGCTGG
>OZ024758.1:18632329-18667329 GCA_964016885.1 Eledone cirrhosa
AATATTCCCATTGTAATATTTCGTTTCACATACAATTCTCAAAATCCACTGAAACCAGCCTTAAAAAAGAAGCGTTGCTAAACATTATATCCTTAAAAATTAAATAGAAATGGAATTAATATTTATAGTACTCTATAGGATTTACTCAACGATTTTGGAGCCTATTTAATGTTATATATTTTCTAATATTTAGCTGTTAAAATCAACTAGCATATTTCAGTATTTGAGTTTAGAATTGGTGATTAATTTCATAACGTTTTAATGATGAAACAAGCACAATTATTATATGCCAGTTTAATGAGCGAAGCAGATTTTAAAAATAATTCGACATGGACGTAATAATCCATATTAAAAAAAAATAATAATGACAAAGTGGTGTACTGTTGTTGCATTCAAATAATTATATTTGAGTGGTATCTTTCAAAAGAATGTAATAAAAAAAGAATTCAAAGAGAGTTCACATACTCGATTCAATATTCCGTAACATTCATTTAAGCAAGTATGTTCTCCGATAAAGTAATTTATATTTCAAAAATAATTGTGTTGTTTTGAAATTAATTTCCCTTACCAAATGCAACGAGTCGAAGCAACACCAAAAGATTTTCAACTCGATTTTTTTGGCTATGCTTCCTCTTCCGTATCTCATGCATTTTACTAGCAAAACTATTAGTTTAGGGAATTATATTTATTTAGTTGATTTTCATTTCATTCTGATGAAATATTTGAGGTTATTAATCGTTAATGATCCCTCCCACCGCCCCAAAAAATAACTGTGCACTTCCACATACTCTAACTACTAATTAACTAGTAGATGACTAACTTTCATAACGGTTAGCATCAGCTAATGAGATCAGATTAAATCGAAACAAGTTCGAAGAACTGCAGAAATCGACGACAAATGTATATTTTTTTGTCAAATAATATCTCATTTGTCTTTTGGTTTCCCAGCTGTCTCTTTATAGTCTGCTTTATTCTGTTCTTGTAAATAACAAAGCTCTACTTTATGTATGGATACTCTGTTGACTTATTTCGGAATTCTATTTTTAACTTTATCCCATCTACATTTCAATAAAAACATATTTATGCATGAGTGCGTGATGTGTGTCCGTGAAGTATATAGGTATACACCAGGTCCGAAAATAAAGGAACCAAACTCCCACTGCCATTACCCCCGTCTCTCCCATTCTCCTGACGCCGCACTGATGAACAAATGAGGGCCCAGGCGCTGCCGCTCCGCAGCCCGGCGGGCTAAATAGAGCAGGTGTTTCCCTACGAATGGTACTAATATTACTAATATGTCGGCACCATTCCCTGCATCATAATAGAAAGAGTCAATACGATATAACAAACCAGCCTATGAAATAATCAAACGAAATGGAGCAGCGTATAGCAATGTGTTTAAGGTAATGTATAAAAAGCCACTAGAAAAATTACAATACATTCATGTAGTGCAAATGCCATATATCACGCATACACACAGTGCTGAGACGCAATATGTGTCAATCTTTGAATCAACCCATATTTCTGGAATTTTTAAGTATCACATCCACGTTGATATGTGTTCATCTTCAACTAACAAGTTAGGCTATTTTAATGAAAACAGCACTTCAACCACGGAAGAAACCGACAGCGTGATGATAATTATCACACCCAAACAATTATCTCCCCAGCATTACATTAGCTAGAGTGATATTCGAATAGGAATGGAAGCAAACACAAAATGTTATCTCCAATACACCATAAACAAGAGTAGTAAATGACATCCATATTACGCAGGACGACTACAGTATTTAACGTTTCGGTTAGGCGGAGATAAGGCAGGGACATTAAGTAATATGTTTTAGGAGCTGATTAAAACAGGTTTTCTAAAGAAATGTTAAGGCAGAATAGAGGTGGTTGGATCAATACTGAAATCAACAGTCACACCAAAGACACCATTATATTTTAATCCAAGAAGCAACATCTTTCTTCCGTTACCTGGTCTGGAATTCGGTATAAAGAGCTAGATTTCTATCATTTTTGTTGAATGTCTTTCCCTCTATCATCTTTCTGAAGCATATACAACTGCTAATAAAAATTGCCCATTTAAAATGAAGTGAATTATGTATATAAACTATGCATTCCAGCACAGTGAATAACACTAAAACCACATGATATTATGTACCCAAATTAACATTTAAATATTTTACTTAATCTTTACATAATATCTGCTTTTCCTCAGAATTTTCCAGTGTATGATCTTAATTGTCCTCTTTATAAAACTTACAATAATTACACTTGCGTTCTTATTGAGAGTCCACGAAAGCTAAAAGTGCTATACTCAATTTATCGGATCATTTCCTCGCCAAAGGTTACTGCTAATATAGATAAATATGATAATTTCCAGGGTCTTTGTTTAACGCTATCCGTGTAGCAGCTGGAAACGCTTATACAAATAAAAATTGATTAGTTACGATGAATAAGCACTTGTAAATATACATAATAGAATATAATCGAATATCTAACATGATTCGAGGAATCGTACATCTGTTGATGTCTGGTAACAAAACTCACTCACGAATTCTCGTGGAAGACTTACTAATGTAGCACAGACATTGTCGTTTCCTGGCGTCGCCGGTGTAGACATTTTAAATTACAGCCGAAGTAGACAAAATATTTCGTGTGTAATATTATGTGTATTAGGTTAGATATTACATCAATACGGAGAATCACTAATGTTCTCTATGCATTCACTTTTAACGATATATAACAAACTCACAGACGAATTCGTCGATTACCCCTCTCCTATACTATCCATCGTTCACGCATGAAATATTTATTTGCTTAGATAACTAGTAAATGCAAATGGTGAGTTCAAGGTAATAAGAAACCCAATAAAAGTCTTCATTGTATGTAAATTAGAAAAATAAAATAACTGAAAAGAAATGTTAAATACATCATTAGATTCGGCGTTTCGGGAAATAATCGTACAGGATAGAGCATTAGGTTATAGTTCACAATCTTACAAATATATTTTATCGTATGCATTTCCGTTCTACCATGAACTGTTTCCCATTCCTTCCATTGCTTGAAACATATGGGAATATATGACATCCCATCTCAATGGGAAATTAAGCACATACAGGAATGAGGATGTAAGTGGATTTGAGAAAGGAAAGCATTGATATCAGTACTTCACAGGCAATCTTTTCATCGCATCTGAATGAGAATAGTTATTGCGTTATATATATATGTATATATGCATGGACATATATGCATGTTTGCCTTTACAGTGTAAAGTTTGTTCCTCTATATTCTTGAAACTCAATGCATTGTGAAAGGTAATCCTCTGACAACTGACTTTAGTTTAAGTGCTATTTTATTATCTAAATGTACATATCTAGCAGGATAACTTTGTTTCTAAAGCAACATTTCTTTTGTTAACATAAATCGTTTGTGCTTTTACCGAATAAATAAGCTTTCCGTTGCGCGCACTTCATCCCTCCACACAGAATTCACAATATAGTAACAGAAATCAATACAAAACATTGTTTATTGCATATATATATGTAGAGTATGTAAGCGCAAGTACAAACTCAGGAATCACCATTCATAAATCCCTATTCCAATTCAGAGAAAGATAAAATATTAGTTATTCTTTAGATATGAAATATCCTTCTAAACACGATATACACTACTACCATATTCCAAACTAGTGTACATATTTGAAGTTTATTTTAGATTTGGTTTTTAAACTGAGAAGTGTTTCATAGTATGGTATATATCGAAGTTATGAGTTGCTCTGTACTTTTTATTGAATGAAGATTCATATGAAATATGTATATAAAACATTGATATTTTTCGCACATGAAAAATGATTGCTTTACTCTGTGGGAGCAATTTAACGTTATTACCGATGTTGGTGACATAACTATCTATGTGTCCGGGACATAATACAGTTGTATATTATGTCTTTAATGCTCTATATAATAATAGGTATGTTTATACCAAAACAATGGAGTGTTTTAATGCACGCATTTAGTCTCTCTCTAAAAAAAGCAAACGACTCAAATATGAATCGCACCATTTTTCATAAAATTCAATTCATATTTATCAGTTTAATATCATCTCGAGGAAGTGAAATATCTCGACTCCCGATTGAATTGTAACAGGCAATTGTAATATTTTAGGAAAACTCTCAAAACAATGCATTATATCAAAAAGTGTACCATCCTTCCCAAAATATTTCGTTGAAAATATATATTTACCTATTCTCTAAATCTTTACTAATGAGGCTATTTTCAACGACGTTTTGCAATAAGTAATGCCTTAAAACCATGCATCTTCACGGACAAATTTGAAATTATTACGAGAAGGATTACATCACCACTACCAATAATTGAAGAAATAAAATAACATCGTGTAACGTACCACATATTTTCCAGGTAATGAATCGAATAGCTATTTATTAAATTGCTAGAAAAGTATTCCCCGCCTGTCAATTAGTACCATATGTTTATGGACGAAAGCTGAATGGAAATGTATTCCACTACGTATAAAATTGAACAACTGCTATCAAATATGATCATACAAACGAAATGAGCCCAAACCTTTCAAAAGACTACGACTAATAATTGTAGAGGCTGCGAAACAGCATCTCTGCAAATACATTTTCTACTAAAGCAATATTTATTGTATCACTGGAAACGCAAATAGCATCTCACAAATGGTATTGTATTAACAGTGAAAACATTTAAATCTTGGAAAGTTTTAGCAACGTCTTCATTCACCCTGTCAACAACTTAGAGCTAATGTCACAAGGTTATCAAATTATGCTGGTATCTTAGGAATAATAATGTAATATTTGCTATTGAATATATATTTATGCCTGTTGCCAATTCAGAGACATTCTATGAAATTATGCCTGGTGTGTCCATCGAATGCCCAAGAGTGTTTGCTGTCTAACTTTTATTTACTTAATAAACGTTCTGATATAGTGTTCATGTTCGTTCACACATAATACAAAACATTGAATTGTCTTTTAAAACCGTTCAGATTTTATTTAACAACATTTTAAAAGGAGTGCGTCTCCGATTGATAATGTAATAATACATCGACAAGCTGGCTCCACGAATTCATGAGGTCAGTATGTTAGAACCTAAAGATCAGCAACCAATGGGTGAGAGCCGTGTACTACGAAAGAGCGAAGCTCAAGCGATATCACCTAATACATGCCATTATCACTGGTGAAATTTGAAGGTCAAATTTTCTTCTCAAACATGGCCGCTAGGCTAATTAGAAACCTCACAGTAAACACGTATCTGAATGTATAACTTCAAAAGGGAAGCATTCTCGGAGTGTCTGGGAGCAAATTCTGAGTCGATAATGTAGTTGTATATTGGCGGAGTTGGATGACTTGCGGTATATGCTTATTGCGTTCTGATTATCAAAAGAAACCAACAACGGAATCAGATAAGTTATTTACGTTGTCTTTCTTTACATATTTAAAAACCAAGTGTATTAAACATAACTATTGCTAGCATGTTAACGATGCTTGGTGATGACAAGTTACCATTACACCATATCACATTCCATATGATCTTCTAAGATTGGTAGGGCACTTAAGATGATAGTGTTACACAAAGTAAATATTTAAATCTGCCTATCCTATATTGACAGCCCTAACCAATATATTTTGTGTACACAATATTCCATTGCTCTGGCCCATGACATTAATAAGTCGATCATATTTGACTGAAGCATTTCAAATATTTCTGAGTTATGTATTTTATTAACTCTGATGAAATACAATTGAAGAATTTCATTGAGAAACAAACTATCAAATTGTTGTGCATGTTCCAATAAACGGACTGGTAACAGCTGCCGCTTCTATATTTGGTCATCACCAGTATGTACGTCCATATGCTATACAAGGATGAAATAATATTGAGAGATTATCTTACGTTTGAATGATTCGGTTTATATTGAGTATACTGAAAGAATACATATTATAGGAATTGATAACTTGCTTCAATGGGTCATGGGTCACATTTCTTTTTACAGTTGATCCTTCTGGAAAAAATATAATATCGGATTGTATCGTATGCAATAGGGCGCAAAATAGCATGGTTGAATCTAGTGGCTTGAGTAGAATTGATTATCGTACCGACTCTCATATTAGCGTTATCGTAATTTAATTTTCCAGTGTGTGAACCAATGGTAGAGAAACGTTATTCAGTCGTGTTTATAATATAGTCTTAAATTCAGCCGCCGTTGTGTAATGGATGTGTATAGTCGAATTATTGAACTGTAGGAGTTGACTGACACTTATATAAAATCGATCCCCAAAAATGAACAGGTGGAGTTGACTGATATGGAATTTTTAAATGGGTAATTAAAGGAGCGAATCTAAATAATGCTGTGAAATGTGAGCTGTTATTCCTACTTGACCAACCACATTCTCACACACAAAACATATTAATGCGTTTCTGCTGGCCATAACTATTTTTATATTTACTTCGTGATCCAACAAATTTATCATTAATATTTTTTTTTTCCGAAACTGGAAACGGATCCATGAGACCTCCTATCCATTGAACGTCTACGATTGTCTCTCCCTGTTTTTCTTTCCTTTTATATGCGTCTGTGATAAATTTGCAATATCACATTCAAGTGATCATCTCGATATGAAAGGCTCGTTAATGCTTGCAAATATTATCTACCAATAACGCCAAAAAGAAAAACGAGCGCAAATAAAGAGAAAAATGAAAATAACATTTCTGTGAAAAGATGCTAAGAGAAGAAAACATCAAAGGATGCCCATCTTTCAATACTGGCGAAATATATTGATCTTAATTCTTATATATTTTTATTACTTCGGATTCGTTTTATCACTGAATGTCTTTGTCATTTTGCAAATAATTCACACGTAATTTCTACTTTTTTGGCCCTCAACTAATATACTATTACATCTACGCGTACAAAACTATATAGGTATGAACTGCATTGCTATGCGATGATTTTATTAAATTTTCATCGTTTTTGTAGATATGTCTTGAACATTCTTTGTGATACTCACGCACAATAGATCTTTTGTTTATCATCCACAAACTTCTCTATCAATAAGTTCCATAGCTAAGACTGTCTGCGTACTTCTATTAAATCTTTCTTTCAACTATTTTATGACAATTCCTAAAGAATGCGTTGCACTCTTTCGATCATTTTGATAGTGTAGTGACCTCTTCACGGTAATATAAACTATAAACATTGAAGATTCTTATGGTTCTATGAATTGAAAGATATATTACTAGTGAGATTTAGAATAAGGCCGGAATTTTGGTAGGTAATTTCAAATCAAGCTGAAAATAAAAGAAATATGTGGTTTACAGTTTCAACTCGTTATCCAGCTTACTTTTTGTCTATGTGTTAATATCAAGCCATGACTTATTGCTCTCCTCAAATAAGAAAGAAATGCCAGCATTTTCTAAAATTTAGAGTGAGAGAGAAAGAGAAAAATGACCGTTAAGTAGAATCAGAGAATTATGAAAATAAATAATAAAAATGTTAACATGACATGGTATAGACAAATAAAATAATGTACTAACTCCAATTAAAAACAGAAAAATAGCAATTGTTGAATAAGGAAATACCCCTATTTTTAGTCATCATTTTTAATTAAAGCTAGTTTTGTTGCTGTTCTATTGTCTTTAAAACATTTTAAAATAACTTTCTTCGGCTCTTGCTTCAGTTATTTCTGCTTGAACAGCTAATAAAAATGAATCAATAACAATTTGCTAGTTCAATAAAGACAAAACTAAGGAGAGAAAAGAAATAACTGAATACATTTGTGTCTTGAAAAATAGAAATAAAACGGAGTCAAAACGTTAATTGAACCGAGCTAGAAATAGTAATGGCTCTGTACAATTCTTTATTAGACTCAAATTTGAAATCACTCTGGTCAGCACGGCACTGGTCCATACGCATACTACATGAGGAATGATGTACATTCTCATCAGCTCTACCCCCCCCCCCCCCCCCCATCCGCCTTCACGTTCGCCCCTCCTCCACATTCGCACGCACACACACTCAATCTCACAATTGTTCTCTACTTTAATATATGTAAACACACACACATATATATATATATATATATATACACACACACACACATATATACATTTACATACAAAAGTGTAGGCAAATACAAAAAAAAAATATGTATATATATATAATAGAATATTGTTCAAGACCCCGACGGCAGAGCCCCAGCCGTTTCGACGGCTACTTCTGCATAGATTCTGTCTAGAAATAGCCGTCGAAACGATTTAAGCTCTGTCTTGAACAATTTCCTATTACCCACTCTACTACCCTAAGGATTGAGTACTCTGGTACGTTTTGGTCCACCTGGTTCCTTACCACACTTCCTTCGTTATATATATATATATATATATATATATATATATACATACATACACAGATACATACATACAAAAGTGAAGGCAAACACAAATACAATATATATATATATATATATATATATACATATATAGATAGATAGATAGATAACATGCAACAAAAAAGATTTATTCAGGACTAGAAACTGTTCATCTTTTGGGGATAAGCAGTATGAAGTAGTTCTAATCATGCTACAAATCTTTACACATAGACACGAGAAAATATGCAGAAAAAACTGTAAATACAGTAGATTTATATACGCTAATTTTTCAGTCAATAGTGATATGTTAACCGGTGTTTAACCATCTTATGTTAGATTTCATAGTATTCAGCGTCTATTTTTTCGGAGTCCTAAGAATTGTCAAATCTTAAAATGTAAATACACTCACTCAGTCAACTACAAATGCAGGTCTATTCTTATATGTATGTACACATATAATTGTTTCTACTTTTGGCACAAGGCTAGCAATTATCTCAGTGGATAACTGGTACTTTATTTTATCGACTCCGTAAAGATGAAAGGCAAAGTTAACCTGGGCGGGATTTGAACTCAGACCATTACAGGGCCGTAACTCTTCGCTGTAAAGCATGGCGTCCGACCCTCTACCGATACTGACAAGTACACATATAATTGTTTCTACTTTTGGCACAAGGCCAGCAATTACCCAGTACATTACTGGTACTTTATTTTATCGACCCCGTAAGGATGAAAGGCAAAGTTAACCTCGGCGGGATTTGAACCCAGAATGGTAAGGGCCGTAACTCTATACGTCAAAGCATGGCGTCCGACCCTCTACCGATACTGCCAATCCACCGCCCACTGACAAGTACACATATAATGTTGACTGTACATACCTTTGCTTTTTCTCCCCCAAAATGTATTTGCCTTCCTTCCACTCATCACTCTCCGGTATATTTTTGTTTCCTCTTTAGTTTCTCATACTATCTCTGATGAAGGACTAGCATGTGAAACGTTTAGAATTATTCCCTTCTACATAAAACATTACAACAATATACGTCTTCATTGTTCTGAATAGGTTGGTGCATTGTTTTCCGTTTACATTTCAATTACGTTATACACACACACACACACAGACTCACATTATATATACATATATATATATGCATATATAACACACACACATATATATATATATATATATATATATATATATATATATATATATATATATATATATAGGCATACATACACAGCATTTCGTGTTAAATATTTTGTTGGCAGGACAAATGGGTTTTAAAGAACATGATTTTCGAAATGTATTGCAGAGGAGGACTTGCTTTTCTAAATAGCAGTAATCTTGCTAACATTAGAGCACGTAATGAGTAAAATTGTGCCAAATGAACTAGAATATGTTTCTGAAGTAATTCAATTTAAAACGATGGCACCATTCCAATGCATAACATTTGTTTCATTGGGAAGAAAAACAGTTTATGTCTTTCTGATGCCGACAGTGTTCCATAGAGTGTATATTATGAACGTCAACAACAGTCGACATAATATTATTTTTATCATATCTATAGAAACGTATGGCGCATCCTAAAAGTTAATATTTAAATGTCAACCGTCTTAGAATATATGGCGGAGTTATGAAAACCTAATTGAAAAACAACATTAGGCATGCATTTCTGTATGGTGGACAGGCAATGTTTACTTATGTAAAATCTGAATGTTGTACTGGCAATATTTACTTAAGTAAACGCGAATTATAACTTTTCAAATATCTTCGTCAACGCCTTCTTAAAATTAAATCAATAATTTGATATATCGGACAATACTACACATTATGATCGTCATTTCCAGAAGTCCCAGTTAAAGGTCCTAATTACACCCATCTTTCTAAGACTATAGTTTAGCTCAATCCTTACTGTAACCAATTTGTCGCTATCTATGATGTTCACATCATAACCCAATCGCCGATATATTTATACATGTATATATTATGCTATTAAGTTCGCTATTTTACACAACCTTTCTCTTATGATCGACGTTTTTGATCGAGACGTGACTACGTTTGTCAGCTATTCTAATATATATACTTCTCCCCAGATTGTGTGGTCTTCAGAGGAGGTAAGTAACACTATCATAATACTTCAGATAACAGGATGAGAGCAGTTACATAACCTATTATTATTTTAAAGTCTATATGCCCTTTAGTATCCCTATAATGCCTGGAAATGTGCTTGAATTCTGAAAAATCTTATTCAAATTAAATTAATTTCACAAATTTCAAATAGGACATTACGACGAGGAAACATGATAAATCTTTACACTATCCAGATTTTGTTACAAATATGTCAATATCCAATGCCTTCCTCCTACTAAAAACCATTAAATCGGTACGATCTGAATCGCTAACATTGATTATTTTGAATCAGTATTATCTGAATCGCTAGATTGATTATCTTGAAAAATATCCATTTGTTATCTGAAATATGATAGGAAAATTATTCATTGAATATAATTTCCCAGAGTCGATATTCCTGCGGAGGACAATGATAATTATCAATGTATTCGTTTATACGAAGGAATGAATCTTAAATTATGGCATACAGCAACTTTGAATCTCAAGTACTGCTCTAATTATTCCTATCAGATTGATAAATTTATCGAAAATAAGCTTACAAAGTCTACCCAGAAAATTAGTACTTGTGCGGATATTGGATTCAGCTCTGTATTTCAGTTCTTTGTTAGAACGTACGAGCAGGCATATTTAATTAACAATGTATATAATATATATATTTACATTAAGATTTTGTCAATAACATTTTCCAGTAATTTCAGCTTACAGGGACAAGACACGCCCGTATACCATGCTGTAAATAATTGTTTCTACTTGTTTGGCACAAGGCCAGCAAATATCCAGTGTATTACTGTTACTTTATTTTATCGACCCCGTAAGGATGGCAGGCGGGATTTGAACTCAGAATGGCAAGGGCCGTAACTCAATGCGCCAAAGCATGGTGTCCGACCATCTACCGATTCTGCCAATCCACCATGCTGTAAATAATGATAATCTTCTACGGTTAGTTATATATATATTTGTACTCTCTATGAGATATCAAGTCCTATGTTACTGTTCTATTGTCTGTAACTCTAAATCGTGTACAATAAGCTGGAATGTATAATGGTACATTATGTATTTTGGAAGAGTAAACATATATAGCTGACATATCGTAGCTACGAATGTAGGGCGATTACTAGAAAAATAAACATTTAAAACAGATAGCTTAAAGGTATATAACTCATGAGCCATTAGTCACACCGACTTAATTGCCTAATAATTATTAAAAATAATTATCTCTTTAAATGTTACATTTTCATCACTATTAGAGAAATGTAGGACATATCAGAGAAATGTCGTATAACAGCTAGTTTTTGTTTTTCTGGAAGATTATTTCAAATATTATGATTGACAAAAGATAAATAAATAAATAAAAAATAAACGTTTAAAAAGAAATTCGAAAGAAACAGCTCGGGCGATTTGGATTGAATCAAAGCTTCATTGAGTTTCCTGATTTATGTTATCACATTTCGTAATTATATAAACAATCTGAGAGAAAATAAACAAAGAAATACAATTAAGCAGATAATGTAACACGTATTATTATTCATTAATGAAGTTTTGTTTGTTTTGTATACGGCTAATTTAATTTATCGTAACTTTATTTAAAAGTAAATCTGTATAGATTGAGAAAAAAAAAATCATATCATATGCTATATGTTATCTGCATCATATAACGCTAGGTCAACGTGATGTTCATTAGTCTAAAATATTCAAAGTAAAATTTGTATTACTTGATCATTGTGAAACATTTAGTATCATTCTCTATTGATTATGCAACTGTTAGTTCTGTCAAATACTACCGACATTAACATGTGGCATGATAACCCAGAGTATGATGTGAACGGGTATAACATACTTCTAACATGATACATGTGGTATATTAGCCCAGACTATGACCTGAGTGGGTCCAACATACTACCTTCATCATACAGGCAGCATGTTAAACCAGAATATGTCGAGTGCGGATCCAATATATAGAATTGGATCTTAAAGCAGATTTTATATCCCAATATAGAGTTTAAGGCCAACATTGTAAAACGATTGAATATGTCCATGGTACGAAGGACATACAGACAAATGCATCAAGGAGTTGGCTACACGTGGTTGTGAGCCTCACGAGCTGCATTGGCTCTTCAAACGTGTCTCACTCACCATTCTCCGAGAAAACACCTTCTATATTATGTCCACCGGAATCATGGCCAGTGAGAGGTCTCCAACTGGTTTATAATAGTGAGAGACGGGGAGAGCGAGAGGACGGGAGGCAGTAGGTGAAAGAGAGAGGACATCAAAGCACACCCATACTTGATAAGACAAAGATAACTGAATATAAATCTAGAGCATCATAGGAAGAACTACTATAAACAATGTTTCAGTACTGAATGCAATACCTAAAAATAGTCTACCAAAAACAGCCAGTATTGAATGATATAAAAGGCTGGCTTTAAGCGTGCTGGAAGCAAAATTGTTATGCCAAGACATTGCTTCGGAAACTAGATATATATCATATTTTAAATATTTGTGTATGCTTTAAGTGATACTTGACTTCTATTTCTAGCAAATCAAGCAACAATTACTTCATTTGTCAAATGATCTGTCTCTCTCACCATAGCTATCTATATATCTATCTAGGGCGGGGAAAAAATTCCCGGGATCCATGGACGAGTTCTCTCCAGCGGTCTCTGTCCCTCATCACTGCCATGTCCTGCGTCTCCAAGAGACCAGTGTCTCACCTTAGGGTATCAACATAGGTCAACCTCGGTCTTCCTCTGCCGCTGAGTACATGCAGGGGCTCACACAGGAGCACTGAATGTAGCGTCAACTCTGGATATCGGTGAGCATGTCCAGCTAACCTCAATCTCCTATGTGCTACACTCGAGCTGACATTTGGGAGCCTCCATTACAGCTCTGTGTTCTACATCCTCGGTGTATACTGATTACTCTTCAGAGGCATCATCAGCATTCTCGTGTAGCACCCATCCACTCTACACACACGCAGAGAAGACAAAAATAAATAAATAAATAAACATATAAAATAAAAATGGCGTAGACATACAATACAACATGAGGAACATAATGGTACCACTGATGATGTTGCAGATGTGCAACGAAAACACTTTGTTAGACTATATATATGTGTTTACACCTATATGATAAACATTGAGGACCGAATGAATTAACTGTGGAGATATAAAAGATACAGAAACGAAAACCAACCAAACAGTGCGTGTGTTCTGTTATTATTTATGGCAATAGTAGCGCAGCAATATAACCCTCCCCAAGTATAACAATATATATATATATATATATATATATATATTTAGTAATATGTTTGAAGTTCCAATTTTAGGATATCTTAATCCTTATTCTAATATATGACTGTGGTCAAAAGTTAAATCCATTTCAAATTTCATTCATTTCTCTTTCAAACAACTCTACAATGGTCAATTACATATGGACAATTTTTTGGCAAATAGTGACACTATTCCATTTCTTCCGAACACGTTGACAGAGAGATATGTAGGAATAATTCTAGTACATCAACATTTTAAAATTATAATAACTGCAATAGATATATACGCGTCATCCTTAATTAACCTTTTCAATGGTGTTAGTTTCTGATTTTCAATTTAAATTCAAACCAATGACAGAAATGTCATTTTAAAATATATATAATAAATTATTTCAAATCATATGAAAGTTATACCTTAAAGATTAAAACTGTTAGTGCGCATAGTTTGCAGTGTAGATGTCATTCGTCAGATTCCGACAAAATGTATGTCCCAACAATTTAAGAACCAAAATAAGCATTAGCTGGTCCTCACATACTTCTGATTATGATAAAATGCCCTTTGATTTTGGTTTATTTTAGTCATAATATATACCCGTAAGGTCATTTCTATGAGAGAATCAGATATATGACGAGGCATGACATTTATATTCCAAATGCAATCCTAATTCTTTGCCATGCAATATTCCTTTACTCAATTTCTCTCATAACGTTTATGTTGATCCGAACCTATGGCAATATATAGGTGTGTATGTATGGTCCAATAAGTCGTGATAGAGTCGTGGGGGCGCCGTTTTGACATACGGTGTTTCTTGGGCATTTGAAGCCTGGTGGAAACCATCACTCTCCCTAGTAGAATACAGCAGATTACTCCCAGAGAAAGAGAGAAAGCGTGAGTGATAAAATGAGAATAGGATATAGAGGGAGAATCGACCGCAGTACCAGACTGCTAATATATACTTACGTACGTACACTTTGTAATATACACTTGCTTAAAATAAATCCGAGTGCTTTCAGGCTTGGATCGATACGATTGTGAAACAAACTACTTTACCACACAGCCATTTTTGCAATGTCTGAATATATCATTGTATACTCAACACATACTAGCCATCAATTAAACAATGATACATTTTAGGTGCTAACAACATAATAAAGAAATTCTGACAATATTTGTTTAGATTGCGTATATAATTGGTAATTTGTCTTCAATGATACTTCCAAAAAATTATAACAAATTTTAAATAAAATCTTCACTAAGTTCGCATAAAGATTTATTCAATATCCTGTCTCAGAAAACATTGATTATTGTCTTAATGAAATTTGACGTGTTTGGCGGCAGCGTATTGTCCAGTAACAAGAATGTTTTCTTCATAAATTGAAAAGTTGCTTTCAATGAAAAAAAAATGGCTGCCAAACAATCAGTTTTTCGGACAATAAAACACTAAACACGACCGTTTGCTGCTTCAGTTATTACCAAGTGACTAGATTTATCTAATTAATTATCATTGCTTGTGTTTAATGATAAAAGGCTACAGGTTTGTTCACAGTACGTTTGGCTGTGTTTATTAGTTTCGTGTCCCCTGACAATTGATTTTAGTAACATCATCACATATTTCTCCTTTTGATAACGTCATTCATGAACATTTTATATATTTCTATATTTATTGTTTTAATTTATTTATTTATTATCACTTTTTATTGCATTCTACCAAATATTACTTCTGGGTGATTTTGTATTATTCATTGAATATCAGGAAAATACCTTATTTTCCTTCTTTTCGTTTAATAACCCTATTAAAATGGCAATTCTTTGGTTCATTCTAATTTAGGTACGAAAGAGCTGCAACGTTAACGATTGCCTATCGCTACATATTACCGCGTTAATGAGAACTGAAAAACCATAAATTCTAATAAAAGGTATATAAATATATTAAGAGAAAAAATGATATACACAGGAAAGGAAACACCAGTTCACCATAAGAACATATTTATGGACAGAGATGATTCAGCACGTGATGGATTTGCAGTGCTTTGAAAACATATATTTAACTAAAAATAGCTTGTCCTCTTTCCTTGTGGCTTTCAAATTATGTTATACATATAAAGTTACACTCTCAATAAATTGACCATCCAGATTTTGTATAGAAATATATATTTCCATCATCATGTTAAGTAGTAGAAACAAGAGCAAGCCCGCATAGGGAAACTTGCCACACAATTTAGCCTACAACTATTTTACATAGCCAGCATACGTACACAAACACACATATGTATAAATATATATATATATAACAGATTAAAGTTTAAGCAAAGAATCGCTGCTTTCACCCTTAACGGGTATATATACACGTATATACACACAGATGTATATATATAGTTTTATGTGTGGTTCAGCAACTTGGGCAATCGACGCGTAGTCGGGTCCGTTGACGTGTTGTACTCGGACTTATATGGTAGGCTTCCCTCATATGCAATATGTGATATTAGAATAAGTAGGAATGATGTGGCAGCGTATCGTGATTTCTTTTATTCAAGATTAACGTGCGTTTCGCTATTGATCAGTTGAAGGCTTGACCTGTATCGAGAGTCTGATGAGCGTTTGATTACAACAGATTCGGGCCAATTGGATACAGTTCGACCAATAAACTGATCAATAGCGAAACCAGCATTACACTTGAATAAACCTAATGGTGATACTCAGTCCTCAATCCTACTTTATATTCATATATATATATATATATATATATATATATATGTATATATATATAGTAAACTTTAATCTCTTATTTGATTATATATATATACATATATATATATATATATAGTATATATATATATATATATACGTAGGCATTTGAGAGACGAGGGAATATTTGCTTATTTTGAAATGGAAGATTTAAGTTTCTAGGATATCCTGTTATCTGAATTACCCACGCTTATGAAACAACTGTTCGTGGGAACATTGTCCATGTACAAGCGCCGATGTTCTGTCTTACGATTGTCGCTATACAATCTATGATCTGCAAGATATTTCAACAATGTGGATCATATGATATTTTGAAACTGTTCTGTATTTAAAATCTAAAGCAAAGAGCATTTAATAATTTAGCATATTATAGTATTTATCATTTTAATTTCAATTTAGATGCGCTGATATTGTTGATAAAATTAATATTTTGTTTTCATTTAAGTTTAGATCGTTACATAGTAAGCGATTGCTAATTACTATAAAACAAATATCTGTATAGAATCTAGCCGTAACCAAATTGATCTGTTTCGACTTCCAACAATGCAGTTTTCCAAAATGTGTATTGATGCCTGAAGTGTCTAATGTCTCTGTTTGTATTTTTTTTTGTTTGTGTAATTCTACAGACGTTTGCATGCATTTGATTTTTGAATATATATATATAGATAGATGCAAGCTTGCGTTTTATGTACAAAATGTTTGTTGTTGTAATCATAGCTTCTATTTCGCGTCCATTGCTGATTAGAAAGATCACTATCGAAGATAGAAGTGAGCGAACAAAAACATGTAAACATTGTTATAATAATCAATTGTTAGAAATAGTTGGGGAAGCAAAGAGAGAGAGGGAGATAGAGTGGGGGAGAGAGGGGGAGAAAGAGAGGGAGATAGAGTGAATTAGAGAGGGAGAGAGAGTGAATTAGAGAGGGAGAGAGAGTGAATTAGAGAGGGAGAGAGAGGGAGCGAGGGAGAGAGAGCAGCGTAGAAAATGTAAAAATAGTGTGGCGCAAGATATAAGAGAGTGGATGAGGGGAGAAAAAGCGAAAAATGGTTGCTCTAAATCTTGTGAAAATGTGTGAAATGATAACTGTTAAACTGTATGTTGAAGAGAGTGGGGGATATTTGGAGTTCAAAGGAATATAATAGAAGGAAAAACAGGCTGAGAAAGAAGGGAATAACAAATGCATAATAAATATGATTTACAGAAAGAAAAGAAGAAAAATGTAAATGCAAATATATATAAAAACAACATTGCTGATCAGCAAAAACAAAATATAAAATTGCACAGAATTTGATAAAACAAAATTTTAAAATAAAATATGTAGAATTTATTTCATATTTTAAAAACCAAATATCGACAATAACATAAAATATTAATACCAAAAAATAAACAGTGTAATAAAACATGATGGAAAGCAATAAACCACATTATCGGGAGAAACACATTGCATCTGTTATCAAGCCTGGCATTAACTATTTTATTAGTTTTCTTTCGCTTTTTTCGTACAGTGTTAGAAAACTTGAATATGAGGTCAGAAGATAAGTGATCATAATTGGAGAGAGTTGATTGCAGGCCACAATTCCTCGGCCTCAAGGTGACCACTGACGTTAAGGTCATGCTCACATAATAACAGATGAAATGAAGCATAACTTTAACTTTATGGGGCGTAAATCTCTGCTAATTTGTTCCGTTGCAAGAGTGGCAGAACGCCTTTATCGCCTCAAAGGAGAAAGTTGAAAACTCGTTCAATGTAACGTTTAGCATGCAAGTAATTAGTTAATTAATTTAACTGAGAAAATATCCTTTGCCTTATCATACTGAGTACTTTCTGTTCTGTTATGACACAGCAGCAAATACGTATGCATATACAAATGGAAAGCATGCAACAACCTAACTAAAATGAGCATACCGATATCAATACAAGTCTAAAGCTTCCGCTTTCATAGTTACTTTACGCAGTTTTATCTTGTTAAAGTGCAAATATGTCTCCAGGATGGACCGGCGGTTAAATTTCAAGGCCAACCATACTGATGCATTTGAGAAGTATGTACAGTACATAAGATACGAGAAAGAGATCAGTTGCCTTGACAACCGATGTGGAGTCCAATACAATATTTCTAACATAGCGATATTTATCCAATATGGTTTGAATGTTTGAGTCCTTCTCAAAAGTTACAAACCTCAATTTCTGAATAGTATTCCTGTTCTATGATTAATCAACGTTTGTTATGATTTTAGATATAGAATTCTGTGTACCATTAATACTAAAAATAATTGTTTCTACTTTTGACACAAGGCCAGCAAATTACTCAGTACATTACTGGTACCTTATTTTATCGACCCCGTAAGGATGAAAGGCAAGGTTAACCTCGGCGCGATTTGAACTCAGCATGGCAAGGGGCGTAATTCTATGGGTCAAAGCATGGCGTCCGACCCTCTGCCGATACTGCCAATCCACCGACCTAAGACTAAAAATAATGGGGAAATGTTTTGCAAGTTAAAATATTTAACGAATATATATATATATATATGAAAGTATTGATTGAAATAAGCACACGATTTGGGTGGAAATTCTTCGCACTAACATATTGAAGCCTAGTTCTTCCTCGTATTACATTCAGCACTAAAGTATCTATAATTGACGGCGTATTGTTAGTGTTGAATGTAGAAAACTACCGAAAAATCTTTATATTTTTTTAATTATATTTTATTGTTTAATATTATTAAATACCGCATACGGTGGATTGGCAGTATCGGTAGAGGGTCGGACGCCATGCTTTGCAGCATAGTTACGTCCCTTTACGATCTGAGTTCAAATCCCGCCGAGGTTGACTTTGCCTTTCATCCTTAAGGGGTCGATAAAATAAAGTACCAGTAATGCACTGGGTAATTGCTGGCCTTGTGCCTAAAGTAGAAACAATTATTAAATATCGCATACGTTACATATGCTTATGTTAAGGACTTAAAGGAGATGACAAAATCTTTTATGATAATCTAAACAAAAACATTTGCAAGCTCTACATGTTGATTTCTACACAGCAATGTTTCCTGTATAACTAATATTCAAATCGACAGCATATATTTCCTTTTAATATCTAGAATATGTTCCGCAATTCAAGTAAACCTCACTCGATAACATGAAAGAATGGTTGTCTCTGCCAATTGTAGTTTGAGATTCCAGACAATATCGAATACCTACGTCTTAGGAAAATCCATAGTTTGGTCTGAAAGATTTACTTAACCTCCTCTTAGTTCATCATTAAACAAAGTATGCGTATGTACACACACACACACACACACACACGCATATATATATATATATATATATATATATATATATATATATATATATATATATATATATACGTACGTATACCATATGAATATGAATATATATATATATACGTATGTATAAAGCATACCCATGTGTCAACACACACACACATATATATATATATATATATATATATATATATATATATATATATATATATATATATATATATATACGATATTAACAAATGGAAATTATATTTATAAAACCATATTTATTTCATTATATATATTTAAAGGATACCAAGTTAAATTATGGTATGTCTTCATCAGACAAAATACAATATATACTAGTTTTATAAATAAACATTGACGTACCCTTTCAAAATGCAACCGTTACTTTTGGAAGACATCGGGATGTCTATCTGATGTCTTCCAAAAGTAACGGTTGCATTTTGAAAGGGTACGTCAATGTTTATTTATAAAACTTGTATATATTGTATTTTGTCTGATGAAGGCATACCATAATTTAACTTGGTATCCTTGAAATATATATAACGAAATAAATATGGTTTTATAAATATAGTTTCCATTTGTTAATATCGTATATCTACTCCAAATACTTGTCGAGTGCTTTATATCAGTTATAAAAATATTTGCTTGTTGTATCCCAACAATTTAAATAGAACTTTTGCATATATATATATATTTATATATATATATATCAATATAACGCATGCAAATGTAGGTCCATCTCTTATAGTTTATTTATGACGAACACACACGAGTTATACATGTATGTGCATACATACATAAATAAATACATACATTCCTGTGTGTGTGTGTTTGTGGTGTGTGGTGTGTGGTATGTGGTGTGGGGTGGAGGGTGTGGGGTGTGTGTGTGTGTGTGGTGTAATAATATTTTGCCAGAAATAATAACATAACACACTGTGTGTACGGATAAAAAAAATAAGAGACTGACCTACATTTGCATGCATTTCCTTTAAAGTAAGGTTTTTTATGCACATTTAAGAGGGGCTAGACAAGGATTACGCAAGTCGAGCTTGTCATGGCGAGACAGCTAATACTTGTTTCTACTTTTGGCACAAGGCCCCAATTATCCAGTACATTACTGGTACTTTATTTGATCGACCCCCGTAAGGATGAAAGGCAAAGTTGACCTCGGCGGGATTTGAACAGTTTATAATGTTTGTGAATAATATTTTGCTCATAGGACATGAGAAGATGATTGTCGGAATTTAGGTCAGCAAATGGTCGATTACAATAGCGTCTTCCAATGTAACATTAAATGGTGGATTGGCAGTATCAGTAGAGGGTGGGATGGCATGATTTGCAGTATAGAGTTACGGTCCTTCGCGGTATGGGATCAAATCCCACCGAGATTAATTTTGTCTTTCATCCTTGCTGGCCTTGTGCCTAAAGCAGAAGCAATTATTTGTTACGTAACAAATCGGTGGATTGGCAGAATCGGTAGCGTGTCGGACACTATGCATTGCGGCATATTTATGACCTTTTACTTTCTGAGCTCACATCCCGCCGAGGTTAACTTTGCACTCATCCTTAGGGATTCGATAAAACCAGTAATGTACTGTAATAATTGCTGGCATTGTGCCAAAAGTAGAAACAAATGTAAGTGGTTGGTTTTATAATGTATCAGTTCTCAGTTCTAGATTCAGCAGCACTAAGCCATCAGATAGTATCTCAATTGTGTTAATTTATTGTCATGATATCTGACGTTTCCTCACTTCCGCCCCACCTGATCTACCTGACAATTTAACAATTCTATTTGCATGTTTTCTATCTCCATGTGTGTTAACTAATAGAACATGTTTACTTTAAGTCTAGTGATCTAGTTAAGCCACCAATTGCCTAAAGGCGTTCTTGAGATTAATTTGTGTCATCTAATTGTTTCTCATTAGAAGTATTTTGGCGACATCTTGATATAACATGGGTGGTGGTGTGGATGTGGTTCGTTGTTGGCAATAGTTTGGCAACATCTTTATTTAACATATATGGGTGGTGCTTTGATTGTGGGCATGTCCGTTTGTATCTAAGTTGTCTATAATATGGTGAGAACCATCGTTTAATTTATTTTGTTGGTTATGTACAGTAATATTGTAGTATTAGATAAATAAACACGATATACAGAGTACAGGTGAAGTGTTAAATAGATTAGAAGTAATGTATATGGAGTAAAAATGAGTTGAATATGTGACGTGTAAAACTATGGGAAACAATATTACAACTCATAAGCAAATATGTAAGTAAATATGCTTGTGAAGATATCAAAGTTAGCACTTACATGTATATATGGAAACGCAGTGTAGTGGCAAGGAACAATGTGTACACATCATTAAACGATTAGATTAAAAATCACAACGTAGCGATTATAAATATCGGGAGTATTTATCAAATAACTAGATGCATGAATAAACAAATTTGGGTAAACACGTGCACATTATTCATACCATGCTTTGACTCACAATGATGGTCAAGGCTGCAGAGGGGGGAATATTTAGAGGCTCGGGATACACCCCCACCACAATTCTATGTTAGAGTATGGATTACCTGGTTTAGAAATGTTTTCTTTGTGGATCTGAGATTTAACACTTCAAAGCATTCCAAGCATTCGAAGATGCGAGATAATCAGTGACGAGCTTATGTACGAAGGTGTGCTGAAAAGCACTTGGCTTTGGCTAAAACTGAATACAGGAGGGTCAGTTAATAATTGTATTCAACATATTCACTTCTCAGATTCACAATCATTGCAGAGGCTTTAACACCCCTGCAAATGCAACAGCATTGCACTTTCGCGATGCCCTTCAAGCTAGGAATATTCAAGCACGCCCTCGTATCGCCTGCATCTTAGTGAATTCAATGCGAAACGTAGTCCATCTAACAATTTCAAACGCAATGCAACTGTGTATGATTTAAACATAGTAAAAATGCGTATCGTTTCTCAAAGCGCACACGCAATTATTGTCAGACACAAAGAGAATTAATTAAACGGTTACATTATCAATAATAGTTATAGCACAGATTTTTTCAACCAGGAAACTATAAATAAACTATTTATTATCATAGATAATCGCATTGTTTAACAATTGCAATAATTCGGATAATAAAAAAAATATAGATTTTAATGACACGCCCAAGAAATTAAGACAACACAATTCATCCTGTTCTTCAACGCATCAAAAATAATATATTGATTGAAATGTTCCTGTCATATGACAAGATTAGACAATATGTTTTGTTGGAGGAGTCCTCAGATAAAACAATGCAGAGAAATATGCACATCAATACATATGTGCAGGTAGAGAGAGTGAGAGCGAGAGAAATAGAGACATAGAAAGATAGAGAGAGAAAGATATAAATATATATAGATATATAGAGTGAGAGATAGAGAGAGAGATACAGTAAGAGATAGAGAGAGATATAGAGAGCGAGAGATAAAGAGAGAGAGAAGGATAGAAAGAGATTTATATATCCATATACATCATGACACACATCCATAGACGGACACACAAATCCCCACACACAAATCCACACCCATACACATATCCACACACAATACACATATCCACACACATACATATATCCACACACAACGCACTCACACTAATATATATATCTCCAATATTTACTTTATGAGGTTATGTAATTATAGACGTTTAAATGTAATGAATGATAAAATGGTGGATATGCGTGCTACAGATCTCAACGTTTAATAGAGCAATTATCTTTCATTTTTCTTCTCTCTATGAAAGGTTGTCGTGAACATTCTAATGATATTTAGTAGAGAAATAGTAAAACAAAGACATAATAAAATTAATCAAACTGGAAATGAATAATTCAGTTAATTGTAGTTAGAATAAAACCCATGAAAGTATTTTTAAAAACGCTATAAGAATTTCTTCAACGTGAATTAAATAAATTAAATTGGCAATGCAATCACGAAAGGATGTGTAAGACGGAATAAGTAAAACATATTTCTAATAAATTTAATGATAGTAGATTTAAACGATATATATTTATAGAGAGACTGCTATATTTATCTTGACTGTTACTCGCTTTTGTGGGGTGTGTTCTATTTTTTCAGAAATGTTAAATATACTAGCATTTCAATACTTACCATACTCTTACATACCCGACTATCATCATCATCATCATCCGGCGGCCTCGGCCGGAGTCGATTCAAAAATTGATCTCCACGTGGGTCTGTCCTTCATTGCCGTTGGCAAATCCTGGTTATCAATGCCAGAATCTCGGATTAGGAGAGCTTGAACTCCCAATTATTAGTGACTGCTTGTGGTTCCGAAAGTACTAACGTGGACACAGCCTCATAGGGGGAATGATGGGTGTCGCCAGCAAATATTACTCTTCTTTTACGTACAACGACAGATATGCTTCGGAGACCTACATATATCTCTGTCAAAGCCAAATGTCGCCACCTTATGTTCTGAATGCGTTGAATCAGGCGAGTGTAAGTGCCATCAAGGCGCTTTTGTTGTTTGGATGAAAGCATCCATGTTTCACTTCCATATAGCAATATTGGTTGGATTGCTACATGGGCCCTTCTGGATGCAAGCTTATGAATATAGCAAGCGAATTTAACGAGATTTATTCGCAGTCGGCCATAAGATTAATGATAAATGCAGGCGACCTCCGTATCTCTATTCGTTAAGCGTCTTTCACTTCTAGCTATGACGGAGTTTTGAATTATTGTTAATCTCTCCATGTGTTATAACATTTTGAACTAGGAATGTAGTGTCGAGACAAGCTACAAACATATATATTTTTGTTAGGCTTCCTTTCTTTCAATCTAGCTTATCCCTCTTAGTTTTCTTGCACGATTTACATTTCTTTAAATATAGTGTTTCAAATACTGCATAGACCTTCGTTTTAAATGTCAGTGCTGTTATTCCACCTATACTTATGATTAGGGTCGGACGGCATGCATTGCAACAGAGTTACGGCTCTGTATGATCTGAGTTTAAATCCCACCGAGATTAACTTTTCCTTTCATTCTTACATGGGTCGATAAAAAAAGTACCAGTGAGGCACTTGGGTCGATTTTATCGACTTTCTCCTCCTCCAAATGTGCTCGCCTTGTGCTTATACAAGAAGCCATTATGATTATTAAAGGGCGATAGATCGGCAGAAGGTCGGAGGCCATGCTTTGCAGCATATAGTTACGGCCCTTTATGATCTGAGATTAAATCCCGCCGAGGCTAACTTTGCCTTTCATCCTTACGGAGTAGATAAAAAAAAGTACCAGTAATGCACTGGTATATTTTATGGACTTGTGCCAAATGCAGAAAAAAGTTATTAAATCGGATTTGTATTATCTAATTTCACTTAATTTTATTTTAACCCCCATTGTCCTTGTCTTTGTATTGTCCTCTACATGTCGACCATTGTGGCCAAGAATTGACATTAAGTACCAGTAATGCACTGGGGTAGGGTAAAGGTAATGGACTGCAATCCCATTATTATTATTTTTATTATTAACCATTATTATTGCTTTTATCATTATAGTCACTCAAATTGCCCAAATGAAGTAAATCGGATGTTTTCACACACACACATACAATATATATATATATATATATATATATAGGTGTATGTAGGTGTATGTAGGTGCGTGTGTGAATGTATGTATAAAATATGCCCGTGTGGAGAGAAGGAAGGTGTATTTATATTTAGTGGTAAATAATCATGTAGAGAGAAAATTAGCACTTTTCCTGGCACCGGAAAAACGCCAAAAAGATGTTATTGAGAGAGTGTGAGACAGACAGTGAGAAAGGCGATGAGTGTAAATAGAAGCTTGTGTAAAAATAACAAACAAAACAAAAATGATAAAGACGCTAACAAATATATTTATTAGGTCAAATCAATATATTTGTCAGACAATAAATATTGATGTTCCTCTTTCTAACACTTACTGAACATTTTATATTTGTGTGTATTGCCGATAATTTAAAGAAAACATTTAAATTTTATTTGCCCTCTTGCCTTTCATTGTCTTCCAACCAGATAATTATACGTGAACCTACATGTATCGCCGAATAATTTGCATTTTAGAACGCTTAGTTGAATATACAATGAACGAAAATTCTGTATAACTAGCTTGTTGAAACATTTCCTACATTAATATTTTATATCCTTTAACTTCTATTATTTACATATTTAATATCTTGATAGTTTTTCCTATCCAAGATGCGTGAAAAATACATGACGTTATATAGTTTATGTTAATGTGGTGAATTGGCAGACTTGTTGCACCGTCGGTCTAAAAACAGCTCACCGTTTGTTTGGGCTGACAATGCTCTGATTTGAAATTACGCACAAGTTTAACTTTACCTTTCATCATTCTCACCTCAATAAATAATGTACTAGTTGTTGTGTTGGTCCTTCCTCTATCTCCCATTGTCACATTTCTTTTTCTCTATGTCTATCTCTATCAGTCTCGTTCATTGTCTGTGAGAAATCGCCTGTTTTCCAACTGAGTAGAGAGAGCGGTTCCTTTCGGTTTAAAATCCCCATGAAGTCGATGGGAGCAGCACATTCACGAGGCCATGAAATGATGTTAAGTGTTCTTAACGTTTATATTTAAAGTTGCATGTGGCAAATAACGGATCATACTAAAGTAATATACCTAACATTATATCCTAAATAGCATATTTCCTCTCAGACATGCTATATAAAACCAGATGCTATATATTTTGATAAAGCTGTTCAACAGGTATGATTAGTTGTGATATATATTAGACAAACATTAATACCCCATGTGGTGTTAAGTAGAAGAAGGACATAACCTGTGAACCCTATTGTTAACTATGCTTTGCTTTACACAAACATTAACATGTACATAATGGTATAAATATTATATATGAATTGAACTACATCGGTTTCTACGAGGAGTGTTCTAATTGTTCATTCAAAGCTATAGATAGGAAACCAAATGTGTAAATGTATTCATAATATATTCTCAACAATCATCTGCATAAGGGAGTGAGTGACACGTCTGGCCTTTTACACAGCAGGTACAGTGAATCCGACTGTCCACGACTATCAGCTAGTGCATGCGTACATTGTCCCGTAACTCCTTAGTGAGTTGTAGAGGGTCCATATTGATATAAGGCATATCTCTAGGGCATTTGTAATCCTCATAGATCCCAATAGTCTGCAGGTATCAATAGAGCAATTCTTTTCCAGAAAAGGATATAGTGAGTGAGAGAATGTATTTGAGAAAGAGGTATATAGAAATAATGTACCCCAGTACTAGGTTGGTACATTCGTTTATCGACTTTAAATGGATTAAAAGTAAATTTGACCTCGGTGGGATTAGAACCCAGATAGAAGAGAGCCGAAAATAATACCACAAACTACGCTTTCAGATATTCTAATGACTGTCAATTCGCTGCATAACCTATGTATGTGTATGCAGAGATACTGTCAGTCAAAATCATTACTTTGCTTTTATTCCATAAACTTCGATAAATTCCTCATAACTTGTCAGAATATCTATAATTCAAAATTATATACCTTTAATTCTAGTTCAGTTTCTCAATAGGTGACCTCCCGTAATTTATTATGCAGTAAACTGATTTAACGAACTCGCAAATAACGCTGTTTCTCTATTTAGTTTGCAAGTGGAATTTATTGATAGCCATATAATCTGGCAACTGGGATTTGTTATATATTGATGATGTCAGTGAAATTAAAATTTATTCTTGAAATCAATCTTATTTAATCGATAACATATGCAAATACAACAAATTGATCATTTAACAATACCATGCATTATTCGTCTCGTGAAAGGATTTCGACGGCAAGAATTACGACAATTTTGCTCAAACCTATTAATGGAAAGTATGTATCTCCCACAGAAATAATATTCTCAGCTGAATTTGATTATCAAGGCGTCATACATCACGTACACTCACCGGAAAGGTAATCAGATACATAGGAATATTTATATGAATCCATTCCATGTTGTCCTGACGGTGTTCGACGCAGGTGACCGAATGACTAAAGCGTCTAATCTGCCAGCTTTATACAACAACACCACATTTTCATGCAATTGATCTATTTTTTTCTTCGCAGGGAAATACATTTCACTCATTCACCTGACTCCCTATCCTCTATGCATTATCCTGAGAATGAAAAACACCGAAGTCTTCTGACGGTTGGTTTTACATGTAGAAACTGTCCATTTCTATACTGTCATTGATCTCCAAGCTATACACTATCGAGTAATGTTACTCGAAAGAAAGATATGGAATTTAATAATGTTAATACTTTTCCATAAACTAGTCTTTGTATGTATTGATATTTCATGTTTTGCGACTTCCTTATTGCAAATAAGTTTAGCTGAAATTTAATTACACACACACACCTATATATATATATATATATATATAACTTTATTTCTAAGTAGATTTTTAACAATCGATAGAAAATCAGGCATCTTAGAAACGGCTTTCTTTTGAGCTATGGTCGTAAAGATGTAATTAGAAAAGAAATACGATAGTATTTAGAATGAATAAATCGTATTTTGCCAGCAAATGTAAAATATATATCAGATGGACCTATGTCAACCATCAATAACATATCTGATAAAAAATAATATGATCGTACATTCCTGCAACTTCTTTTCTAATTTTAATAATTGAAATGGCTCGTAATATAATAATTTCTGAAAAATATTGACCCGATACTAAAGATCTTATCTTAATTTGCAAACTTTACCCATTGATGTTGCTTTATCTCGCTAAATCTCTGCGGAATGAATTACCAATCCATTTTTGTTTTATTTTCGCCTTAATCTTTATTTCTCTTAGTTTTACTGTTATCTCGTTTAACATATCTCCTTGCCTATAAAGATGTTGAATTACTTTTATGATTTTCTATTTCATATGCAAACAGTTTTATTTCAATTTTCATATTACATTTATCTAGATATATGTATGCAGTAATATTTATGGTTATAGTACCATTCGTATTGTTGTGTTTGATCTACAGCATAACAGCTTTTTTTAATGAAATACAATGTTTTCTTATACATACTGCCAGTTCCGTTTTTGTTTTAATAGTAATTGTTTTAATTATGTTATGGAACTCTAATCAGGAAAAAACATGAGCTTGCATGCAGGCCGTATGTATTCATCTGAAACGATTACCACTGGGATAATTTGCACACAATCTATTATAAAGCAAACCCTTTCGGTGGAGCAGATTCTTCTTGCAGTTCCATTTGCATTCACAAAACATATGTTTATAGTGTGGCTAACAATCGCAAGTCTTTTAAACTAACTTTATGAAGAAGATACACAGCATTTCGTAGTTCCTAAGATATAAAAGGCTTACATCAAAACATGATTTTACCATTAAGACTAGCATCCAATAGTAAGCAGTAATCATTGTGAAATGAGGAAACGAAATACAAGGCGTTTTCATAAATTACTGTAAATATAAATATATATATATATATATATATGATATATAGAAATAAAAAAAAGATTATGATTGGTATTAATAAGTTCTAGAAGGTATTTTATGAGAAAAAATTAGTGCTGGCTTGGGTCTTTATATATAATAGGGAGACGTTATTTCATAAATAGTTCTATTTTATTGGCTTCATATCTCATTTACCCGAGAAAAAAATATTAATATCTTCTTTCTAACTAGCCTCATCCTTAAATACACACACACACGTGTGTGTGTGTGTGTGTGTGTGAGTGTGTGCGTTCCATCTATTTTTGTCTTTATGTAACTACTCATATTATTATGCCTTTATAACACATCTAGCTTTGTACTTATAAGATTTAATGTGTGCTTCAATTCATGTGTAGGTATTTTCTTTTGCTGTGTGTGTGTTTGTGTGCGTCTGTGATTTTAAAGAGATTCTATTTCACTGCTGAGACATATTTGAATGTAAATCGAAGAAGCCGTATGTGATAGTAAAGTCATTGTTGAATGATGAATTTGTATCATAAAAAAAAGCCAATGTTGGTAATATTATGCTTAAGGACGATATATCTATATTTGTTATCCTGTAACGAAAATAAAATAATGAATGGAAGTATTAAAACATATATATTATATCTGTAATTTTATCTTAAAAACATTGTACAGCTATTGTCATTGTTGCTACTGCTTTTTCATATATACATAAGACTTACACATTCTGTAACAGTGTGTTAAAGATGTTTAGATGAAGACAACGTAAAAGTAAATAAACTATGCGTTGGATGCAAGATAAAAGAATAGTTGAGAGAGAAATAATCATCTTACTCGCCATAGAATGTTACTTTACATCAACATAACTGTTTTGTGGATATCTTCATAAACATTGATAAATGTAAGCATTATATATATATATATATATATATATATATATATATATATATATATATATATATATATAGAGAGAGAGAGAGAGAGAGAGAGAGAGAGAGAGAGAGATACCTAGGTATATCAATTCATGTATAGATATATATAAATATATATACATATACGTATGTGTGTTGTGTGAATTAAATAATAGATGATATTCGCATGGTATTTAGGATACATCAGAGAGGGGACTTAAAAATAACAATATTTCATATTGAAATATTTCAATAGTCTCTCACATGTGTATATATTAGGCAATATAATTCGAAATTTCTCTTCCCTGACTAATAAACATGTTTTGGGGAATCCTTTTGTATTCTAATTCAGAAAAATGTGATAATATATATATTAACATTACGAAAAACATATAGCCAACCCAGGTTGATAGTGTTCATATATATGTGCGAGATTTATATATTTTTTCAAAGAGGAGGAAATATAAAGGAGTTTTATTCTGGAATCAGTAATACACCCAGTTTAACTATGGAACCCCAGAGTCGTATAGAGCAACAGATATTCGTCATATATATCTAATAACATGTTAATATGACATGCAAAATTATTAACATAAATGATAATTGTAGGTGAGAAAAGAAAACATGAAGTAAACATTGTGAGTTTTATATAAGTTGTTTTAACTAGCACAGTCAATGTTGGGATGCAATTAGTAAATGCATGAACCTATGTACACAGATTCAATGTTATTTTACATGCATGTGTAAAATATGTATCAGATGTACCTATGTCAAATATCAGGGATATATCTGATGAACAAATAAGAAATGATGATCCCACGTTCCTGAAAAATATTTTCTAAGTTTAGAAAGTTTCCTTTCCATGAATAATTAATGGGATTTAAAAAGAGAAAATATATTGAAGGTAAGGTATGCTGTATCCTCATCTGGAATAATGTATGTCTATAGATAGAACGGTAATAAAGAAAACTACATGAACAAATTTAGCAATCAGATTTTATGTATAAAATGAATGAAATAAAAATCCAGAGTCGTAAACAATGCTGTTAAACTTACAAGACGAAATGTGAAGAAATATCATGTTGAGCGCAATGGGTTTTAAGCGAATACACTGAATCTAATTATATACAATTTCTTATTTTTTCCAGCTTGCTACGTATATCTCCCTTATTCTCTAAGATTAAATATTTACACACACACGCCCATATATATATATATATATATATATATATATATATATATATATATATATATATATATATATATATATATATATATATAAACGTAGATATACATATATATTCATACACAAAAGTACATATATTTATTTACATATACCCATATATTCATACACAAACGTACATATGTATATTTATATATACCCATATATTCATACACAAACGTACACATGTATATTTACATATACACATATATTCATACACAAACGTACATATGTATAATAAACATTTTGAAGACCCAGTCGCTATAGAATAGAATACCTCACGTATTACAATTTGAGATTCTCGATAAAAGTAAGGGAAGTAATCTACGCGTTTCATTCTTGTTAGAAATCTTCAGGATTACATATCCAATACTTTTATCGAGAACGACACAGCTAGAGACTTATAGAATACTTAGCTGTGTACAGGAACTGGTTTGATAGAGCGGTAACCGGTCCGGCAGAAATTAGAATTTGGATTTAATGCTCTGAAATAGCGATATATATGTGAAGACAAACATAGAATATTCGAAAATATTCTGTATGTTTATAATAAACATTTTGAAGACCCAATCGCTATAGAATAGAATACGTCACGTATTACAATTTGAGATTCTCGATAAAAGTAAGGGAAGTAATCTACGCGTTTCATTCTTGTTAGAAATCTTCAGGATTACATATCCAATACTTTTATCGAGAACGACACAGCTAGAGACTTATAGAATACTGAGCTGTGTACAGGAACTGGTTTGATAGAGCGGTAGCCGGTCCGGCAGAAATTAGAATTTGGATTTAATGCTCTGAAATAGCGATATATATGTGAAGACAAACATAGAATATTCGAAAATATTCTGTATGTTTATAATAAACATTTTGAAGACCCAATCGCTATAGAATAGAATACGTCACGTATTACAATTTGAGATTCTCGATAAAAGTAAGGGAAGTAATCTACGCGTTTCATTCTTGTTAGAAATCTTCAGGGGTACATATGTATATTTATATATACCCATATATTCATACACAAACGTACATATGTATATTTATATATACCCATATATTCATACACAAACGTACATATGTATATTTACATATACCAACATATTCATACAGAAACGTACATATGTATATTTACATATACCCATATATTCATACACAAACGTACATATGTATATTTACATATCCCCCCCCCCCACATATATATATATATATACATATATATATATATATATATATATATAGGGAGTGTAACTTGGAGTTACTGCAGGTTCACCCGGGTGAGCACTAGATTATATAGTCCGGTAAGATCGATACAGATCAAACCTTGAGCTGATCAGTGGCGAAACGCGCGTCACCTACCAATAAATGTAATGAAGGAGTAACCAATCGTCCTTGGTATCCTTTCAATATATATATATATATACATATATATACATATATGTACACTCATATATACGCACATATACATATGATTGTATACACACATGCATAATGCATAAATGTATATACTTTTTCTGGTTGAATCATATATAACATGTTGGAGTAGTGTTATTCTCAAAATCATTCTAATTACGTATTTGCAGTAATTTTGGAATTTATTTCAATGAATATTATTGTTTTTGCCCCCCCCCCCCCCTCCTTCATAAATAACGATATTTGAAAATATCTGACTTAACATTCTCTATATAGTGTGTAACAGGTTGTACACACTACCTCCATAATCTGAAGCGGACTGTAAGCATTATTCGAAACACAAGGCATACATCATAACCTCGTTAGTTCCACTAAATACAGCACATTATATATTATCTTCGCAGTAATATGTGCTACTGACAGCATGAGATAATACATTTCTCCGGAATTATGGAAATTATAGAGCACTAAGTTTTAAAACCGCTTGATTTAATCGAGTTATTTAAATCAGCTCTTAAAATCTAGAGTGCAAGAGAAACCAAATATATATGGTCATGAGTCGTGGGTAATGATGGAAATAATACGATCACGAGTACAAGCAGCCCAAATGGGGTTCCTCCGAAGTGTATATGGAGTAACGTTACTCGAGTGAATGCGTAGCTCAGAGAGTCACCTAAGTTAGAGTCGCTATTTCTCCAAATTATGAGATCACAGCTCTCTCTGATATTATGGGCATTTGGTTAGAATGTCTCAGGATAGAATGTGGTAGAACCCGAGAAAGATGGTTGTATAACATCCATGAGCTTGGCTGGTCACGCTTGGGGATCCAGCCAGATGATTTGGAGACGGTTGCTTCTGACATGACCGTCTAGAAGGTGGGTTTGTGGATTTTCCCAAATACCCCCTCTGGAATAAGTAGGCAAATAATTGAACTTAGTTAATTATCAGACAAGAATTAAAATAAATGTTATATTATAACGCCACTGTTATGTATGATTTAGCCTTATAATGTAGTAGGAATATATGTTAATATATTCCTACTACATTATAACGCTAATATACGGGAAATCGTGGCAAAATATTTAATTTACTTAAATCTTGTGACCAGGGCCTTCAGGGAGAAATTTTGCAAGGCGGTACAAACCACTTTGTGGCACGAAGCAGACAATGGTTTTTCTCAAAACCGATGTTGCATGTTTGTTGTGGGGTTTTCATAGCTCTTGAGCTCCGGAACAACTACCTGCTGGGCCCCTATTTCTTAGACCCTGCCTGTAACATTGAATTATTCCCATCAATTGATAAGGTGTGTCAAGTATGTTATTAGCGCATATACAAATGTATCTTTTAGAACATTTTCAAACATTCCTTTCTATTAAGGAAATTATCTTCCGTCATATAACTATTAAACTAAGATATTTCTGGAAACTAAGATATTTCTGGAAACTATGTATTTCTGTTATGTTGATTCATTTTGCTATGTAATATATTGTTTTCCTCATATGCAGTAGATGGAATTATCAATCAAGTAGAATATTATTTATAAGCACATTGTATTTACCTCATTGTGTGCTACATTGAATTAACATTTCTTTCAAATGAAGCAAATTGTAGGCGAATAATATATATTATATCATATATTCCGAGTAACATTTCGCATATTTATATTATTTATATACTCTTTCGCTGAGTCTTCGAATTCACATCAATCAAGTGTTTCCTCTTTCTCAACACTATAAATGCTGATTATAAATTTATGCTTCTCAATTTAATCCAGAATGATACGCTAATTCGGAACAAACGACGCTAAGTTAATAATCGAATATAATACAAATTATATTAAGACATATCTATGCGTTTTATATATCATTTCATCTAAGCGAACAGAGGCGTCTAATTTAAGAATACTCTAACTACAATAAGTTAATATCTGGGTATACTTTACCATTGTTTTACAATACAAGTTGCGGTGATTATATATGACAAATATCAAACACATTTCATTTTAATTATCAGATAGCTGTTGTTATGGTGCAGTATATAACCATGTAATATCATGAATATCTTTTACGACTTGAAATTATTCCAAGAGAGCAGTATTTTAAATTATGTTTGAGTCTCTTTACCGGACAATTCATTTTGAGA
>OZ024758.1:18672329-18682329 GCA_964016885.1 Eledone cirrhosa
ATATAATACATATATATATAAATATATAATACATATATATATAAATATATAATACATATATATATAAATATATAATACATATATATATATAAATATATAATACAGGTATATATAAATATATAATACATATATATATAAATATATAATACATATATATATAAATATATAATACATATATATATATAAATATATAAGACATATATATATAAATATATAATTGTTTCTACTTTTGGCACAAGGCCAGCAATTATCCAGTGCATTACTGGTACTTTATTTTATCGACCCCGTAAGGATGAAAGGAAAAGTTAACCTCGGCGGGATTTGAACTCAAACCATAAAGGGGCGTAACACTTTGCTGCAAAGCATAGCGTCAGACCCTCTACCGATACTGCCAATCCACATAATATATATATATAAATATAAATATATAATATAATATATATATATATATATATATATGTAAATATATATATATATATATATATATAGAAATATATATGTATATAGAAATATATAATATATATATTTATAAATATAAATATATATATATATATAAATATATAATATATATAAATATATAATATATATATAAATATATAATATATATAATATATATAATATATATATATGTGTGTGTATGTTTGAATTGCTCAATCGGGGGTCACCACAGTAAGGTACTCAATACATTAGTAGAAAGTAAACATCTGATCTAAAATGGGTTTTCCTGATGATTTCTCTCGAATGAGACAGTTGTAATAATGTAGAAGCCATTTCAATATTGAACCTGAAATCCATGAACAACTCCCTTTCCTCGACATCCTCATTAAGAAAACAAGCAACAAAATAGACACAGACATATACTACAAACACACAGACTCCAAAAATACCTTCCATTCAACTCGTGCCACCCTAGATACACCAAAATGGCAATTCCTTATAACCTAGCCAGAAGGAGCTGCACAATAGTTTCAGATAAATACACATGCTACACACGATTAGAAGTATTTAAAAAACACACTTATCTGTAGAAACTACCCACCATCCCTAATCACCAATGCATTCCAACGTGCCCTAGAACTAGACATCCAGGAACTCAGATACCCCAAACCCAAGAATGAACCGCAACAGAAAACTCTACCATACATCTCCACACACAACCCATCACCAATGAGGCATTCAACACCATCCTCCAGAACATTCCTTTACTAAAAAAGAGACCCAAGAATGAACAAAATCCACCAAACACACAACATCATAAAGAGCAAAATACAACCGAAATGCAAAAAAAAACATCCCCACACAAGCCAAATTCCAACAAACACTCACAATTAGGCCTACAGTAACAAAATACAGAAGGCCCAACTGTAGCGTATGCATAAATCTAATAGAAGGTTCAACATTCCATTTTAAACAAGGACAGCGTTTCACAGTTAAACACAACTTTACATGTACATCTGAAAGCCTTATCTATGTTTGACCTACTCATGCTCAAGAGAACTACATAGGACAGACAAAAAACAGCCTCCGTCAACGTATGACCGTCCATAAGTTACAATTTAAAATACAAGAATACCGAAAGATTACATTTAGTGAACATATCGCCAATTGTGCTCGCAACCAACATCCAAACTTTAACATTTTCCCCATTCACAAATTCATAGACAACGCTATTTTCATCCAACGTACCAATAAGGAAACATATTTCATTAATAAATTCCAACCCCTACTCAATGCTCTAAAAATCGGACCAATCTAAAACTGCAACAAACAATCAAACATTTACAGGAGTTACCTTCCTCACGCCCTACCTAATCCTTTTTCTTAAATAAATTAAATATCAACCAGTAAGAATTGCTTCCCACAGCATATTAACTCTCTAAAAAGGGAAATCATATCAAACCTCAGTCCACCATGTACCTCCATCATGCATAAACTAATCACTCTTGCTATATTAACACATTTTGATCTGCATAACTTCAATGACTATGCTTGTAAATAACATTATTTTTTCTTCCACATTGACTTTTGACGCTCTACATTATGCACGTTTTTTCTCCTTTTTAGTTTTACTTCATAAATCTTGTTTGTAATTAACATTCTTTCTGCACCTGCTGTTTAATATGTGCGACACCACACTAATACATTTCACTATCATTTCATAATGCATAAAAATGCTGAAACCGGTAATAGACAATAATTAAATATATAGATAGATAAATAAATGCCATTCTTAAATAATAAATAAATCAACTAATACATATATATATACTATATATATATACATATATATATACACTTCACACAAAGTAAAACATTTTGTTTTAATCATTTTTTTAACCCAGAAAAAAGAGAAACAAAAAAGGAAAAATATATTTTTTTCTTCCTAATAATCGTCTCTTTCTCCTTGTTTTCATATATATATATATATATATATATATATCCTAACTCGTGTGCCTCCACACAATATTTTATTATCACACACACACGTGTATATGTGCTTTAATAATCTCGATACATGCAATACATAATAGAAAATATAAACTAATCTTCATTTTATATCTTCTTTAATGTTGCAGTAGTATGAGCAGAAAACGGATTACAATTCAAATATTTATTTTATGTAAAAGGAAAATGAAAATATGACAAGATATCTGTAGTAAGGTAAGACCTGTAATTGTATAAGACTAGAAAAGAGGAAACATTAAACACGCCGCGTGTCTTGCATTATATGGATTCTGTAAGTTAACAGGAATATTTACGGCTGGTAATCTAATGCCCACCAACATACACATATATATTTGTTTTAATTAATCAAACATTTCTTTATTACGCAGATAATAATTATAATACTATTCAAACACGTATTCCCGAATAGAGGGCGTCGATTAATGTGTTGATTATGGCCCTTACCATTCTGTGTTCAAATCTCGCCGAGGTTAACTTTGCCTTTCATCCTTACAGTGTCGATAAAATAAAGTACCAGTAATGTACTGTGTAATTGCTGGCCTTGTGCCAATAGTAGAGACAATTATAATCGGCGTACTTTCCTGTAAGTAAAAAGCCACAACGGTGATTGCCTGAACCAGCATAAGTCATGATAGCTATAAATCAATTACTAACATCGATCTGCAAATGTGTATATGTGACATATCAAACTGAGGGTCACACATGACAATTAAGTGCGCACATTACAACTAATCTTGTTTATTTTATATTACGAAGATAGAACATGCTCGTGCTGTAAAAACATTTGTGAGGGCCGCAGGTGCGCTTGTAAAGGGCCAACAATGTGACATGACTGGTGTATATGATATATCTTTCTAATTTCTGAACTTACACTCCATGTAATACATATATCGACCTCCGTGTCCTGATACATATTCTCTTACATGTCCAGTTAAATTAGTCATTGTATCAACCAAATGATAATTTTCTCTGGAAGTAATCTCACTGATTATCATTATATTCCTATCAATTATAATCAATAAATCACGAAATCTATTGATATTTTGCGTTAAGATAGGTACAGTATATCCATGCCTCATGCATAAGGTGTCTAAAATAGTTAACGCCAGGAAATATGGGCATACAACTGAAAAATAACTGCTTAGAATACGACCTCCCTATGAGTTTAGTATCATTTTATGACAATCCTAATTCAGAATCTGTTTCCTTCTTTTCAAATAAATGACTGATCTGGTAAACCTATCAATAATCACACCCCTGATGTTTGCTTTAACCCTACGTAATTCTTATGATACTTCTATGTCTCTTACATCGTCCTGTTGCTCTTATATTCGTGGATAATTCTATAACGAATCATCTCCTCTCCCCCCCCGTTCAATGTATATTGACTCATTTTGCCACAACCCTGCTAATCTCCAGTGCCTCATTTTGGCTCAAACCTACCAATCTCTAGTGACTCATTTTTCCACAACCCCGGCAATCTATAGTGATATATTTTCCCCCACCCTACCAATCTATAGTGACTCATTTTGGCTCAACCCAACCAATCTCTAGTGGCTCCTTTTGGCTCAACCCAGCCAATCTATACTGTCTCATTTTTCTCCACCAAGCCAATCTATAGCAAGTCATTTTCCCCCACCTCTGTCAATCTATAGTGACTTATATTTCTCCACCCCAGTCAATATACACTAACTCATTTTGCCCCACCTCTGCCAACCTATAGTGCTTCGTTTTGTAGCTGAATAACTTCTAATACACACATTGATCGTGTATGGACTCTTCCAGGTAGTGGTGTGATTATTTTTCTACCTCATTTCGAAATTATTTATGCGACGTATGTTCACCTTTTTATCTCTGCAGCACACATAATCACAGCCAAACAAATTAATTATACCGCACAAATTGTGTGTACTGTTCTGAAAGTTAATAACAGGAATGTTTGTACGTGTGTCTATAAAAAGAATGAGTGAGACAGAGAGAAAATTAGAAAACATAGATGGATAGACATATAGATAGATACATAGATAAACGTTCCTTGAAACAATAGATATTATTGTTATCGGATGTTGATTCATATTCTCATATATTAAATAGAGTTGAATTAGAGCCAACACATATTATCTTCTGTGATATTACGATGGGTGTATTTAGTCGCCCAGGGCACTAAACGTGAAACAACTTCGACTGCAAATTTTCTATAATTAATCAGGTCCGGCCAGTTATAATAAAATATCTAAAATTAGATTCAGTAAATGTAGGTAAAATGCAAACATAAATAACCGTAATATGTTCAACCTAATGCTGCCCCTCTCCTATTTATTGCTAAGTAGGAATGTGAAATGACGGTTAATACGTGGATCGAAAGGGAATAATCATCATTACTTTATTATATTTACTTTCGGAAACAAAATTGTATAAACTTTCAAGTTTCATATATATAACATTTTTCAACATTGAAATAGTTTCTGGTTTATATGGTAAATACTGATTAATTCTAAATGGATTATTTAAAAGCTCCACAACAATTTATATAAACGGATCAATTCGAGGAGGAAAGAGAACGCTTGAAATTGATAGGAATCTAACAACATACGCAGCAATTATTTTTGAACCATGTTAAACAATTCACAGTTCGTTCTTATCATTGAGAAAATGCCGTTGGTGTTGCAAAAGCGTATAACGAGTTGTGAAGATACAATGTAAATATTAGTTGACAATAATGACTACTGGTAACATTGATGGTTGGGCGAATATGTTCTCTACGTAATTAACATTGTTCTCGCATACTTATGATGCTATCCAACTGCCTAGATAAATGCACATTACTGCAAAAATTACATTCTCATAAAGGTTTACGAACCTTAGATATATGACACCTCATTAATGATTGAATGTACCCTATAAAAAGAGAAACACACATATATATATATATATATATATATATATATATATTAAATGTAGAAATCTAAAGAGCACAAAATGTCCCCATATTTTACAGCTATAATCGAACTCCGTATTTCAGTTGACTACTTTATACCATTAGCTTAATCTTTTAGAAGGCAGAATAATAATTTAAGACGTTCTTTCTCTGATATTCCCTCATTGCTAGTTAGCTTTCCCGACGTGTCACTGTCAGTAGGACGATATATTTGCATAATCTGTTGGGCAGGTAATAAAGCTATTTCTCCTTCAGCCACTTTTCATATATATGTATATAAATAACATTCTCTATGGCTTAGGTATATCCACCAACCTTAGAACCTTCTCTCACTTATCTTTCTCACTGTTTTGTCTGTACACATATTTAGACTCGAATTGTGTTCCTTTTTATTGCCCCTTTCTTTGCTCATCTGTTCATACCCTCGTGTCACAATATCCGTATAGCAATTGACGTATTTTGAATCTTGATGATGTGGTGTTTCTCATGGATGGGTACCTACCTCTCCTACAACGTAAACGCTGATACTACAACGTAAACGCTGATACTGTAGCTGAATAGGAAAACAGGATAGATGTTTAGTTTTTTTCCGGCCTTCCATTCGGGTTTTATATATATATATATATATATATATATATGTGTGTCTGTATGAACACACCCATCGCCACTCACTGATACTCAAACCCTTATATATATATATATTGAAAATGAGGAAAATATTTTTCAAATATAATAAACATAATTATAATATTTTTTCTATCTCAATGGACAGCAAAATGGCGTAAAACTGATAATATTCATCGTCTATGCCAACCGAGCCCAGTATAAATAATGGCTTTCACTTTGGTAAAACTATGATAAACTTCGAACAAAGGAAAGACTTAATTTCCCAGGGTAAAATCGTTACATATTTACACATCAGTTGCCAATTTCTGAAGGTTTTACAATATAATATAACACAATATCAGCAGAGAGAGACACTTTTTGTATACAATATAATTTGCAGATAAAATCGGGACACATCAATTATAATTGATTTGAAAATATCTAGAATTAAATGGTATCGGAATGTATAGAAAAATATACAATCGTGTAAGACACCTTTATTTATACATATGCATATATTGAACTTTATCTGTGTGAATACGTGGTATATTTTAATCGGTTGTGGAATTGGCAATGTCTTTAGAACGTTGGATATAATACTTTGAGTCATTCGTTTCGGATCTATGTGACCTGAATTGTGACTGAGTATTGATAAGCATTGATTTTCACAATAGTCTAGTCTTACTCAACTGTTCTTTTGGTATTGAAGGTGGTCTCCATGATGTTTGGGCAAGTTGTGCTTTTTTAATCAAACAATAGTTAGGTTCATATCAGTGGCGAGATATAGAGCTAAACTGTGTGTAATATAATAATTGTTTCTACTTTAGGCACAAAGCCAGCAATTACCCTGTGCATTACTGGTACTATATTTTATCAACCCCGGAAGGATGGAAGGCAAAGTCAACCTCGGCGGGATTTGAACTCAGATCGTAAAGGGGCGTAACTATGCTGAAAAACATGGCGTATGACCCTCTACCGATACTGCCAATCCACCGGCCACTGTGTGTAATACAAGGACACATTAAACCATAATTATGTTGATTGGTGACGCGCGTTTCGCTATTGATCACCTTAAGATCCGATCTGTATCACTCACAAATCAATAACGTAATGAAGGCCAAACAAATCGTCCTTGTATTTTATATATATATATATATATATATATATATATATATATATATATATATATATATATATATATATTTGTTTCTACTTGTGGCACAAGGCCAGCATTTAACCAGGGCATTACTGGTACTTTATTTTATCGACCCCGTAAGGATGAAAGGTAAAGTTAACATCGATGGCATTTGAACTCAATATGCAAAGGGCCGTAACTCTATGCCTCAAAGCATGGTGTCCGAAACTCTACCAGTACTGCCAATATATATATATAGTATGTGTGTGTGTTATATGTATGCATATACAGCATTGATATTGACTCCGTGAAATGAATAATCATTATTCTCTCTATCTAGTGCAAAACCATATGCCATTCTTCAGAACTCTTCTTTATTAAAGAATGCGTAATATTTAAATATATTGTTAAATAATTTTCAGATTGCTTCCGCGTTATTTAGATTAAGTAACCGGTATATAGAGTGCATCATTTTCTTTCAATTTGATTTGCCTTTTGAAGGTATGCAATTGTTTTATTATCTATTTCCTGCTGTTGAGTATGATATCGGCGAAAAATGTCTTCTATTGTAATTGTTCAGTCGAATGCAATCGTGTGGTTTAGAAGGGAAATCCACATTTTGAAGAAGCAAGATCCTCTTATAAATAATGGAAAATACATTGTTGACATCTGGTAAGATTCATAGAGTACAGGGATATTTAATGTGCAATATGATAGTAAAACTGATATCTGAGATAATGTTTAATGATCTCTCTCTCTCTCTCTCTCTCTCTCTATATATATATATATATATATATATATATATATATATATATATATAATAAGAGAGAGAGAGAGTCAACATCTCTGGGATATATGCCTCACGAATTTGATTCCACGAGATTTAGGGATGAGTAACACACCTGACAAAAATGAACACCCTCCCCAGTGCAAAAAGCGATAACGCAGATTATTGAAATATACCTAAAAATAATCTAATAATTATATTTTGTTAAACAAACGAGTAATTGAGAATATAATGACTAATCCTGAGATGCTTTTCCAATGTGCTTAGTGGGATTCGCCCACTAATAGACCACATTATATATATAAAATGTTTGCGTATAAATATAATTAATTTCGACATGTATGTCATTTGTAGGAATACATTGAAGATACAATCTTAGATTAGATTCTAGTTAAAATGTATGAAAATATTACTACAGAAGAATGATACGGTTTTGAAAAGGCAATAAGGCATCTCCAAAAACTTAATATAATCCCACAAAGTAAATATCAAATGTGAGATAATAAAATGAGATTCGGAGATAACTAGGATAAATTACAGGTAAAACCAAGGTAGAAAACGATAATCAACATAATCTCTAACCTGTTTTTCTTTAAAACTATTCATTCATCAAAACGCAAATTACCAAGTTTTTGGTTCATATATATGGTACACATGTCATACATTTTGAACTCCAAAAATAAATAGGTTCAACATTTTAGCAGTCATTAGTAAAGGTAAATTCAACTAGTTACACACAACAAAGTGTCTGGTACCGAGCGGTTCCAGTGTCTGGTCCCGAGCGCTTCCAGTGTCTAGTTCCGAGCGCTTACAGTGTCTAGTTCCGAGCGGTTCGAGTGTCTGGTTCCGATACGTACGGGTGCCACAAACTATGTGTAAATACGTTTCTCTATAAATTGTGAATAATCTGCGAAACTATCTTGGGCTCAAATCAAAATGTTTGGTTTAACAAAGAGAATGTGTAGTAATTGATCTGTAGGGAAGTCTCTATAGCTTAAAGACTGATTCTATTTCAAAAGCTAATAAAGGGCTTAATACTGACGTAGAAACTATATATTTTTATTAGATGGAAAATCTTGTAAGTCTTCAGCATTTACGTTTGCTTCCAAATTTATTGTTCTAATATACTTGCTAGAAATTTCAGTATTCATGTTTCTATTTATAGATTGATATTAGTATGTGTGAGTATTTGTGCGTGTGTGTGTGTGTGCGTGCGCGTGTGTGTGTGTGTGTGTGTGTGTGTGTGTGTGTGTCTGTATGTGTGCGAGTGTGTGTGTGTGTGTATGTGTGTGTGTGAAGGAATGTGGTTTAGGCCGTGCCTTGTGCTATTTCAATAACTGAAACACTCATGGTAGTAATCGTTGTTCGCATGTGTGTACATGTGTGACACTGCACACGGGTTATCTGCACGTATATGTGAGAGTAGCGTATACACGTGTATGATAATTCCATGCAGGTTTATGTGTATGTCAGATCAAATGGTTTTGATCCGTTTATGTATGCGTGTACACTGTTTTATGCGGCAATACATTATACATATATAAGTTTTCTTTTACTTTACGACATAAAAGGGGTCAAACTGATCTTGGTGGAGATATGTATTCCGTTTGTACATAAGCTTACGTGGTCTTAAGCCACTTAGAGATCGTTCATTGATTAGAATCGAAGATGGATTCTCTTACGGTGTCACAGATTAAACTATAGCTGTATATCAAGCACGATGTCTTATAGCTAATAACAAAAGGGAAAAGCAGCAATCAGTTCATTGCCTTCATGTATCAAACAGCTAAACAGAAGTTCTTTAAGGAAAGGTCATATAACTATCTAGGAATGATTTCATTTTGCATTGATTTTCCAATACATGTATATATTTAACGTGTCATATCATCTAGATGAACACAATGAATAGTAATTTGCCGTTTTTAAGGTAATGGTTTAGGAGGAAATTGCGGATGTTCTTGTCAAAATCAGTTTGCGATTGTACTCGTCCAAGGATTGTGTTAATCCTGTAGCTGAATTACGTGATAAAATATCAATTCCCGGATACACTACTCGGGTAAAATCGATT
>OZ024758.1:18692329-18697329 GCA_964016885.1 Eledone cirrhosa
ATATATATATATATAGCAGAGTCATGCAAGAAATAAGATCTCTATACACTAACTTGTATTTAAACATATGTGTTAATATATCATTTCTTCGAATCATATTAACATTCTTCTATTATGAAGTGTGACAATCAATATCGCTCAATTTGGAAAGGAAAAACATATTGATATCTTTTGCAAATATAAAGTGTTAAAATCTTCTATAAATGCTTTTCTGAAATGCGCTTCTAATTCATCCTCCACTTTAATTAGCGTCTGATATATTGTATAACAAAATGGATGGCAGTTTAATTAGAAATATGGATGTAATATCATCATCTTATTGCTAGCGAAACTAACGTTATAATCCGGAATTCAGGGTGTTGTAAATGTTGCAGTCGAGATATTAATCTGAGGAGCACACAGATTGCGACGTGCATTTTCCTGTACAATAGATGTGAGTTTATATATATATATATATATGCTGTTTTCCAAGAGATATCAACATGAATGGACCTGTTATTTTTATCTAAAGACATTTTTTCCACTTCCACTCCGCCCGTCCCTTCAATCTATCTTATTTGTCATTCTTTCTTCTGATAAAGGACTAGCGTCTGAAACGCTAAGAACCTCTTTCTGCTATTTCAAGCGTTAACCTAATATATCCCTTCCAAATACTGTACCGATCGTGTTGTTATTTCTGCTTACCTTTTACATACACACACACATACACGCACACACACACCTACACACACACATACATACGCACACACACACACACGCACACACACACATACATACACACACACACATTTGTGTAATCATATTCATCTGTCGTTTTCTTCCACATATGTTGGTTCATCTCTTTAAAGAATGCGATATGTAAATCTTGCAACATGTCTTCCTTCGCTGTGATTTATTTCCGAGATCCCACTGTAACAAAGTTTCAGTAAATCATTGACATATGTAACACATAAAATCCACCGTAAAACAGATGAAATCTTTCATAACAAACAGGATGCTTACATGTTTCTATAACTCATGAGTGTCGTATGGGCGCCATATTGATAGACCGCGTTTCTCGGCCATCAACCCTCGATCTGAATATGAGCAGATTTATTCCAGTGAATGAAAGAGAAATAGATTGAGAGAATGCAGGTGAAATTGAAATATAGTGGAAGAATTGACGACGTAAATGACTGGTTCATTTTATGAGCTTCGAATTGATGAAAGAATATGCTGACAACGGTGGGTTTTGAACTCATACACCAAAAACATAAATGGATGAAGGAAACTTCTTAATTAACGGAAGATGGGTCAGGGAAGGAGAGAAAATAGGGAGATAACTACCAGTTTAGGCTCCAAGTTATACCATATCCCATGTTTTACATGTGATAAACATGTTTGCCTTTCTATTACGGAAGGAAAACTGTGCCAGTGGCATGTAACGCTTTCACTCTCTTTTGTCTTTCTCATCACACTTCTTCAGCCCTGCTGCTACTTCCGCTGCATGGTCTAGCATTAAATTACCAAGGCTTCCTTAATATGCAAAATGGTGTCCGACACTGTTGTACGTTCTTTTATGTTTTACAATTTTACATTTTTCCGTTATCCCATTCTCGCAAAACTGTCAACATTATATTCCTTACCTCTTTCAACCACTCTTCCTTTCTCTATCTCACTTCTCATATACTATAAACTGTATTCCTTTTAACCTCTAACCCCCTTCTAACTTTGTTCATCCCACTGTGCCTTCTTCTGAACGCTCTTCCGTTCATTAAGAAACTATGTTAAACCATTTATCATTTATATTACTCTATATTTACAATTATATTTTCACGTTAAACGATTTACCTAACATAATATATAATCTATGAGAGTTTGATATTCATTTTGAGAACAATACCTTAACATTAGTATGAGCAGTTAGTTACATTTGTTTTGATGAGAGCGGTGAGAGAATTCTGGCCTCATTTAGACAGTTTAAATGCTAAAATGTTAACCTGATTGATTTCTCTACATTCATTTGCTTTTCAATAATATATACAGAAAATCAATATATAGGGTCAAGAAGACATATTTTAGGTGACCATATTTTAGGCAATCATATATGAAAGAGTTAATTCATCTATTTTCGTATTGCTTAGTTATGTTTCATGTCCTCGTGAAATATGTCATTACAATATAATAGAGCTTTCAACAAGAGACTTCCTATAGGAGTTATATATTTTACGCAACAAGTTGAAGTAGACAGTGTCTATGAGAATAGATATGCGTATATTTTAAAAGCAAAATGGATATTGACATTAGGTTCTTTGTCCTTAAGTTATTTTAATTAAACTTTTATATTATCAACATTTAGTATCCTTATCTTTCTTATTCTTAATACAGTACAAATGTTCCAAAGACATTTAAAGTTATATGGTTAGTAGATCGTTTCGTCGACTAAGTGATAATAGCATATTTATTTGCCGAATAACCTGCCATTCTCTACGGTCACTGGTTAATTTTCCTTGGTATTTTATGGTAAGAACATATTCGCTTACTTAACTAATGTGTATAAATTATATAACTTGAAGATTCGGACAGAAATATTTTATGTGACCTAGGCCAATTCACACGTAAGATGGAATAAAACATGATAAAAAGATATTACATTTACTCAGTTGAAAATATTCTTCTCTAACTCCTGACGTCTCATGTCCATTTGTAGACATGTTCATAAAAAATATGCAGATACATTTCTGCATTTATATTAGAAGCAATGTGATATCAAAAATATCCGCTTCGAAGTGTGACCGTATTTTGAAATTGTTTATGATACGGCATAGGTCACACACACATAAAACATCATTATTTATACATTGAGTTACGGCTATTTACGTTCTGAGCCGAAATCCTGCCGAGGTTAATGTTGCCTTTCGGGGTCGATAAAACAAAGTACCTGTAATGAAATGGGGTCGATTTAATCGATTTAATCGACTTCCCCTCCCACCAAAATGACTGTCATTGGGCTTATATAAGAAATCCTTATGTATACATTATGTATATATTACGTATACATAGCTTTATATATCACCAGAGGACGTTAGTAAAGTGTTTGCATAGCTACGGCTTCCTAAAACCGTATTTCTTTGGAGATACGAAATATTTATACAAATTGTATAAAGCTGTGCTTGAAGCGCAATCCTATTTCTTTTTTTATTATAAGTTGAGCCAACTTATGCAGCTTCATATGCAAATGAGATTAATCACCTCATTTACACAGACGAGAAAAATATATATATTCTCGCCTGTCTCCTAGTCCAGCAGGCGCAAACGGTGGGAGGGACCGTCCTGACGATGGCCAGTGAAGCCTGAAATGCATAGACGGTTGTCTCTCTTGCTTCTGCTGGACATCACCAGAGGGCGTTAGCCGCCCGGTGTTTGCATAGCTACGGCTTCCTAAAACCGTATTTCTTTCGAGATACGAAATATTTATACAAATTGTATTAAGCTATGCTTGAAGCGAAATGCTATTTCTTATATATATATATATATATATATATATATATATATATATATATATATATATATATATATATATAATGAAATCAAAATCACAGAAAATATCACTATCTGGAGTGATTCAGTCTTAAAATGGTGGTTAAAGCATATAGCACGCTGGAAAAGCAAAACAAATTGCAGTAGCAATAGTAGATTCATTATCTCCGCGCTAGTAATTATGTCAAAGCAATTAAATTAATATTTAAAGCAAATGCACCCACCACAAATGCACGCAATTTACTTTGGGCTGCAGTCTTTGTCATATATTTATATACATGGCATACATCATGATATTGGGGAAATCTATAAATTAGATTAAATTATATCCACTTTATATTTGGTTGTTCAGAAATGCAGCTCTATTTTGTTTATTATCATATATTATTGTATTATTTAGAGTGTATTACAGTGTACAAAGTACATTTTATCCTGTTATGTTCTGGAGAATTAGATTTTAAGAAGTATCGCGTTTAATAGATTCCGTAATATGAGCCTTATTCACGACACAACCATAGACAACGTCTTAAACAATTTTATTGGAGTAATGACATTAGGAGTTTTAAGTTGTTACTGAAATATCCAATAACATACCCTATGTATCTATCTAGAAATTAAATCTGAAGAATTGGATTCGAAGAAACCCATATGCATAAATGAGTTCAGATGGATACCAATAATCATTGTAGAAGCCCGCGTCTCAGTACATAGTTCAGAAATTAACCCTCTGCATTGATGGTACTTTATTTTATCGACTCCGTAGTGTTGAATGGCAACGTTAACATCGGCGGGATTTGAACTCGGAAAGGCAAGGGCCGCAATTCTATGCGTCAAAGCATAGCGTACGACCCTCTACCGATACTGCCAATCCACATGTCTCAGTACTTATAATGTAGATTTAATATGATATTCTATGAGAACATAACATCAAATGTTCATTGAGAAAAACAGCCAAAACAGCCGTTGAAATATGGATTATCTCTGAAAATATCATTGGAAATTTTGTGATACAAGTATATACTGTATTGGCTTCTCTTTATTTAACAAGACCTTCTTCCTAAAACAGTATATATACCGTTCCAATCATCATTGATTTCGGATCTCTACATGTTCATACAATCAGAAACAAACCTATTACAGGAAATATTTCAATAAACGTTATCTCAGACAATTCGATCGACTTTCCCTAAATGGGACCGAAGTAACAATGTTTGCGTTGGACTTTCCAATTACTAATACTATATATATGTCGCAACTCCAGGTAGAAGGAGCAACGTGAAATAAAGTGTATTGCTCAAGGAAATAACTCATCGCGCTGTCCAGGAATCGAACAATCAACCTTACGCTTGCGAATCCAGTTCTCTCACCAATCAGCCACACGCCTTCCCGTTATCTAAATGTAGTCATTATTGCCTTGACATACTAGATTTGTGAGGAAAAAGTAAAATAATATATAGAGTTAAATATTGGGCTCCAGACAG
>OZ024758.1:18714829-18739829 GCA_964016885.1 Eledone cirrhosa
GGTGTACATATGTGTGTACATATATGTTTATATGCCTCTCTATCTGCAACTCAGCTGCTACTGCATTACATGCCTGCAATTAATCAAATGTTTGATTCAAACCTCAATGAAAGAATTGAATTAAATCGTTAGACACAGAATGTTACCCTATTATGGATTCTTCTAGTTTTCTGGATATTACATTTAAAATTACGTATACCCATTTTCAAGTAAATGACAAGATAATTGGCGAAAGCTGATAGTTAAATAAGTTTTAAGAAGCTGCAATTAAGGGCTTAGTGTGGGACTTTCCGTCGTACATATGCAGTCAATCGTTAATGCCTGATTTCAGTAACTTCGACTGAGTCAGCTTCTGAAGAGCATAGCTATTATAATTCATCTGACAGATGATAAGATGCACATTAATGATGGGACTGCTGCAACGTAATTAATTGGCGGCAATCATACTATGTTTGAGATCATACGAGCCAGTGGTTAGTGTTGGTCTCGCAATCATAGGGTTGTGGTTTCAATCCCAGTAAAAGGTGCTGCGTTATATTTTATTAGCCGGACATAGTGGTAAATTTAAGTTGAACCTACACTTATAATGTATGTTCCATTCCTAGGCTGGAATGCTTATATACTTGAGTAAAACACTTCATTTCCCGTTCCTCAAGTATACTCGGCTGGAAATGAGGATTTAAGCCTAACGTGGACTGGCGTCCTGTCCAGGGAGACGTCTAGCTTGACCTAGTTGTAAGGGTGTTGAACTTACGATCATAATGTCGTGGGTTCGATTCCTGGTGTGGATTGAGTGCTGTGGCCCCGAGGAAAAATACTTAATTTCACCTTGCTCCATTATACTGAGCTAAATATGAGTACCAGCAGCAGCTGGGGATATAACCTGTGATGGACTGGCGTCCTGGCCAGGGACGTCTTAGAATCTCAGTCACGGCATGCTATGTAACCGTCTTAAGCCAAAAGGCTATATTTTTTTACTTTAGCTCAAGATCATGTCACTATTATCATATAACTGAATTCCCTTTCATTGAAATACTGAAGAAACTCCTACAAGACACACTCTAATAGATGGCGAGATTCCCTTACAGAATTTGCCCTTCTTTTTTTATTTCAAGGCTACTGCAAGTGTCTGTTTAGGCATCTTACGTCCCTGATTTTAAATCATGCATTTATAAAGTCCTATTTCTTTTCTTTTCCTTCCGACATAAGGAAGAACCAGCTGCTATTTATGAATTAAATATTTCATATTTCAATTTGAAATATATTAGATTTATTAAATAGCATGCAATATCAAAATCTGAATAAACCAGTGGTTAGCAGAAATGGAAAACATGTATTATTTTCCTGGTGTCGTTCATTCGACTGGGACTATGCATTCGAAAATATAAGTTACTAAACATGATCAGTCGATGTAGAAACGGACACATATACGATCAAATGCACCCACTCAAAGATAGGTATACGTACCTACACATAGGGGCACACACACACAACCATATATACACATATGTACACACACACACACACACGTGCCAACACACATACATGCGCATCCACACGCTCTCGCAGGCACGTACACGCATACAGAAACATATATATAAGTGTATGTATATATAGGTATATATATATATATATATATATATATATATACACACATACACATACACACACACACACATATATATATATACTCGTCGGCGGAGCTCCGGCCGTCTCGACAGCTAGATCCAAACTGCGGAGCTCAGTCGTCGGGGGCCTGACTCTTTTTCTATTACGCACTCTACTACACTAAGTATAGAGTACACAGCTGCTTTATGATCCACCTGGTTTCTTATCACATTTTATTTGTTATATATATATATATATATATATATATATATATATATATTATATATATATATATATATATATATATGTACTGTAGTATAAGTTTTGTTGAAATATCCAAGGATAAGAAAACTCAGTTCAAAGGACGAGTTAAGTAGAAATATTTACAACCTTGACATATAGAGGTACGTAATTTTCGTTGGATTATACACCTTAACTCATTCAGACTGTTATATAAAGGGTAAATGAGTTCGGGTGCAACATTCCTAAATAATTTCACGCACACACGCGCGTATATATTCCACCTGGTTTCTTTCTATCAAATTTCACTGACAAGGCATTGGTCATCACGGAGCTATAGCTATAGTAGAGGACGTCTATACTTCAATGCCTATATTATGATCACAAATTCCTGAACTGGAATAAATTATATTGCCGTGAGTGGTCTGATCGAATATAATTTATTTCATTTTGTAAACTCTTTAATAAATAGTTGTCTACGTTATACAATTTGTATAAGCATTGATCACATTTAGAATCAGTAATTACACGTTAGAAAACTATCTTTAGAAATCCAGGTATATATGAATGAAGTGAAATATATGCAGTTTACATTAGCATTTTAATGAAAATTATTCCTTGCTGTGAAATGCTTGCAATAATTAAGAAATATCCTGGAGCGATTTTACAATTATTATTGTACATAGAACACCATATCTAATGTCTATGATTGAATAACGTAATGTAGGTAAACTAGATTGAAAGTTAAAACGGAATCGAAGGGGCTTCAAATACATTTGTAAATGTATTTGTATATGCTGGTCGTTCCTACTGAGCAGTTTTCTATGCAACTTTTATTTATGCAAATCTGCGCTATATTTACATATTTCTAAGATAGTAATAGTTGTAGTCAGATAAGTTTGAATACAGGGCAAGATGTGATGCAATTTGAATTAAAGAACGCAGTGAAAATTTTAGAAATGTAGAAGTTTACATATATACGTAATATGATACATTGTCAGAAAATAGAGAAATATTACATCACTATACTAAAATAGAATCAGTCTGATATATTTTATTAAAACTGGCAGAGGTAAGTGTCAATGCTAGAGTACAATGTGATATCAAAGTAACAAAGACCAGGCGGGTGTGATGTGAGCGAGAGTTTAGTACAACAGTATGCATGTTCGGCTTTTATATTTATATATATATATATATAATTGTTTCTACTTCAGGCACAAGGCCAGAAAATACCCAGTACATTACTGGTACGTTATTTTATCGACCCCGTAACGATGAAAGGCAAAGTCATCCTCGGCGGGATTTGAACTCAGATCGTAAAGCGACGTAACTATACTGGAAAGCATGGCGTTCGGCCCTCTACAGATACTGCAATGTGTGTGTTTGTGTGTATTCATTAATTATAGGTCTGTGTTTATGTTTATCATCTAATAGTTGTGACAAATTTATGTAGTAAATTACTGGAAGATATACGAATTAGGGGTCTATTTATTATATACCATGATGTCTTCTAGTCCTCTAGTTGAACATTCCTTTGAAGTCATGACGACATACAATGAAGCAACGATTATATATTTGTATTATTCGACGTTATATTGCACTGTATTATACACATCTCATCTGGTATCATTCTAAAAATAGAATTTGCATCCCGGCAAAATGAAACCTATATAATTTAATATCTTTAAAACATGTTTGTATTTAAAAATAAAAAGTATATCAGGTTAGAAATTGAGGAAATTATCTCAATAGATTAGCTAAATAAACAAAACATACAATTTGATTTGTAATAATCATGTTGGGAAATCAATCTAATTGCAGTTATTTGTAACTAAAGAATTTTAAATTATGGTAATTGGATAGTTTCCTGCTTGAATGTTAGAGATGGGATTATTATTATACATTCTGATGAAAGCGGAAAACAGGAAATTAGAAACGGAATACTTGTAAAGTATAGAAACGAAAGATATAATAATTGATCCATCTTATATCGCCCCAGAGTAAGAAAACATAATTATATATCATAAATGTATAATAATTATTTCTTACATAACACTTACAAATAATGGTATTAAATATTAGGTTTATTTGGGGATTCATATTTTAGCGCATATGCTATAGGAATACATAACTATACATATTTGCACGCAAGCTAACAATTTAGATATGCACACAGGTACACATACATTCATGAAACCACTGACACACACACACACCCACATATATATATATATATATATATATATATATATATATATATATGTAAATAAATATTCATTAAACTAGGAAAGCATCGAGGATGTATTCAGCATATTCTCACAAAATGGAATTCGTGTAAACAAAATGAGAGTGCTTCTGAAGAGGCTGTGAAATACCAGGAACGAAAACGATTAGCCGATGATCTTGCAGAAACTCAAGTAATAGCAAACCATGATATATTTTCTCAAGACAGCTCTATTACAGCCAGCCTATTATAAAAAAAGTATGTTGATAATTATACAGCAACTATGCACAACCCCAAATTTAAACACACAAACAGGCGTGTATATATATATATATATATATATATATATATATTTATATATATATATATTTATATAATATATAGGAAAAGAGTCAAGACACCGACGTCTGAGCTCCGGCGGTTTCGACATCTAGATCCGAACTCATGTTCGGATCTAGCTGTCAAAACGGCCAGAGCTCAGCCGTCGGTTTCCTGGCTCTTTTCCTATTACCCAGTCTATTACCCTAAGTATGGAGTACTCTGGTGTGTTGTGGTGTACCTGGTTCCTTACCGCACTATCATTATTGTATATATATATATATATATATATATATATATGAGGGAACTAAGAATCCGTGTTGCATCATATGCATATTTAATTGCGTATTACATATGTTTCACTGCCGATCAGCTTGAGGAACGATCGATTAATGATCGATCCCGAATCTGGATTTGGAAGCTACTCTATAATTTCGACGTTATAACTGCCACATAACATGTACTAATCGAGTTGTTTGAGGTAATCAATGGATCGATAAGCTAAACATTATCGGCCAGAGTAAAATCCAAGAAACATATATATATTTATATAAGCGCCGAAACATCTATCATCTGTAGTAAACAGCTGATGAAGGGATACTTTTCTTCTCTTGTTTACGTCCCCGTTTACCTTCTAACACTTCGTTTCCAGTAACTACACCAGTAACCACACAGCCTACCTCTTTACTTATATATATATAAGTGTATGTGAGTATGTGTGTGTCTGTATTTGGCCTTACATATACAGCATGTAAAATATGTACTGTTAAAGGCTGGCAGATCTAACGAATAAGAATACATCATTAGATCAATCGGGTTACAGTTTGCTAATATTGGAAATATTGATTTGATAGTAACATCTAAACGGTACGTTCTCATTCACGCGTTAGGTTCAATGGTGAATACATGTGTTATACCGATAAGTAATATTTGTGTGGTTGTGTGTGGGAAAGTGTTTGAAAGGTTTTGTGGGAGTGAGGTTCCACTGCCGATTGCGGTGGTGCGATGGGATAATAATTATTTTATTATAGAATTCAATATCTTTCTCTCGCTCTGATCGAAGTACAAGATACCAGATTTCATTCGCTTAACTAGTAGGTTGGAGCAAGGAAACGCTGTTTCCATTGGTCTTTTGATTGATGATACTATCAACCGATCGCAACTTTCAGCAGAAAGAGCAACGTGAAATAGTGTCTTGTTCAAGAATACATCCCATCACCCGGTCCGAGAGTTGAACTTGTAACCTTGCGATTGCAAATCCCTCTCTAACCATTAAGCCATGCACCTTTACTAATATCATTCTGAGGCGAAATACACATATGTGTGTCCATGACGCCCACTTGGACGTGAATATTCGAGAATTTAAAATATACCAAAGCTGAAATGTCTATGAAGATAATGTTGGCAAATGTTGGGCTTTACATAAGTTGCCATGTCAATGCTCGATAAACTGTCGTAGAATAATATTGTGAATATGATCATCTTAATCATCGTCATTATCAGCGTTCGTGGATTGGCAGTATCGGTAGAAAGTCGGACGCCATGCTTTACAGCATAGAGTTCAAATCACGCTGAGGTTCACTTTGCTTTTCATTCTTACGTGGTCAATAAAATAAAGTAACTGTAATGCACTGGATAATTGCTGGTCTTGTGCCAAATGTAGAAACAATTATCATCATTTTCATCATCATTATTCTCAGTGACAACATCTTCGTCACCATCTTAATGCTCATCATCATCATCATCATATTCAGCATATTCTTCAACATTGCTACCACAATAATCAAAATCATTGCCACACCAATCGTCATAAATCGCAATAACACTATAATCATTAAATTATTGCGGTTTTAGCCATTGTAACTTTGCCATATATAAATCTATTATCACCATAACTGCCATTACTGTCAACATTACTATCAATGTTATATGAGTATCTCCTTCCACTCACCTCTTAAATATCTCCCTTATCATTCATCAATGTTGTCAAATTTATCTTTATCCTCCCCACAGAAATTATTACAATTGATATTATTACTATAATCATGTTTGCTGTGTATGTCAATGTTATCAACAAATGTAACAATTATTACAATATATGTTTGTCATTTCTTATGTATTAGTATAGAATTATCATTATTGCAAATCTACGTTCAATTAAACATCTTTGAAATACATTCTATTTCATGAATATATTGAAAATCGTGTTATACAAATAAAAGTAGTGTAAAAGGTTCGTTTGAATTTCTGAAAAATGTTGCACTTCTTTTCAGATTTTGAACGTTTCGATAAGAAATACATAAGTTGACACTCACGTTTCGATAAGAAATACATAAGTTGACACTCACTATAGCTAATTAGCAGTGACACTAAAACCAATTATCTGAAATCAATACGTAGAGATTTAACTACAGTTCAGTAGCTCTGATTTTACCACAGCTTAAAATACCCACATCTATAATATATGTATGTTTAGTATTCATAATCATACTCTATAGGCATTTATTTTCAACCACGTTGAGGAGACTGCATGCTCTCGTGCGCATAAAGCTGAGCATTGAGCCGGTGCTTATCCCAATTTCAGGGAATGAAGCAACATATTACAATCCACCGCCCTCGACAGGACGCCAATAAATCACATAGTTAAGCCCCCATCCTCTTCTGGTACACATCAAAGTATACTGGAACAACGTGAAATGAAGTGTTTTGTTGCTCAATAAAACAACACGCAACCCAGCCAAAGAATGAAACCCACGACATTAGGAACTTAAGACCAACACTCATGCCACTAGGCCACGTGTGAGGAGAGTTCAGATCGAGTATCCAACTTTACCCTTCGTCGTCTTCATATCAGTCATTATTGGAGCTACAGATTATGTACTAAGCCGCCGGGTCCAGAGTATAACTGTATTTTGAATTGTGGAGTAAGTTACAAATGGTGTGATAGCAGGAATCTTTTGAAATGTGTAACATTTTGTTACGGTTCAAATGACGAACGCTAACATAAGAACGGCGGCACTTTTCTTTTCTATACAGCATTGCCACCGTGAAGGTGGCCGGCCATCACATATAAACTAAATATTGACAGAGAGAGAGAGAGATAGATAGAGAGAGAGAGAGACAGAGAGGCATACATTCATATATACCGGCCTGTATGTATATGTATGTACATATATACATGTCTAAGTAAATATGTATAATTATTCATATACATATTATATATATATCTATCTCACCCTATCTCTCTCTCTTTTTCAGGTCTTTATACATATATATGTATGTGTGTGCGCACATCTCTCCTTCTCTCCCTCTGTCTAACTCCTTGTGTCTGAAAATCCTTACAAATGATATCATGTTAAAGATATCTAAGCACAATACCGGTAACATTTGACATACATCAAAAAAGTTTAAATAAGAACTCTACGTTACATTATATATTTTTCTGAACATTTCTAAAGAGCTTTTCACTGATTTTGTTCTTTGTTTGAATGATTAAGCTAGGTAAGTCATTGTAACAGGACTTGCAAATACATATACTTTTCACTTTCTTTAAAGCATGCATTATAAATCGTAGAGATGTTAACTGTCGTAGAAGTCAGAACACTATTCAATATTTCGACAACCTACTTTATAATGATGCCTGGGTAGAACGTTTTCAACCGATCCTTACACAATACATTCTCTGTTCGACTGAGAATGGTAAGCGTGAATGAGTTTTGTCCCTTCATAGTGTTTTTGTTAGAGAATATAAATAAATGTATGATATTTGCTAAACGAGTTCCGATTGTAAGCCTACACAAATTTATCAACGTCAAAAGAAGTCTTAATGCGTGTGACAATCTTGACAAGTTGTAAATCTTTATATCGATATCCAAACATGCGCACACATCATAAATCATATACATCCTCATTTTTAAATGCATATATACACATGTACATACATCACGCATTTATAATTGCTACAAAGGGAGAGACATAGTGAGAGAGAGAGAGAGAGGCACACACACTATGTATGTGTATGAATAGTAATGACAATAATATTTATACTTATATATGATTTAATATAATATTTATAAATATAAATATAAATATTATATGTTTAATATAATATTTATATTTTTATATGGTTTATATATAATTATAAATATGGAGGGCAGTACTAAGCACGAGCCAATTACCTGTTTGAACATTGGGCATACTCCGATGAAGCCAGACATTCGTCTGGAAGAAACAATTGTCAGTAATTAAATGTATTAAACTAAGATTTGATTGTTTTATATTGTGTGTATGAATATATAGATGCCGGTGTGTCTCTGTGCATCGCTCTGCTGCACGCCGGGCTGAGGAGGCCAAACTCTCCTAGTACCGGTCGGTCTTCGACAGGTTCGCTGTCATTCCCTTGGCAGTGGTGGATGCTGGTGACTTTGGCCCTAGGGCTACCTCCCAACTGACCACCATAGGAGCTGAGCTGGTCAGCCGCAGGTGTGACCCTCACGAGTTGGAATGGCTTTTCCAGCGCATCTCCCTTACCATCCTCCGGGGAAACGCCTTCTCCATTCTATCCACCTGTGGGGAGGCCATCGCGTAGGCCCCCATTTGCTTACCATAGGGAGAGATGGAGGCCATTACAGTGGGAGTTCGGCTGTTCTTTTGCGTTGTTGATGTTGCTCTTGTTAACAAACTATCAATCTTCCTTTGTAGAATATTTAGAGTAAAATAATGTCATAAACATTTCAACAAGTTATATATAAATTCCAACAATCCGTTTTAGATTTGTATATATGTGTCGTATGAATTATTTTTCCTAACAAATGTCCCTTTAAACGGAATTTCTAAGTTAATCTGAAACTTTATACATAAAGGCCTATAGCCGCGAAATATGTATAGCTCCTTTTAAAGATAATGAAATACCTATATTTCTATATGTACGATGTAGTTTATGTGTTAGTAGTGCGATACTGAATGAAATGTAATGGCTTATGATTGCTAGTATGCTCTCAGATTCCTCCATATTTATATTTAATCAAATATACACTGTAGTAATTATGTAAGGTATAAACGCTGGTATACATATCATAATAGAACAATCTGATACCTTATGTATAGTTCCACTCCTTATTCAACATACAGGTTTGCAAATGTAGTTCTCAGGTTCATTCATATTCACCTGCATTTAAATGGATGCTTTAGGCTCTTCATGAAGTATAAATATTTATATACATATCATAATTGTAAAATCTGATACGCAATGGATATTGAAAACTCCTTGCAAAAACTTCTTGGCGAAGGAATAGTTTGGTAAAGCCAATGCTGCATAGTCGATGGCGACTTTCTAAACGACAGATTAATTGAAATCGTCCCTAGCAACATCCTTTACTCAACACAATTTTCTATGACTTTGGCAAAACTTACGATCAGTGCCATGCTTCTTGAAAACTGACAATAATTTTATTGAAACCACGAGAGAAACAAATAGCTTGCAGGGAAATATTCTGCAACCCACTCTACAAAATAAATATTTTAATTTTTATTTTGCTCCTACGTTCTTTACGAAATACTACATTATAATACAGATACATCATAAACATCGCTTTAATTTCCCACCCGGAATTCTAATGATAGCAGTGTTTCAAGTCTCAGAAACTGAACGAAAGAAAAACATGAAAACGTCTTAAATGTTTCTTAGACTAGATAAGCTGATATTGCAACCAGGAGTAGAGTTAGAATGATAGAGAGAGGTTTCTAGACGTGGTTCTGAATAATTGTGAATATTTTTCAGGGCTTTTAATCTATAAACCCTTTTCATCTTTTTCAGTGTTCAGTCATTTAATAACATTTAATATTATGCTCGATTATCTTTTGTACAACTTAAGCCCTCCATGAAATAATTAGCTTCGTTCTGAAAAATAAAGTTCACCTTCCTCATACTATAAATAATCTTATGAACTCTTCAATCAACATTCGTACACTGTAATTTAACCACAATATTATAACTTCGCCAACTCATTTCCATGTTTCCTTCTCCACACACTCAATTTACTAGTTAGATGAAATGGTTAACAAATTAATCCTGAAGTTAGCTCCCTTACACCAATTATGGATATATGTTAGCTCACACCATACTGTTAGACATTTTAAATATGTGTCTGGAAAATATCTAGTAAGATACATTAATATTATCACAATGAATCCTAAGATTTCACAATGAGTTTTCGGTCAATGCTATCATATTACATCCGACTGACTCAATCGATCGTATGTATATAGTATGGTCAAAACATGTATGTATATAGACATGGTCAAAAATAGCACGGCGATACACATCAACGAAGTACTGTGCGCTGTATAGGAAATCCAGTAATCTTACATTTGAGACAAATATGTATATATATATATATATATATATATATATATATATATATAAAGTATAATATATAGATAATGTAAAAACATAGGGTAATTATGAGAGTTAGTCTAACTTCCCTATCCTGTTGGCCCAATGTCTATTTTCATCGTATATCATGTATACATCACTTTACAGAGCTGCAATTACTTGGTTTTATAGGGGTTATGTCCCATGATATTATTTGCAAACATGAAACATAGAATAGATATTACGTTTATCCAATGCATTCGTTAATTCCCAACGAAAAGCAACATTTAGCATATGTCGTCTATATATTCCTAATTTTCAAATTCTTCTTTTTAATGAAGCTATCTAACTTTATTGGGGGTAGGAAGTCTTTCTTGGGCTTGTGGAACTATTTAACTAATTGCATAATAACTCTGCTTTAGTCAGCTCCAGCATGGCGTCTTCATAGTCAGCCTATGGACCTTTCAGGCGGATTTGGTACATTATCAGGGTAATGGATATACAGAATGATTGTAGAACATAGCTTTTTTAATTCCGGCTCTATATGTTCCTGTTTCAAGTCAACCTGACGTTACCTTCAGTTATCATCCTTCTGGGGATGACATTCCGAAAACTCCGTGTAATTTTAACGATCATTTATATTCATTTATATAATTCTTATATATAATTTTTATATACTTTATTTCAGATCCGACGGCATTTGGAAATATCCCATTTTTCACGGTTTAACCAGTCAAAGTAATTAGTCCAGCCATTAGGATTAACAGTTTACAAATATTTGTTGAACCCATTGGCGTTATCTTATTCTGTAAGTATTCCGAAAGTTTCTAATTGCATTAGTTATGAATTTGGAAAAGAAACTGTATGTTCTATTGAACATGTGTGTGAATTATATAACTATGTAGGTATGCAGTGTCTGTTTGTATAGATGGCAGTGATTTCTAAGTGTCCGCTGAGTCCAGAGTTTCCCCAACTTTTTTCAGCTGTGGAACAATTTTTGGTTCTGTAACCTTTGGAGTGTACCCAAACCTCTAAAACTGTAATATGGCCGTAATATAAATATACTCCTCTACCTTTTGTTCACGGAATCCAAGAAACTCGTTTGTGGAACCCTTGTTACCCATTGGCTTAGGGTGGCAACCAAATGAAACGACCAAGCAGTAATTTTGAAATCACTGACATTTTTGTATCGAGCGAATACAATTGTTAAAATGTACTGGCCAGTATTGAGTACTCATTCAGTTAAAGCTTGAATGTTATATATATATTTGGTTATTTATAATATGTATTCTTAACTACAGGAAATTATTTTCCTCAGTGATTAACGTATGTGCGTAATATAGCCTGTTGTGTTTGAATTTTAATAATACGATCTTAATTGCTTATAGAGTGAGATTCGTGTTGTATATATATATATGTATATATATATATATATATATGTATATATATATGGAAGAGAGTGTGAAGGGTTATAATAAAAGTTCATTCGTAATATCTATATCGAAATATCTGGTATTGAAACCACGACAGATTACTGGATTTTTTTATATTCCTACAATGTAGTCTACCTCTTCCAACTTTCTAATTCTCTTAGTGGAGTTTTCCCTCATTATCTCGCCTTGCTTCCTATTCTTTACTTTTATCCCATCTCTCATCTCATTGTGTTGTCTTAAATCCGATGATAGATGTACGTCCGAAATGTCGAAGTCGCTCATAGAATTCCCTTTCGTTTCACCTAAGATTTAACCAATAACATCCACCGCAATATATTGTCCATGATAGTTTTTAATGTTTTACCTGTAGTTAACCTTGATTTCAATACACACACATACATTCAGTAACTAACATAAAAACATATACGAGTATATATATATATATATATTTATGAACGATCGACTTTTCATCAAATCATCGGACCGAGGAAACAATGTTTTCGTTGGTCTTTCGAATTACTAATACTATCTATCGGTCGCAACTCGAGGTAGAAGGAGCAACGTGAAATAAAGTGTCATGCTCAAGGACATAATGCATCGCCTGGTCCAGGAATCGAACTCACAATCTCACGATTGCGAATCCAATTCTCTAACCACTCAGCCACACGCCTTCATGTATATATATATTGTGTGTGTGTGTGTGTGTGTGTGTGTGTGTGTGTGTGTGTGTGTGTGTGTGTGTGTGTGTGTGTGTGTTATAAAAATTAACTTCAATTATTTTCTGATTTTATACACGTTTCAATCTCCTATGACTTTTATGTAAATTTTGAATTTTGAAGATAGGAAAATGAGATAACTTGATAATGTATGGTTCAAAACAAAATATGTCGGCCTTTACTGGCAATGTGTATTCATAACCGCAGAAACAAAATGTAAAAACAAATTAGAGGATAGTAGAAGAACAAATAATTATATTCTTCCCAATTTTATTAGTATTCATTATTCGTCTATTCGTTTTCGGTTTAAGCCCCGGAGGAGATATTCGTCTATCTTTTACATAAGATGCTAATGTTGTATTATGATTGCAAACATCTCACGAGATAAGAAAGGGTTATGATGTGCTGAATAAACCCGTCTAATATACAATGTTTGGTGATATAAGTTCTTACTGACACGCTTAAGTTGTTTCTTATATTTTCCTAATACGAAGATAATCTTGTTAATCAAACTGCTGTGAATTTATTTAACAATGTTCTGAGATTGAAGAACCTATCTTGTAATTGTGAATGTTAGCACAAGGAGTAAATTATGTTGTACCTTGTTTTGTTTTCTCTTTTTTTTTTTTTTTTTGTTTACAAAACTGAGAATACGATTTCGAAGCTTCATTGATAATTGAAACGATACTAGAGTATGGCATTTTTTTTAATAAGTTTCTTGGTGGCAGGTAAATATATTTATTGGTACCAATACAAACGTGATATCTTTAACTTCTAAGTACTGTGCATTTATTTGTTGTTACATGTTGTTACAGCTCACACCTATGCAGGTTTAGCTGACCTCTAAGGTATATTTCGTTGGGGATGTCTTGGGTAATTTAATGATAAGGATCGAGTCCTATCATCTCTTTTCTACAGCTGAGTAAACTGGAGCAACGTGATATAAAGTGTCTTGCTCAAGTAAACAACACATCACCCGGTCCGAGAATTGAACTCACAACCTTTCGATTGCAAGCCCAATGCTCTAACCACTAAGCCATGCGCCTTCTTATTTAACGATATTCAAATTGAATTAGTTCTAAGCAGCAGAGGAAATAAAACATTGAGATAGGTATGTTCACATTGGAAATAAAGTTCAATGCGTAGCAAAATAGCAGAGTTGTTAGAAGATCGAATAGATTGCATTAAGCTATTTGTTCTGGATATTTTGACGGGGGTCAATATTGCCGTTTCTCCTTGCAAGATCAAATGAATATAGAAACTGTTCAATAATGATGTCAATTTCCTCGTTATGTCAATTCCCACTCTCTCGTCCCACTCTCTCATCCCACTCTATCATCCCACTCTCTCATCCCACTCTCTCATCCCACTGTATAATCCCACTCTCTCATCCCACTCTCTCATCCACAGTCACATCCCTCAGTCACACCCCACTCTCTCATCCCACAGTCACATCCCACAGTCACATCCCACAGTCACATCCCACTCTATCATCCCACTATCCCATCCCACTCTCTCATCCCACTCTCTCATCCCCCTCTCTCATCCCACTCTCTCATCCCACAGTCACAGCCCACTCTCTCATCCCACAGTCACATCCCACTCTCTCATCCCACAGTCACATCCCACTCTCTCATCCCACAGTCACATCCTACAGTCACATCCCACTCTCTCATCCCACCGTCACATCCCACAGTCACATCCCACAGTCACATCCCACACTCCCATCCCACTCTCTCATCCCACTCTCTCATCCCACTCTCTCATCCCACAGTCACATCTCACTCTCTCATCCCACTCTCTCATCCTCTATCTACTTCTTTCTCACTCACTCCATCTCTCTTTATCTACTTCTCTCTATCTATCTCCATCTCTCTTTATCTCCTTATCTCTCACTCACTCCATCTCTCTTTATCTACTTCTCTCTATCTATCTCCATCTCTCTTTATCTCCTTATCTCTCACTCACCCCATCTCTCTTTATCTACTTCTTTCTCTCTATCTATCTCCATCTCTCTTTATATCCTTCTTTCTCTGTATCTATCTCCAAATTTCTCTATCTGAAGAAGAAGAAGCAAACGTGGAGAGGAAGGAACCGTGACAGATGGCTTCTGTCAAATTTATCTCTCATGGATAGGCGAAGAACATATTTAAGAAAAGGCCACCAATGTGGGAGTGACATTATATACGATCTGAGGGCGATGGATTGGCAGTATCGGTAGAGGTTCGGACGCATAGATTTACGGCCCTTACCATTGTGAGTTCAAATCCCGCGCGAGGTTAACTATGCCTTTCATCCTTACAGGGTCGATAAAATAATTAGCAGTAATGCCCTGTGTAATTGCTGGCCTTATGCCGAAATTAGAAACAATTATATACGTTCTGAGCCATAACGTCCTTTACGGTCCGAGTTCAAATCCCGGTTAACTTTGCCTTTCATCCTCACAGGATTCATAAAATAATGTACCAGCAATGCACTGGGGTAATTGCTGGTCCTGTGCCAAACATTAGAAACTAATATATATGTTCTGATTTCAAATCCCGCTGAGGTTAGCTTTGCCTTTCATCCTTACAGATTCGATAAAATACAGAAGCAGTTAGTCGATTAAATAGACTATCTCCACCCCTTCAAATTGCTGGTCTTGTGCCTGAACTAGAAACAATTATATATCAAAACCTATGTTTATAGGCCTCATGTGTAAGTATGTATAAGTCAAAGTATAGCCAATATATCGTTCCTAGAGTAATATCTCCTTACATTGTAACTGATGATACGGATAAGTGGGGTTACAAGCAACGAAACATTGTTGGTATCATTGAAGACCCAAGTTTTATTTATGAATAAAAGGAGTACATTTATTTTACAAAAACCGTTGGGAAGGCTACAGACACGCGACGAAGTATTTATCTTGCAATGTAGTATTTCGCTTTTTATATTAAAAGGGATATTAAATGACAACGTTTTATATATATATATATATATAAGCAAGAAAGTAGGTGTTGGTAAAATCCAGTATGCGGATAGGGAGCACTCAACGAAGATATAAGTTCCGGAGTTATAATAGTGACGAAACATAAGTCCCAAGGCTCTGATACCATCAACACTATAAACACAGAGCTGTCATATCTAAGAACTGACTAACTGCCTGTTGAGGTCATAGCCATTCAATGGCTATCATCGAAACATATATAGCAGTAAATAAAGGATTATGAGTTCATGCAATTGACTTATGTTTCGTCACTATATATATATATATATATATATATATATATATATATATATCCAGGGGGTGTAACACCACAACCACACCCCCACACACGCCAACCCGTCTACCGATAATCCACTAACCTCACACCACAGCCCATCCCAGTAAGCGACTATAACCACCATCATATCATCACATCCACCCCCACTTACTCTACATGCCAAGGCCAAGCCACCACCACCACACCATAGCCCATCTCATCCACCGACCGTCACCAACATCTCACCATCACATCCACCCCCATATACACTAAAGGCCAGTACATCCCCTTGATCCTTCCCACCAATCAAAACAACTCATTTTGTCAAACTCTTGAAACTCTGACTTTACCACATAGCATGTATTTCATTTTCTCATAGCATTTTAAGAGGGTCCGTCGAGCTGCCGATTATTGAGTCGGGTAGGATCGATACAGGTCGAACCTTGAGCTGATCAGTGGCGAAACGCGCATCACCTATCAATAAATGCAATGAAGTAATAATCAATCGTCCTTGTTATCCTTTCAATATATATACATATATATTTATTTAGGTTTGTTGGTTCACCACTGGATAGATTTGGTCATTCCGTATGGTCATTCCATATGCTCATTCCGTATGGTCATTCCGTATGGTCATTCCGTATCGCCACTTTGAGGGCGACTGGCCGAGGTGAAGACAGCTAGTTGGTCAGTCGTCCTCTCTGTCTCTGATTTTTCGGACCCATGGTTTTTTACATATACATATTCCTTTGTTATATTTCACATACCTGATGATATACCGGATTCATATGTAAGCCGGTCATTGAAATGATCATAGTATAATAAACCTTTCAAGGGTTTACACCAGTCCAGCCTCCAGTTATTTATATATATACAAGTATATATATATATATATATATATATATATATATATGTATGTATGTATGTATGTATGTATGTATGTATGTATTTCTAGGATTTCAGACGTCGGGAAGAGTAATATATTGGATTATATCCGTTAAGCAATGTTATTTAGCACCTCATTATACTAATGTGACTACCGTGGATAATGAGATCTTTCTCATATCAGAAACCAAATTCCAGAGAATATTCAGTGATTACAATTATTTTTCTTATAAACTAGCTTGATATTACCATACGTGCCTGGAGAAATCTAATTACACACACTCACTTACATATATACACTTATATATATTACATACATATATACTCTTACATATATTCACTTACATACATATATACACTTACATGCATACATATATAAACTTACATGTATACACTTTCATATATACACTTTGATATATGTACTTATATACATACAGTCACATATATACACTCAGGTATATACACTCACATACATATACACTCACGTATATACACTCACATATATATACACACATATATATACACTCACATATATGCACTCTCACATATGCAGACATTCACCCAGAAATATATACATAAATATGTATATGCGTGTGTGTGTGTGTTTTTGTAAATATTGGTTTCTTATATAGGCACAAGGCCAGTGATTTTGGGGGAGGGTAAAGTCGATTAAATCGACCTCAGTGCGTGACTTGTACTTTATTTTATCGACCCCGTGAGGATGAAAGGCAAAGTTAACCTCGGCGGGATTTGAACTCAGATCATAAATGGCCGTAACTCTTTGCTGCAAAGCATGGCGTCCGACTCTCTACCGATACTGCCAATTTGTAAATATTAATAGAAAATCTGATTGTATATTGTGTACCTATAAGTACAACATTACTGCTCTAGTGATGCTTACAATATGACTACAACGACACAAACACGCACGTACACGCACGTACGCATACACGCATGGATACCCTGGAACAATTCTGCGCTTGAAACATGTGTCTATCTGTCATAGAACGCTCACTGGTTGGACCTCCGTAAATTCTCACAACGGAGTAATATCTGCTGGTCAAGAAATGTCGCCTTCGGTTAACTCAGACGGAGTTATGCCTTCATCACCAAACCAACTTATAAGTAGTTTACCATGTGCAACGTATCCGAACTCCCACCGGCATCACCCACATCTATGTCACGCTACCCATCTCGCTGTATAGTGAGAAAATGGCGTCCTATGTGCCGGCCGGCCCACAGCTCTGGTGGACAGAATAGAGAAGGCGTTTCCCCGCAGGATGGTAATGGAGAAGCTCACACCTGCGGCTGGCCAGCTCAGCAACTATGGTGATGAGTGGTGAGGTAGCCTTAGGGCCAAGTATACCAGAAGTCTCCCCTGCAAAGGGCACGACTGCAAACCTGTTGTAGAGCGACCGTTACTAGCCACATCTACAAAATAGAAGCTTACGACAGCCTTGCAACCCTCCCCTCTTTTCTGTCTAATCTGTACATCTGATCACACAGCTCACAAACAAATAGCTATGCGATTCACCAACACGTTATATATGTATTTTAGACAGGATCTCTTAGTTTCTTGGTAAAATTTCAGTCAGTTATGAGAAACAAGATACATACAGGCTTCATAATATGAGCGATAGAGAAATATACATTCCTTCGAGAACCTTTTTACAAATCGTAAATGTAGCGAGTGATAAAATGAACGGTAGAAGTTTTAGCTTTAAATAGGCACACATACACAAATGCAAACAGGCACACATATACACAGTCAAAACCAGATACACACACACACACATACACACACACATACACACACACACATATATGCAATGTAATGAAACTTGCTAATTCTTTTATTTGTATATATATATATTTACTATAGAAATATTTCATTCGAAAGAAATCACACACACATACGCACACGTACACACACACACACACATACACGCACACGCACACACACACACACACACACACACACACACACACATATATATAATATATGTATATATATATATATATATGTATATATTATATATATATCGATTCAAGCTTACGTGTACTCATATATTCTTACACGTGATTTTACGCAATCTTGCACCACCCTCATACATCAGAGTACATATCTGTAAACATACATACTCAGGGAAACATATAACTTTATTTTCCCGTCTCCCAATCAAACAAATATATAAACCCCATACGGTTACCATTTCCTCTATCAAATTTTAGCAAATGTTCATCCTTCTTTCCTTTCCCATATATTTGTAACTACACATTTCTCTATACTTGCAGCTGCTATTCTCTCTCGCTCTCTCTCTCTCTCTCTCACTCTCTCTCTCTCTCTCTCTCTCTCTCTCTCTCTCTCTCTCTCTCTCTCTCTCTCTCTCTCTCTCTCTCTCTCTCTAAATTATTAAGAAGATTTGTTTCTATACACATCTGTATGTTTAACTCCATAAGCACGTTCCTCTCTCTATGATTTAAACAACCGTTGATGAGGGGCCAACGGAAGAAATGTATTTAAAGATGAATAAGAAAGTCGCTTATACAAATATCGAGTACAACAAAATACAACTGAAATAGCCCTTCACAAATACATTCTGAATTGCAAATGACTTTACAACCAAACGTATTTACATCTCGCTCATCCTTCTTAAGCCCATATTTCATTCCTGAGGGTGGTACTAGTTGTTATTTGAGGGGAATTTTATTTGATATTTGTTCGTCGTTTCTCAACTGTGATCACCTGTATAATTTTACGAATAATTATCGTACTACAATAGTGTTTCCTAAGGTGATATACGTTCATATTATGTTAGCTTCTTGTCTCCTTTCTCTAAACCGAAACAATACAGTACGAAGCACCCTAACTCACAAACCCACAGACAACTTTGTGCACAGACTCACACAACTGGTGAGAGAGACAGTGAGTGAGAGAGAGAGAGAGAGAGAGTGAGAGAGAGAGAGAGAGAGAGAGAGAGAGAGAGAGAGAGAGAGACCCCACGGCTGAGCTCTATATAATAGAACTGTTCTATACGATCCCTTGTATCGATTACCCTGATGAGTAATTGTCTAACCAGTTTCAATCTGAATCCACCCTGATTATATATATATGAACAAACGAATGCACGCACACATATACGCTCACCTACGCACCCACATACGCACACACATACGCTCACACATACGCACACATTCATACACATACACACACATACACATACACACTCACGCACACACATACGCATATATATATATATATATGCTCACACACATATACTTACATATGTCTATGTGTATGTAGCCAGGTTAGGATTTTTATTAATTGATATTAGAAAAACATACACTTCATTGTTAATTAAATTTTTACTCTGTGAAAACGTAAAATTGTCTGATAAAGAAATGAATTGCAAATTTCTTTAACCAGAATATTAAACATAGATATTACAAATTGATAGGACAATGAACATTTGTTTGAAAGACTATTGACTATAGATAGCAACATATAAAATCTCATTGAAACCGTTAGGTTTAAAGCTTCTTATTTATATGCAAATAAAGTAATCAGTTGCAATTAAATAAATTTGCATGATTAATTTATTTTTCAATTTGACTCTTTCCTGAAATATAGAATTATATTCAAGATATATACTGATGCTATCATTTCGTAATTTTTGAAAACTGTTTGTTCGAACGTTTGTTCAACGAAATCTCTGCATATATTTATAACGAAGGGAAGAAATGAGCAGTTTTAGTTTCGGAAAATCGTATTTGAAGATGGTTAACAGTTTAATCGTTGTTAATCTCTAATTTATTTATCCATAATTTTTCATCAAATCTCCGCGTGTTATTTTTAATACAATACGAATATTAACTGGATATGTTTTTTATCAAGTTCAGGGTTAACATAATCCACACGCCAAACCTAATCACGCTAATACACGCGCAGACCAACCACAGTCACAGAAACATACACACTCTCACTCAAACACACACATACAATCATTATATATATATATATATATATATATATATATAGTAATAATAATAAATGCGAAGACTAATATCCAGAGATGGCACGATAAGGATAATTATATATTAAATATATAAGAAACATAGAGCAAATATTTATTAAAATAACAGATTAAAGTTTAAACAAAGAATCGCTGTTTTTACCCTTAACGGGATCTTCTTATTTGTATACAAAGAAAGTAATCAGATGAAATTAGTTTCAGAAGAAACCGTTAAGGCTTAAAGCAACGATTCTTTGCTCAAAATGTTATGTGTTATTTTAATAAATATATAAATATATATATATATATAAATATATATATATATATATATATATATATATATATATAATGGAAGTTTAGTAAAATCAAAGTTTTGGCGGTGGCCATGCTAACGAGATACAATTAGGTTTGGGCAGCAAAGTACTCAATAGGGTGTATCACCCTAGAATAATTAACATATGTTAGATACCGTGACAACTTGAAAATTGCGGCAGACGGGCCTAGCCACATAATACTCCAAAACAACGAAAATACATTCAGGTTAGATAACGCAACACACACATGTACTGATATATATATATATATATATATATATATATATATATATATATATATATATATATATATATATATATATATATATATATATATATATAGTGGTATATAATCGTTTATACTTGTGTATGCATATAGATGTACGCATGTATGAACATTTAGATATCAATGATGTGTGGTCTTCTTTATTATCTTTATTTCCATCTTTTTGTCTTCCTTTGTATTATAATTAATAAATTAAATGTCATTTTATTGAATTATTTCAACAAACAAAAATATGAAACATTTATATAAAGGACAATACATCAGATGCCACATTCGTTGTGGATTGGAGAATATACAGCGTTTACTATGCATACATGTATATAAAAATAGTAAGTTAGCCAACATTTCTTTCCTTAAAATATTCAATCTCAAAGAATCAAGATAAGGGACTGCATATTCTTTAAACAATATTATTAAATTACTATATATATTGCTACGATGTCTATACGCCATTACATTTTGGCATTGACTTTTACGACCGAACGATTAATTTTAATTTACTTAGTTGGGCAGATTTTAAGATAATTATTTCTACTTTTGGCACAAGGCCAGCAATTATCCAGTGCATTACTGGTACCTTATTTTATCGACCCCGTAAGGATGAAAGGCAAAGTTAACCTCGGCGGGATTTGAACTCAGATCATAAAGGGAGGTAACTCTATGCTTCAAAGCATGGCCTCCGACCCTCTACCGATACTTTAATCCACCACCCTAAACACGGCAGATTTTAAGATAATGCACACCTAGAGTGTTTCTTTGCCATCTTCTCAGCATGATATTCTGAGGCCCGATTTTATGTATTTCATGTCCTGATGCTACTTAGATTATACTGCATGAAATATTGTATTTAAACATTAGATTATTAGTTAACATATGTTCATTGCTGCAGAAGGAAGCTTCCTATTCTCTTCCTGGTAAATCTATATTTAGTTATTCATTTTCATTCGTTCTAATTCCCTTAGCTTCCGCGTCCATTAGCAAATATAATTGTTTCTACATTTGGTATAAGGCCAGCAATTACGCAGTGCATTACTGGTACTTTATTTTATCGACCCCGTATAATAGTTGTAGATTATTATTTTATTGTCATAACGACAAATTCATAGCAATTGTGTGAGGTGTTAGTGTCGTATGTATGTTGAATTCAGGTCCACATCGGGTTCGGTAGTCCCGACACTTTTAATTATTTATATTTTCCTTTAGATTACGAAGAACTTTATTTCATATTTAATTTACTTTCGTTTTCCTCTTCCGCGTTATTTCTCCTTTCTTTTTCTCTTTCTTAACTTTTTCTTGTTTTACTCTTTTTCTTTGTTTTCTTTCTTCTTTTCGTTTTTCTTGTTCTTCGTATTCTTCTTGTTCTTCTTCTTATTGTTATTATTATTGGCAGTATCGGTAGAGCGTTAGAGCGTCGGATAATATGGCCCTTTACGTTATGAGTTCAAATCACGCCGAGATTAGCTTTGGTTTTAATCCTTACGTCGTCGATAAAATGTATAAGTAACACCATGGGGTCAATTTAAATCGATTTACCCTCCCCAAAAATGCTGATCTTGTGCTTATAGTAGAAATCAATATTTTATCTACGTTTCCTCATTTCTTATGTTGTTTTTTTCCTATTCTTTTTTTTTTATTTTTCTATTTCTTCTTCCGTAATTTTGTTTAAGATTTTAACAAAGTTTATTCTTATAAAAAATAACGTGGCCATACATTGCAGCGAATGCATACTCTGCATTTGATGATTCGATATTTTATTTTTATATTTATTTTTAGCAAGATATTGGTATTATACAGCTAAAACTAGTACTTCCATTTCTGCTTTTAACCCATAGCTGATTTCGTCTTTGTCGAGTATTGTAGGGTAATTGTGATTTTGTTTTCTACATTTTTCTTCATTATATTTTAGAGTTCCAGCACTATATTTATATTTTGCTTTTTTATGTTTAAACCTTTCTCTTGCTTGTCCTTCTCTAAATATTTTTCGTCAGTCTAGTTAGTTTCTAGCTCTTATTTTATTGATTCGCAGTGCACCAAAATTGACTTTTTCGTCGTTGTTCTTTATTATACTAATCAGTTATATTTGCTTGCTTCTAAAGATTCCCATGCTTTTTGTATGTTTGTTTGTGTTCTCCCTCTTATGTCTCTGTTCTCCCTCTATGCTGGTTATGTATAATTTAACTGCATCAACATTAGGTTGTCTCTTCCTAAGCTGTTAGTAGCTCAATTTTGTTATGTTTCTTTTTTCGGGGTGGCGTCGGGGTTAGTATCTATGAAATTCATTTTTCTTACCTTCCTGTTTATGCTGAAGCCACATATTAAAACTTCTATGGCTGTATTTATAGATTTTATAACTAGGATGGGGGCATTTATACATGTTACTTTTTGTCAGCGTAGTTCATTTTTCTCTATTTGTAGTAATGTTTTCTTATTTAAGTCTTCATTTGCATGCGGCGTTGTATCTACACATAAGAATCGGTATAGACAGTTTTGTTATAACTCTTCAATATCACCATATGCATGTAATTTAATATTGAGAATTGTAGCTAATCTGAATATTCTCATTGTGACTTCACCCCATTTGTTTTATTCCATGATCAACTCGTTTTCCAACTGGTATTGTATATTTTAAATATTATATAGTTTAGTCGTAGTTTTCATTTGTCAGAATCTATAGAGTGTAATTGACATACAGAACTTTAAAAGGAACATTAATCTCCCCAGAGTATATATGTATGTCGCCTTATAAGCGTAGGAGGTGTTATCACGCGGTTTATTTTATTCCTCACAGAAAAAGCATATTCAGAATAAGATCATTCACCTACGTCTCTGTAACCGCTCTCTAGCATTGATAACGCGCAATAGAAAGTAATGTCTACTTCTCTATCTTTAACCTCCACAGCATGTGATATTTAAAGATAGATAGAGCATGGACGGAGTGTACGATTCCTATCCCCAAACATTTTAGATGTGTCCATCATATATTGTATTTCACTTTAACTACTAAGCAGTGCAATTTTCATGTTATTTTCCCCATATTGAACATATAAGAGATAGTTAGTAGTTGTGTATGATTTTATGTTTATAGCTGTCATACGATATCCCATTCAGTATTATATCAAAATTTTACCCGGTAAATATATATCATTTCTCTTGTGTAGCATCATAAAACTAGTGATTTGTCTTCATAAGTAACCCTAAATTATAAGCAATAGACCGTTAACTTAGCAGTCATTTAGCGTTGTACATAGTGTGACATATATCTAGAAGTGATAATATAGAATCGCATAGGGGATTACCTAGGTTGGTAACTTAATTTTAACTAAGTAGCTGAACATTATGTATATC
>OZ024758.1:18749829-18764829 GCA_964016885.1 Eledone cirrhosa
CATGCTGTGTAGTGGACGCAGCTGAACAAAACTCAAGACAGAAACTTTCCTTTGTGGATAAGCTCTCAACAAAGTTTTCAATTTCCATCTGGAAAGGACATGAGTAGGGATATAAGATAGCACATTTCTTAAAACGTAAGGTGAGCATAGCTTTAGTGAATAGGCCCTCATCTTAGAATGAGTCTTTATGCAGGAGATTCCTAAGAAGGTTCCATTCCTAGGGGCTTCTTGGTGAATAGGGTAATTTCGAATCAGTGGCGTTTCTAAATTATCATTGGGTAATACGAGCTTCAGTTGGGGAATTCGGAACTTATTTATTCCTGCCACCAGATGTCCGTATTTATCCGAATTTATGTAAATCTCCACTGACATTGTTCATTTGTATTGTCCTTTATTGTTTTGACTTTTGTGGCCAATAACAAAATAAATATATTTTTTGTTAATGCTATTATCATTAACATATTATTATTATTATTATTATTATTATTATTATTATTATTATTATTATTATTATTATTATTAGGATGGTGGATTAGCAGCGTTAGTAGAGTCAGGCACCCTGCTTCGCGGCAGAGAGTTGCGATCCTTACGGTCTGACTTCAAAGTTCACTGATGTTACCTTTGCTTTTCATACTTACGGAATCGATAAAATAAAAGCACCAGTAATGTACTAGGGTCGATTTAATAATCGTCTTTCCCCTCCATCCAAGTTACTGGCCCCGTGCGTATACTAAAAATCATTATTATTAATATTATTATTATTATCATCATTATAAATACTGAAAATGTTAATAAAAATTGCGCGCTGAGGTAGAAAAGAAGACAACAATTTGTGGTATCATAGTACATGTTAGTAATACAGCCATAATGCAGCCATTAATGTTTGCAAAGATTTCTATATACAGAAGTGAAACAAATATTTCAATAAACATGTCAATATTTGTCACGACTCGATTTTTTTGAGACAGACGTTTATATATATATCGTTCAGTGTTCTTTCGGTGTTCCTATGTCTTGTTCGCTTTTATGAAAACACTAAGAAGTATTATTTTTTTAACATTCCATTTTATATAGGTGTCGTGATACACCTCAGATTATATTATCTCACGAAGAAAAAAGCAAACTAAATACATATTAATACAAAGTGCTTATTCGTTTTTTTTTTCTATGAACTTATGAAGATAACTTTTCAGAGGATATGACGTTGTGGATTGCATAAAAAGAAGATTTGTTGTGCCTGTAGATGTGATTGATTATATTTTTTAGCGTTGGCAACTATTCTCAACCACTTTCTATGCAATTCTGTTGTCAGTGTCAATATCATACGTAATATAATACATAGGTTTCACTTTGATATCCCCTTTAATTTTACAGACACATTTGTGTTGACGTAGATAATAGAGAATTCATGAATAGACTGAATGCGTTTCGGCCTAATCTGATGCACATAGAGAAAAATAGTTTTAATGTTACATTCGTCTACTGTATCACAACTTGTTTCATGTATCGTCAAAATTTATTGATGTTATACATTTCTGAACGTTGACATACTTTTAAAAGGGATTCGAAACTGGTATCCCTATCCTTAGTCTAGCCTGTGTGCCCTTTCCAATAAGCCACCTACACTGAATTGGATAAAGGGAGATATGTTTTAACAGTAATAGAGACCATTATATATACATTTTTATGATACGTTGTGTATATACAATTATATATACATTTTTATGATACGTTGTGTATATACAATTATATATACATTTTTATGATACGTTGTGTATATACAATTATATATACATTTGTATGATACGTTGTGTATATACAAATATATATACTTTTTTATGATACGTTGTATATATACAATTATATATACATTTTTATGATACGTTGTGTATATACAATTATATATACATTTTTATGATACGTTGTCTATATACAACTATATATACATTTTTATGATACGTTGTGTATATACAATTATATATACTTTTTTATGATACGTTGTGTATATACAATTATATATACATTTTTATGATACGTTGTGTATATACAATTATATATACATTTGTATGATACGTTGTGTATATACAATTATATATACCTTTTTATGATACGTTGTCTATATACAATTATATATACATTTTTATGATACGTTGTGTATATACAATTATATATACTTGTTTTATGATACGTTGTCTATATACAATTATATATACATTTGTATGATACGTTGTGTATATACAATTATATATACATTTGTATGATACGTTGTGTATATACAATTATATATACATTTTTATGATACGTTGTGTATATACAATTATATATACAATTTTATGATACGTTGTGTATATACAATTGTATATACATTTTTATGATACGTTGTGTATATACAATTATATATACTTTTTTTATGATACGTCGTCTATATACAATTGTATATACATTTGTATGATACGTTGTGTATATACAATTATATATACATTTTTATGATACGTTGTGTATATACAATTATATATACATTTTTATGATACGTTGTGTATATAGCGCATGTAACATTCGATATGCTATAGGAATATTTAAAAGTGAGTCATCATTATGTCATGAAGAATATATAACATTTGCTGATTATTAACATTGAACACATATACCTTCAGAAGAATACACTTTCTTTTGAGTCACCCTGTGCATTGCATAGCATTGAGGATTAATATTGGTGCCATCTACAGTGAATAACAAACTTAATAACACACAAACGAACTGCCTTGAGCAGATCACCGGAGAAACATATGTAATATGTTAATAAATTGTGTTGTTGCACCACTGTTTCTTCGTTATCTATAATATATATATATATATATATATATATATATATATATATATATATATATATAGGAACAACTAAGACCCCGACGGCTGAGCTCAAGCCGTTTCGACGGCTAATTCTGTACTCAATTGCGTACATAATTAGCCGTCGAAACGGCTTGAGCTCAGCCGTCGGGGTCTTACTTGTTCCTATTACCCACTCTACTACCCTAAGTATTGAGTACTTTGGTGCGTTATGGTCCACCTGGTTCCTTACCACATTTCCTTCGTTATATATATATATATATATATATATATATATATATATATAGATAGATACATATGTGTGTATTTGTATGTATATATATATATATATATATATATATATATATATATATATATATATATATATAAATATTGTTATACTTTGGGAGGGTCATGTTGCCAATAAGAAACACACGCACCAGTCGATTTCACTTCAAATTATTATAATAAATTTATAATAAATTTATAAGTTTATAAATGTCTGGTTGGTTGGTTGGTTCCACAACCAGATAGTTGTTTATATATTGTCATAGTTCTTTCGTCACACACTATGTGACCTCTTCACTGACTGGGGATTCCTTTCTTTGTTTCTGTGCCTCTCCTTTGTTCTGTCCTACGCCATTTTGTTTCTGTGTGTGTGTTGTGTGCTCAGTCTGCGCATGCGCCACATCCGGGTGTCTGTGTGTGTTTATGTTCATTTATTTATTTGTTTATTTACATATTACGGGTTGGTTGTTTGTTCTATGCGTGTGTGTGTTTTCATTTTGTCCTTAATTGTTCTTATTGGCAACATGACCCTCCCAAAGTATAACAATATCGGTTTCAACACACGATTTCAGATAAAGAATCTTGCTAAACAAATTCAGAAACGAAATATATATAAATATATATATATATATATATATATATATATATATATATATATATATATATATATATATATATACATATATATAATGTCTGTTTTTATAGTACGTCCAACAAAGGATTATCACCCCGTCTTCTGTTTATGAGTATGCCCCACTGCACATAAATTAGATAGAAAATATTTCATATAGTCAAATAATTGTAGCTACAAATATATGCAAACCAAATTAGAGCAAGGAGATATCTATTGAATGACACTGTGTATAATTTTAAGTAATTATGTCCATATATACCAAACATAAATTATATTTTCCTGCGAAATCCTTTGCCTAGTTTTCAGTTCATTTCTATTACATTTGAGCAGAAAGATCGAGTGTAATTCGTCTTTATGTAAATGTTAGTACAGTATTGTAGTGATTATAGAAAAAGTAAAACAACAAAACTAAAAAAAAAAAATAACACAAAATTAAACAAGTAAAATTGGAAAAATATATAAACAGTGAAAACACAGGAAGATCGAGTGTATTTTGTCTTTATGTAAATTTTAGTACCATATTGTAGTGATTATAGAAAAAAAAACTAAAAAAAAACTAACACAAAATAAAACAAATAAAATTTGAAAAATATATAAACAGTGAAAACACATACAAAACAAAACAGAAATAAAAATGTGGAATAATGGAATCCAAGCTGTTATTTTCAACATTACAATTCCTGTGAGGTAATTACATCCTCTTCCTTATAGTGCACAATAATGTGTTGTTTGCGCATTGTTGCTATCTTGCTGTGATGTCAAAAGAATCCGCAAATTCTACTAATTAAAACAATAAAATCAAGCTACAATCAGAAAAATAAATGATGTTTTGTTGTGGTTCTCTTTAAATCATATTTGTTTTATTTGAAATTTAAAAGAAAAGGAAATGTATTTAAAACATAACAAAATAATAAATTAAATAAAATTAGGAAAAAAAAAAAACGAGTTTGCCATGTGTTTACTCTATAAACAAATAAATACAACAAACAAAGATATCCAGCGATATGGAATTGGAAATAAATCAAAACCTTTTCTTTCTTCAGATTTTCAGAATTATATGAAATTTCAATACGAGTATCAATAATTAATTTATATAAAATTCACAAACTATACATTTTCGAGGAATGAGATCTAACTGATTGAATGAACTGTCCGCATCGTTATTTCATAGTAATTCGGTCTTAAGTAATTCATCACGCGTTATGATGGATAGTATTGGTCTAAAGTCTGAGTATTTAAAGGAACCGTAGGTAATGGTCAGGAATAAACACATCTATATAAAGGCCTGATAAATATATATATATATATATATATATATATATATATATATAAGGAAACGTAGGTTTGGGGAATTCTTGTGTAAAGGGACAACATTAAAGAACCTATAGTGAAGAAGCTAATTATTCTTCGGTTCTTATGCACACACACATACACGCACGCACACATACATACATACATACATACATACATACATACATACATACTTATATATATATATATATGTATATATATATATATATATATTTCATTCTTTATTCTGATGAAGCACTAGCGTCAGAAACGTTAAGACTCCCTTCCTGCTATTTCAAGCGTTAACCTGATATATTCCTTCCATAAACTGTACCGATTGTGTTGTTATTTATGTTTACCTTTTACACACACACACGCACACAGAGGGAGAGAGAGAGAGAGAGACACACACACACACACATCTATGCGCTTGTCCATATCATTGGATGTATACATACAATTGAGCGTGTTTCTGTGGTGGTTTAATTTGAAAATGTCAAGGATACATAGCTACAAACACTATACTAAATATACTTAATACCTAATTCACATGTTCTCCATAAATGACTAACGAATGTAACAGAATGCAAACAATAGACGTTACTATTAAACAATATATGTTTGAACAACAAATGGGTGAGTTTCGCGGCATATACAATTATTTAAAACAATTCATGGAAAATAAACTACATTTGCATTCTGTTGGAACACAAACTATGCAAGGAATTTAGATATACGGGAGCACTTATAATTGAACAATGCAAACTGAAGAAAATCATTTATTGTATATATCAACATATCTCACTTCGGACAATCTTTAACATTCTTCGTCTTTTTCGCCCACTTATCCATGAATGGGTCGAGGAAGCAGAGTATCCAAACACTCCTTCCAGTGGGTCCTGTCGGAAGCAACCGACTCCAAGTGATACGGCTGGATCCCCGAGTGTGACCAGCCAAGCTCATAGATGTTATTTAACCAGCTTGCTCGGCGTCTAACCCGTCCAAACACTGGGCCTCTTGTCGGTTGGTTTTGACCGTAAAATCTGTGTATCGATTCTTTCATGAGACGTTCTAACAACATGCCCATAGTATCGTAGCTGTGATCTCTAAATTTGGAGAACGAGCAACCTGCATACAATATTTTCTAAACAAGTCCACTTATTCTTTCATTATATTCTATATCATTTAGAATTCCACTGAACAGGTAAATGAATGTATATTTTTAATTGCATATTCATTAATTATATGTTTTTAAAGTATTGGGTGACGTATGAAACGAATTCTCAATTAAGATTTTCTCAGTTAGAAACGTATATAAAAATCTATATAAGAAACGGCGTCTTAAATTTAAGAAATTACAAATAGATGCACAAAATTAATTTATATGCTTATGGGAAAATCTTTGTTAAAGTAGTTAATTTATACTCGTATATGTCAGATTAAAACTAGCTTCTATACGTTTGCTTTCCGATTAATTTTAATTAGTACTCACTCATCCGAGAGAAATTTTAGATTATCCAACAATGCACCTCTTGAAATGAAATTAGAATAGATCTAAAATAACACATGCTGTTGATATTTTCACATTGCACATGATCAAGAAATTCATACGGTTTTAAATCCATAAGTATGTTTTCATGTATAGAACTTATCTCTTTTTAGTGAAACACAACCACATGTTCCAAGTGATTTGAAAAATGAATCGCAGCGTATTGCCTATAATGTTATACGAAATATATATACTATATTACAGAAAGCATTACGAGACGAAATTTATGGAAATAAAATAAACGCAAAAGGGCGCTTTAGGAAATGGCAAACTAATGGAATAAATCAATGAGGAATTTAGATATATCTTGTAACCAACAAATGAAGTGCTTTTACAATAATCTCTGATATATATTATCTTTTTAATGGCGGAATTATTGCGGTAGCCAACATATGAACTGTTGTATAAATGATAGTTTGCTAGTAATGTAAATATCTAGGAGGCAATCATTTCTGTCAATGTGCCAGCGTGTAAGTACCGACACTAAAGAGAGGATTAAAGTTACTTAAAGTAGAAGCAATGAAATATAATTTTGTGTCCGAAAAAATTAAAATTGAAGAATAGTCACTACACTCTGATCTCTAAGACAAGTGGAATTAAAATTAGGATTTAATCTCTCATAAGCAGATATTGGACAAATATTTAACTTCGTTTGCCCTGCAGAAATTTCTGTCGTATCCTAATAACAATTTTAAATATAAGTAGGTATGTTTATTTAGTTGCGACTAAAAGAATCACTTCCTTTTCTGATAGTTATTTTTAGTCCACCACGATCGCTACCCTTCCTCTATCAGAATTATTCAGTTGGAAAAAGTTGAGTTTTAAAATCAGTGTGTGATCCTCGTTGAGACTATATTGAGGTTCTCGAATAATAAAACTTCTTAAGACTTCCTAACTGCCCCTATCTACGTTTCATTTGGAAACATTTGTGTATGAAATGTTACCAAAACGTGCTACATGTACAGACAATATCTTGGTCTTCTGGAAAATACTCATCGGATATAATCACTGTTTGGACCATCCTTTTCTCACCTGTACAGCATATGTATTTAATACATTTAACGTAAATGTTTGACAGATGATTGGTGACTCCACTGTGCTTTTGTTTAATTAAATATCATTGCTACACGTGTAGTCTTAAAAGCAATCGACGATCCCCTATAAATATAACTAGGACCATATAATAGAAAGTAGGGTACCGTTGTGTAAAACCGTGAGTAAATTATTTGATGGAAATGCAGTATATATTTCTCACAATTTGAGAAACCATGTGGCTGATTCCACGTCTGTCTGTCAATATGCTCTAAACAATGTGTTTCTATTTTTAGCACAAGGCCAGCAAATATCCCAGTGTATTACTGGTACATTATTTTATCGACCCCGTAAGGATGAAAGGCAAAGTTAGCCTCGGTGGCATTTGAACTCAGACCATAAAGGGCCGTAACTCTTTGCTGCAAAGCATGCCGCCCTACACTCTACCGATACTGCCAATCCACCGCCCTTATGCTCCAAAATAATACATTGTCGAAAACGTTTCTATTTTCTGTAACGGTAATCTAATAGTTCATATGGTTATGATTTAGATTTCAACATCTAACATCATCTAACATCTAACATCATCTAACAACAAACCTAGCATTTCAGAGATCGAGCCATTGTTGTCCAAATAATATTATTACTCAATGCAAAAGTACGGTGAATTGGCAGTGTCAGTAGAGGGTCGGACGCCATGCATTCCAGCCTAGTTACGTCCCATTACGGTCTGCCTTCAAATCCCACCAAGTTTAACTTTGCCTTTCATCCTTACAGGGTCGATAAAATAAAGTACCAGTAATGCACTGAGATAATTGCTGGCCTTGTGCCAAATGTAGAGACAATTATTTCTCAATGCACGGGGGAGTTCAAGTCCCACTGAGGATAACTTTACCTTTTATCCTTACAGGATAAATAAAATAAAGTACCAGTAATGTACTGGGAAAATTGCTGGCCTTGTGCCAAATGTAGAAACAAATAATCCTCAAATAGCACTCGTTTTGAGTGTGAATGTCTTCTGTTAATATTTACCTCTATTAGGGCAGAAGTAGGATTTAGAATATAAATATCACCTCAACGGTACATATGGGCAATGTCAAGCATCACTAAAATAACGAGCACACGATTATGCAACAAAATGTATTCAATGGCACGTCTCATCAGTTTTGAAAAAGTTAAATCTCGTGCAAATCACACAGTATTGGTCATGATCAGAATGTTTATAAAATGTCTGGTCGATCATGGATTGTAATGAAATAAACAATAACAATATCAGCAACAGCACGAACATATCACCGTGTGTTATTCTGTTGTACTTTTTTCTTGTTGCATCATCTGCTTATTTCTCTGTTTAAAGTCATTTTGTTTTCTTTCCTACAAGTTTTTCTATTTCTTATCCTGTTCAATTGTTTTTTCATCCGTCTGCTCATACGATTCCATTTCGAAATTTCCCAGTATCTCTTCTTGCCAGACTAATTCTTCTATAATCATATAATTTTATTGCGTTATCGCTTTCCTTCTCTTTCCAACATATTGTGTGCTGTTATTCAGTCTATAGTTTTGACTGATTTAGTCGTTCAGTACCAATATATATCTCGTTATTTAGTTCTTCACTTTTAATATATCTTTACAAGTTCCTTGCTTACATAATTTGATATTAGATTTTTTTTTGTACCAGTCAAAATATTATAGCAAAAGTGAAATATGTGAGTATACAAGTATGCGTAGGCTTATATGTTAAGTGCACCGTCTCATTTCTCTATACTATCACGCTGTTATTCGTGGTCTGCATACTAATGATGTATGTGTGTGTCTTTTCCTATCGTTATAGACGTATATTTGAGGATATATATATATATATAAATATATATATATATATATATATATATATATATATATATATATAAATATATAAATATATATATATATATAAATATATATATATATATATATATATATAAATATATATATATATATTTTATATATATATATATAAATATATATATATATATATATATATATATAAATATATATATATATATATATATATATATATATATATATATAAATATATATATATATATATATATATATATATATATATATATATATACGTGTGTGTGTAGGTGCGTGGGTGTGAATGCATATGCATATATGAATCTGGATATCTATGTGCCATGTGACTACATGAGCATGTATGTGTTTAGCCCGTATGCTTTCATGCAAATGTATATATATATATATGCGAGACAAACCACAGCTGATACACAAACTCTCCATCTCAATTTTAATTTTGGAAAAAACTAAGAACTGTAAAACCTGTAAAGAAATATTCTTAAGACTCCAGTTGCATGCTTACTTACTTATTCATATAAGTTCACCCATGTGGGACATCTAGTTAGGAAAAAAAATCATTTTCTCATATATATATATATATATATATATATATATATATGTGTGTGTGTGTATATATATAAGAAAAAAAAGCTGAAATCGATAATGCAACTGTAGTCTTTTTAAGAATATTTATTTGTTTATTTACCGGTTTCACAATTATTATGCTTTTCAAAAGTAGAATTGATATAGGTTTGTGGTTTTTGTCGCATATATATATATATATATATATATATGTATATGCCTCAGCTGTTAATTTTGTGATTGTTGAATTGAATCACAAAACGCTTCATAACATACAAATACATAACAGTTGGTATTTCGTCATATCTTCTTTGAGTAAATGTAGAATCTATTAATTTTAAAAGAAATAGAGTTGCAATCAATGTGTGTCTTAACATCCATGAAATAGCGATCCTACGATACCGAAATACAGTCAATTCCCGCCAAAATAAATCTGAATTATATTGAATAAAAAAGGATAATATTCATTATAATATAATGATTATTTTGACTAACATAATGGATATCTTTGAAATGTAATTAATATCCTTAATTAAGGCCTATTTAAAATTACGATAACATAATGTAATATCCGGTATTATTTCTTTGAAAGTTTAATTAACTAACGATGTTAAGCGCCTTGTAAAACGATGGGCAAATTGATACTGACGCAGACATTCTAGTAGTGTTACTATAATGAATATATAATATATGATATATAATTGTTTCTACTTTTGGCACAAGACCAGCAATTATCCCAGTGTATTACTGGTACTTTATTTTATCGACCCCGTAAGGATGACAAAGTTAACATCGGTGGGATTCGTACTCAGACCATGAAGGGCCGTAAATCTTTGCTGCAAAACATGGCGTACGACTCTCTACCGATACTGCCAACCCATTGCCCTATATATTAGATATCATTGAGGTTAACTTAGCCTTTCATCCTTACGCGGTCGATAAAATAAAGTACCAGTAATGCACTGGGATAATTGCTGGCCTGGTGCCAACAGTAGAAACACGTATATATATGATATATAATTGTTTCTATTTTTGGCACAAGGCCAGCAATTACCCAGTGTATTACAGGTACTTTATTTTATCGACCCCGTTAGGATGAAAGGCAAAGTTAACCTTGGCGGGATTTGAACTCAGAATGGCGAGGGCCGTAACTCTATGCGTCAATCAAGGCGTCCGACCCTCTACCGATACTGCCAATCCCCTGCCTTTTATATATAATGATATATAATATATCCAAATTTCACTTTTGTTTTGACTTGATTTGACCTGTGCACATATACATTTATAAAAACACCAAGAGATAGGCGTATGTATGTTACAGACACACAGGAGCACACACACAGGAGCACTGACACAGGAGCACTGACACAGGAGCACTCACAGAGGAGCACTCTCTCAGGAGCACTCACTCAGGAGCACTCACACAGGAGCACTCTCTCTGATGAGCACTCACACAGGAGCACTATCACAAGAGCACTCATACGAGCACAATCATGACTACGCGCATACGTACGACCGCACACTCACGGGCTCACACACACACAAACCCTATATTGGAGCATTTCATAAAGGATTGATCGTATCCTTAACCATGCAGACATCCCGCATTCCAAAGATTACAATAATTAATGGGTCCTTGATATGAATTCGTGCTTTGAAAAATATATTTTATATTTGAGCTGCTCATGTTGTCAATGTTGCTTAAAAGACCAGAATGAGGAGGCAAAAAGAATAATGAAAACCTCATTGAGGACGTCACATGTTGTTTGACGAAACCAGTTTGACGAAATAACCAACAGCTAATAACTAATGATGAAGATGAAGTCAAATACTGACCGTGTTGCGTTATGAAAATTTGCAAAATAACCATCCATATATATATACAAACACGCACAAACACACGCGCACATATAGCTATATATCTCTATGTATATTTATGTGTGTATGTGTGTGGCTGACTCTCTGTATGTGTGTGTGGGTGTGTATATGTATGTGTGTTTGTGTATCTGTGTATATAATTAAATGTATTGTGCCCCTACATAACATCTGCGACTTTAAACTATTGGAGACTGACCTTGCCTATGCTGCTCTACTGTTTCTCTTTTGTTCTTTGTATTAATTACAGATAACTTTTGAACATATTTAAATCCCTTAGATGTGTTGAATAACAAATGTTCAGTTTTATTGTCGCACCAGAAGAAGATAGGATCTTCTCTCGACGAATTACATTAATGACTAGCATCTAGTCAGTGAATCACAAGCGAACAATTTTATTGCCAGTAATTTTAATCTAGCTTTAATTACAGTTGTGACATTTTAATTTTCATTAGAATCCCCATGATAATTAACACAGCTAAATCAGTCAAAATCGAAACGATAATTTGAACAAATGAAATTTAATCAGAAATGAAAAACGGAAATTATGTATCAAGTCATACAATGCATTGTATAAAACTCTCTTTTATATGTATATGTGTCTGCATTGTAATGTTATGTGTAATACTTAACATGCGGAAAAGGTATGAACGTATGTATAATCATGGATAATATACATTTACAATGATCTAAAGTTGTGTCTGCGTATTTAGACTATAAAGATAGCTGCTGTCTTGTGATCTTAAGTATATTAACTCTTACGACTCATTTCTAATAAAAGTTACAGACGTAATGATGCATATGCATTGCATATATTCTGTGTTCAATATAGACACAGTGTACCATAGAAAGAATGCTTCTGTTATTGCTTTCCTTAATAACGTTATGTAGTTCCAGGTAAGCGTGTAACGGTCAGAAATATTGTCCTAAATATTCCAGTGAAGACCATCCCTTCTTTTCTGAAGAAACTTACTGTATTAATTTCCTTCTGATGAATTATCTGAAATATCGTAAATAAGGGTTTAAGTATCAGTGTGAGTGTGGGTCTGTGAAACACACACACACACATATATATATATATATATATATATATACATATGTGTGTGTGTTAGGTAATTCCGAAGGAAAAGCAAAAGAAAAAAGCGTGCTCTATTTATAGAGCAGAGCTATTTAATTAAAATTGAACAACACAAAATATAACTACTCCATTACTAAAGGTTTCTGGATCACATACGATAATAACACACGTCTGGATTGGTCGTCAGACATTTCTGTCTGACGACCGATATCCACACTAGGTCAGAACACAAAGGAACCAAACTCCCACTGTCGATGCCTCCGTCTCTTCAAAAAGCATAGACACCTGAGGGCCGTTCAGGCACGTCAATATCGTAGCTCTTAGATATATTTTAGAAAACACACTAGAAGACCGCACCTTTCTTTCTAGTCTTATTCTCTTTCAGGGGAATTTGACGAATTTGCTGAGCGCTTGACTGGAGGAGAGGATTCACGTCCTTCATCCTCATAAACGAATCCACCAAACAGCTTCGTTGGCCAAGGCTACAAAACAGAGTAAGAACTTCCGCCTCACTCGTTCACAAATGGATAGAAAGCAAAGTTGATCTCGGTGGGAATTGAACTCAGATAGTAGACAGCCGAAATTAATACCACGTATCATTTAATCCGACGTTCTATTGACTCTGGCAAATACTTGTTAACTAGCATACTAACTGTCAAAGCTCTTTCACCACAGATGCTGGGACCACCATAATTACAATTTGCGTTGCTGTGTCTTCTGTAGTTAAACAACACATACAATGGCGTACATACATATATAAGCATCATAGTATTGTCTGTGATTATGTAAGTATGTATATATGTATGTACAAAAAGATTCATTTCATAACTTCGGTAATAAAGACAATATTTTATCGAAAATTGAGTAATTCTGAAAAGTTTATGCAGTTATTTCTTCGCTTTTCGCTTAACAATATATTTTAACATATCTAGCCAAAGCTACACTTAGGAATTAGGCGGCAGTCCAAAATCTACAGTTCCTTCATTATATACTAATAGATAACAGTCTTTATTTTCCACTAAGACATAAATTTGAGGAAGATCTTCCATAGGAAATATACACGAAGAAAATCATCGTGTGGCTTCGAATTAAATAAAAATCAGCCGCTCACAATTACTGTTCTTATCTTTGTTATGAAAGACTGCGTATTTTATGATTTTATGAATAATATTCAAGACGGGAATATTATACGGTGCATTAAGATATGGCAATATTGAGATTCGCCAAATCGTGTTTAATGTCGATGCCAACAATGCTAAACTAACCAATTAGATAGAGGCTATTAAACGCGTGGTTTTATCTAAACTAAACGTTTCAATTCGCTTGAATCAATCATCGGTCAAACATAAATATACAAACATGCATGGCCACAAAGACCAAACTGAACGCACGAACAATTACAAACGAATATATACACCCAACTTTATATTGAATCACACACAAACATATACACACACACATATATATCTCTCTCTCTCTATATATATATACACACGCACGTGCACACACGCAAGCGCACACTCACTCATCTCTTTCTCTGTGTATGTATATATATAAATATATATATATATATATACACCTCTCTCTCCCTCTTTCTCTCTATTTCTCTCTATTTCTCTCTCGTTGCCTTTCACCATTTCTCTCTTTCTCTTTATCTCTCTCTCTCTTTGTCTCTGTCCCTCTTTCTCTAGATATCTCTTTCTCTCTATCTCTCTTTTCTCTCGATCTACCCCTCTCTCTATTTCTCTCTCTTTTTCTCTCACTCTTCTTTTCTTTCTCTTTTTTCTCTTTCTTTCTCTCTCTCTTTTTTATCTTTCTTTCTCCCAATCTCCCTCTCTCCCTTTCTCTCTACATATGTTATAAAAATGAAAAAGGGGATGGTATATATATATACTATTTATTATATACACACACAAACATAAATGAATATGAAAATAAACAGAGATAAATGTCCTATATCAACAATATATTATATCTACTTATTCACTATGTGGAATATTGTAATATCAA
>OZ024758.1:18787329-18797329 GCA_964016885.1 Eledone cirrhosa
TAACGAGACATTTTCCTAAGCCAACATCATTGCTAACAGGAATATATTTCAATAGTTTAGCTTAAAATAGCTTGCTTTATTTATTGGCGATTTCAATGAGATGTAAGGATCTAGCCCACTTATTTCCCTATATTTGTAAACATTTAATGTTTTTTTTATGTTATACATTGAAAAAATCACATATTTGTAATTAAAACCAGTATTGAAATGAAGTCAGATATTTTAATCAAATAATTTTCTGGAAGGTAAAATATAAAAACTATTAAATTTCAAATTACGAAAAAAAAATTATATGCTTTTTTCTAGAATTCTACTGTAAAAATAAAATAAAAATGCAAATAATATAAAAAAGTATCCAATTAAAAAGTAATAAATAAAAACTAGTTTTAATGTTTGCATTTTTTTAGGTGAAAATCAGCTTCGAAATAGGGAAAATATAGTGATGAATTTTCGAATGTATTTTTCACTTTTGCTTTAATTTAGATTTCATTTCTTTAGATACACTGTAAACAATTATAAGGATAGTGTTATAGAACTCCAAGCTATTATCGTACGAAAATAAAGAACATCATAAAACCAAAAAATACAGTGTTGATAGTCTGAAGCAATACATGACTAGTAATATTATATATTTTGTGGATGGGTGAGAGAATCATGGTGTTAAAACAAACTATTTCCTATTCCTAAAAGCATTGGCACTTGGCATTATTGCTGGATGGCAACAAGTGAGAGTATATAAATCACAAACAAGCATAAAACAATATTTTAATCATTATCATTAGTTGACAACTGAAAGAAATATATAATCTTCTGAATTTACTGATATATGTCTTTTCCACGGGGGTCTAATCCGTGAATTTTCTTGATTAGTTAAGTAACATTCGTACCATACAATGGATAATGCTTTACATGACAAAAATAATAGAAAAGGATATATACATTCGTTAATTATTTAGATTCTATGTGAGGACATTAATACAAAACTGTATTCATATTTTCTATACATAGGATATGTTTTACTAATCAATATGTATCTTTTACTCCTGTTATAACCTTTAATATATAAGGCTCTGCCACATAGTCCCTGTCGTTTTCTATTTCAATGATTTATATTCTAGAAAATTCATGTGTATGAATTGAATCGTTATCTCAATGAAAAGTATTTTGGAAGAATTTAGACAGTTTTAATTGACCATATTACAGTTTTGTTTTACTTCGTGTTATATGTATTTATTATATATATATTAGATAATATAGGAACCAAATCTTCAATAAGTGAACTAATGTTTGTTGGCATACGTATCGTATCAATTTAGTTCGAGTGATCGCTAAATAGCGTGAAGAGAAAAGGAATGAAATATAGTAAATTAGTCAAAATGCCACAGACATCAAGTAATTAATATACCGATGGAAACACAGCCAAGATAGATTTATACATTTACTAAATAATAGTTAAAGGGGGCGGTAAAGTGTGATAAAGGCAATATAATTTCTTCCGATGACCAGAAGTGATTAGATCACATCATATCAAATCTAATCAAGGAAAGCTATTTCATACCAACACACACGCATATATATATATATATATATATATATATATATATATATAGAGAGAGAGAGAGAGAGAGAACTGATTTTAAATTCTTCACCTACACCTTTCCAAGTAATATATTTGAAAATGAATATTTTGTGTGTATGTATATATATATATATATATATATATATATATATGTGTGTGTATATGTATATATATTGAGAGAGAGGGGGAGAGCTGATATAAATTCTTCACCTACACTTTTCCAAGTTTTAGTTTTCAAAACGAATAGTTCATATGTATGTGTAAATATATATATATATATATATATATATATATATATATATGCACACACACACACGAATAACATGTGGAGTTTGCACCATAAATCCCCACCTTCGGGTTTTTTGTCGTTGGCTCAAACTTGGTATGTGATTTATACAGGTTGATTGATACTTTAAGAGTAAAAGTTTATAGGTGGAAACTCTACTGACGCTCGTCGTATCTAGGTCTGAATTTACGTTTCTTTTCATATTTAAATTCTTACCTTTGCGACTTCTCTAAATAAGTACCAAACTTGAAAATTTGTCACTGCATCGATATGATTAGCTCAATCCACCCCAGGCCATATGCCATAGAACACCCGTAATTTGACTGAAACCAGTAAAGAGGTTAGATGAGTGATTGCTACAGTTGCTGTGAAGGAGTGTAATTTGCTGCCTAATAATTGTTTCTTCTTTTGGCACAAGGCAAGCAATTATCCAAGTGCATTACTGGTGGTGTATTTTATCGACCACGTATATATGAAAGGCAATGTTAACCTCGGGTATTTGAACTCAGAACACAAAGGGCCATAACTCTACGCCGTAAAACATAGTGCCTGATATTCTACTGATACTTCCAATTTTCCCTTCCTAATAATATTTAGATATCGGCTTCTGAAAGATTGTTTTGGAGATTAAACGCGTATAGAGAAATTCGATGGGAATTGAAACTGGTTATCTTACTCAGCTTTCTGGAAAAAGAAACCATAAGATTATTAAGAGGAAACGTTGAAAAAAAGAACACCATAAATCATCAGTATTGTTGTTTATTGTTCACAGTAGATGTCTCAGAGTTTAATTATGAACTGTCAAATATATCAAAAGAATAATTGGCATAGGGAAGAAATGTGAAAAGAGATTTAGAGTAGTATAACTGACAGCGCTGGGGTTAAAAACCATTTTAATAACAAATACTATCATAAATACTGATTTCCCCGTATCCTTTGCTCTGCTGGAGACATTTATGACTTTTATCTTGGGACACACTGCTGAGAGATATTCAACAAACAATTGGTTAATCTCCAGATGAGAACACAAACAGTTTCGATTTCACTCAACGCAAGTGCTGGTCAAACCCTGTATAGTTTTTTTCAAACAAGCCACAAACATGTTCCCCGCTATTCTACATAATATTGTGCTATTTTTTAAACTGCTTTCATATGATTTGACATTATGTATTATTAAACAGGGCGGTTGATTGGCAATATGGGTAGAGGGTTGGCCGCCATGCTTTGCAGCAAAGAGGTACATCCCTTTGTGGTCTGACTTAATATCCCGCCGAGGTTAACTTTGCCTTTCATCCGTACGGGGTCGATAAAATAAAGTACCAGTAATGCACTGGGTAATTGCTGGCCTTGTGCCAAAAGTAGAAACAATTATGTATTATTAAATATAGTAAATGTTCAAACGATTAAACTCGTTGTGGGATAGGAGCGTCAACTGTGTTTAAATTATATATAGAAGACGTTTTCACTTACACTAACTTGAAAATGTTTATAAAGAGAAATCATTTCATCGCACCAAATCATATTCATCTAGAAGTTCGATTAAACAAGAATTGTGAAATATATATGGGAGTGCAATATCAATCCAGTCATTAAATACGTTTAAGTGATGTGTATTACATTTTTGTAGTTAGTTTGTATATTTCTGCCCGAGACAAAATAGTATAATATAGAATGATTGAATACTAAGACTGTAGGATGGCGGTCAAAACATTTGTCCACCTGGCAGATATTTCCAGCTATACTATGTTTGTTGTATGTTGTGGTTCACCACACAATGTATTCCAACGTTGAGTGTTTTATTGTATAATGAAAGGTGGTAGACATAGAATCATGAAAGTTTTCTTCTTTTTACTCGGAGTTATTTGTGTATGAGATGTATATATATATATACATGAAACTTTTATATATATATATATATATATATATATATATATATATATATATATATATATATATATATTTAAACCATGTTTGAGGTAGAAACTATTGTTCTTAAATGTAGTGATGGCCAAGTCATAATATCTTAGCGAAGATATCATTCATATATTAGAATGCATCATGTACATTCTATATGCTATATGTACATTCAAACAAATAACATGCTTGTGTTTTGAAAGATGTAAAAATCAAAAGGACATCATATAAAGATGAAGAACTCATTGGAGTTCTAAAGTAAGAATCTGTTTCTTTATTCTATGTAGAGATATCTATGAAAAATGCATCAATTGAATATAATCCCTAGAACGGTACAGTGGAACATCGTTATAGTGGTATACACGTAAAGTGAAATTACAGATCAATGGAAATAAATGATACATCAGTCCTTGTGAATCAATAAAAATGTATACAGAAAGAGAAACTATTCAAATGTTGCTGCTTATTTATTTTTTTAATATTATAAATCCTAGCATTTATTAAACAAAATTTATGAAATTATGAAAATATTTAAAGTAATGAAAAATGATTAACGGAGAGATCTCGCTCTATGGGAGAGGACTGTAAATGTCATAAAGGAAAGTAATATGAATATAGGAGCAAGGATTATTAGGCAGCGAAAGAAAGAATGTCGGAAGCGGAGATGGTCTCTACACCTAGATCGGAGTGGTGCTTCGGCTGCACCACGAGGACAGAAATGCACAGGCATTTCTGCGGACAATGGCCTGCGACAACCTCTGCAACAGCATCCTTACTACACGAGTCATCTTTCTCATTTTACGGAAGAGCTATTCTGTATAGGATCCGAGTACTCATGTATGAAAAGGTGTTCAGGAGAACTGTAATCCGAATTGTTGTCAAAGCTCTAATTGAACGGTGATTAATGGTGCTACACGTAGGTACATGTTACGTAAATGTAGGTAGACAAACATACGCAATGGTAACTATTTATTACGCATGTATACACACACTACACACATACGCACAAATACACATGTGAATACATCAGTAATTACACATGGCACACATAGGAATCTGAATGTGTATGAGAAGGAGCAGGCGTGGTGTTGTTGACTTAGTGATGTTTAGAAGTAGTGAAATAGTGATGTTAAAGTAATTATGTTTAGAATTAGTGAAGTGGTGATGTTTAGGAATTGCTCGTGTAAGTTGAGAAAAGTGGATAATTCAGTCATATTGTATGCCGCAGATCAAGTTTTTTTGAACATGGCATAGCTCCAAACTTCGCGGTCTTAAGTCACTTCTGTTATGAAGTTTAGTGCTTTAAGATCTGTTTTTACAACCTGAGCCATTGTCTTCCTACATGTACCACTTCACGAGTCTCAGTCATTGCTTTATGCTGCTGAAACTTCCCATGCACAACACATGTCCATACCAACGCACTCTATTCCCTTACACACTACATCGAAACCCTCTCATGCCAAGTTTTACATCTATCGGAACATACTCGACACGCCTTTCTAACCTCCACAAGTTTTCACCCGTCAAGGTGCATATCTCTCTCTATATATATGTTTTCTCCTCTCTCTCTGTATATATATTTATCTCTATATATCTCTATCTCTCTGTCTCCTCCTCTCTCACTCTCTCTCTCTCTATATATATATATTTGTCCTTCTCTCCCTCTATTTCTTTCCCTCTCTATCTCTCTCTCTCTCTCTCTCTCTCTCTCTCTCTCTCTCTCTCTCTATCTCTCTCTCAGTATTTACTAGGAAGTCTTGATAAAAATTGATGGCATTAAATCATCAAATTCTGTACGATAGCCGTAAATTTCCTGAACTTCAAAAACAATATGAAGAAAATAAATATATAATGTTACTGAAAAGGAATTAACAGCGTCACAGTCATGCTTTTGAACACAATGTCTTAAAGAAATGCCGATGTGGTTCCTGTTAACACGAATAAAGTATACACCCCCTCACAGACAAACAGAACACACACACGCTTTCTCTCACTCTTCAATTCTCGCTAACTCTTTCTCATATTTGTATGCATGTGTGTACGAAAATGATCGATTTAAGCTCATATTTTTCATTTTTTTTTTATGAATAACGATTCAAAGATAAATATGTGCTAAGATATTTATAATGAAATAGTGTTTCAGTACAATTTATACAAATCCAGCCTGAAAGCTTGTGAAAGGTGAGAATCTCAAATGTTATACTGTCTGGTATTTGCTTTGCATATTTGCCAAAGAGAAACAGTTAATATATGTAACCTCAAACATCTCAAACGCACTTAAAGTAAAACAATCACACACATATACACATGAAAAACACACATTTAAATAGCCTTAAACACCTACAGATATATACGCAAACATACTATAGCAGCCATGTAAATATACACATAAAAAATACAGTTTTACAGAGCCTTAAACAGACAGAGAAATATATACACAAATATAATATGGCAGTTATATACATTCACACATGAAAAACGCACATTTAGAGAGGCACACATAAACATAAATATACACATACACACACATTAAATACACAGTATTTCCTCCCGTGCAAATATATTTTCTCTTTCTTTCTTTCTGACACTCAACTCTCATTCAAATTCAATTAAATTCATGTTCTATAGTAATAACACCAGAATCTTCAATATGCTTTTTCTTTTGTATCAAGCATTAAACTAATATACAACATTGTTGTACTGTATTCATCTTTCATGTTAGCTTACCGTGTTGATTTTCGTCAACGTATATATATATATTGTTATAATTTGGGAGGGTCATGTTGCCAATAAGAAACACACGCACCAGTTGCTTTCACTTCAATTTATTATAATAAATTTATAAATTTCTGGTTGGTTTGTTGGTTCCACAACCAGATAGTTGTTTATATATTGTCATAGTTCTTTCGTCACACACTCTGTGACCTCTTCAGTGACTGGGGATTATTTTCTTTGTTTTTGTGCCTCTCCTTTGTTTCTGTAGGACAGAACAAAGGAGAGGCACAACAACAAAGAAAATAATCCCCAGTCACTGAAGAGGTCACAGAGTATGTGACGAAAGAACTATGACAATATATAAACAACTATCTGGTTGTGGAACCAACCAACCAACCAACCAGAAATTTATAAATTTATAAATTTATTATAATAAATTGAAGTGAAGCAACTGGTGCGTGTGTTTCTTATTGGCAACATGACCCTCCCAAAGTATAACAATATCGGTTTCAACACACGATTTCAGATTAAGAATCTTGCTAAACAAATTCAGAAACGAAATATATATATATATATATATATATATATATATATATATATATATATATATATATATATATATATATATAGAGAGAGAGAGAGAGAGAGAGAAGGATAATATAAATATAAATGTATGTGTGTATCTACATGTCTGTGTGCGTATATATATATATAAATATATATATGTGTGTGTGTGTGTGTGAATGTTTGTTTAAAAGTTTGATGGAGGCGTAGTGCCACATTTAAATTGTATAACCCGTACCTCTGGCGATCTTACCGTAGGAGAAAACGAGTGAGGAAATTCGAAACGCTGAATCTCTCCTTATTCAGTGATGGTTTATATATATATTCGAAACATCACAGATGGCCTGAGTGTGATTTGAACTCATTACCATATCAATGCATAAGGGCAGCAATTATTCCAGTACATTACTGGTACTTTATTTTATCAACCCCGTAAGGATGAAAGGCAAAGTTAACATCGGCGGGATTTGAACTCATACCACAAAGGGCCGTAACTCTTGCTACAAAGCATGGCGTCAGATACTCTACCGATACTGCCAATCCAACACCCTTTTTATATATAATGTGTGTGTTCGTATAAATATCTATACATTGGATCGTCAATAACTAAATTTGTAGAAATTTACATTGTCTATACAAATGTGTACAAATGTCATACTTGACGACACAATATATATATATATATATATATATATATATATATATATATATATATATATATAGAGAGAGAGAGAGAGAGAGAGAGAGAGAGAGAGAGAGAGAGAGAGAGAATTCACAGGAATCAAAGTTATGTTCAAACCATTTATTAGCTTACAATTGTTTCATCCAACAAAGCGAAGCCTGGATTCTTCGGAGCATTTTACAATGTTTGTATACATACATGACCTCTTTTCCAACGCAAGAGACATACAGATACATATGTATATATTGATGTACAGTGGGGTGACATATATTATAGTATCCTTAATACTATATATATATATATATATATATATATATATATATATATATATATATATATATATATATATATATATATATATATGTGTGTGTGTATAGTGTGTGTGTGTGTATAATGTATGTGTATCTGTGTGTGTATAATGTGTGTGTGTGTGTGTGTATAATGTATGTGTGTGTGTGTATATAATGTATGTGTGTGTGTGTGTATATACTGTATATGTGTGGGTTTGTTGTGTAATGTGTGTGCGTGTGTATAATTTATATGTGTGTGTGTGTGTGTAATGTGTGTGTGTGTGTGTGTATAATGTATATGTGTATATGAGGTATATGTACATATATTACTAATTTGCATGTAGCTGTAGCATATCACTTTCACAAGCCATTCATTCACACTTGCTCAAGTGAAATCTATACGAATTATATTTCAGAAGTTATTACTTTCCGAATCGATATTTTCTCATATATATTTTATTGTTCCAACAAAATCCTAATTACATTTTAAATTGAAACGGAACATTATTCACTAAATATTGATAAGAAAGCTGGCTACATTACAGACAAGTTATTCTCAGAGGGAGAAACTGTGTTGTCTGGAACAGCCCTAAAAAATCATTTATCCTGGATACATTAGTGAGAAAGAAAATAATATAAAAAAAAATATATATATATATGAATCTAAAATGAAAGATCTCGTAGTGTTGCAACCCTCTTAAACCTATGATAACAGTGTGATGTGGTGTGATGTGGTGTGGTGTGATGTGGTGTGATGTGGTGTGATATGTGTAGAAATGTTCCATGTTGTATGATGGAATTATAGAGAGAGGCGTGACTATGGAATAAATAAAAAGTCAAATAGGAGGAGTTTTGTTTCTGTTGAAGATTGTGCGTAGAAGACTGCAAGAGAGCAGAAACAAAACGGAGGAGAGAAAGAAGACGTGGTAAAAAGAATCAATGATGGCGAAATGCTATGATATGCAATAGATACGACTATTAATATATTTTCCTAATTCTTTGTTTTATTTGTTTGTTCAATGTGGGGAAAGTGTAAGCAAAGTTTTATGATGGGGATCACTATTCCACTGTGGAATTATTATAGATATACCATAAATAAAATGCCAGTGTTCCCGTAAACAATATGCACAAATGAGAGATAAGAGAAAGGGGAAAATACTCGAATTGATAAAACTTACGTTGAATATGAGAGATAGCGGAGATGAATTAGCAATAGACTCCAACTTTTATCTCTCAATTTAGGAGTGTAGGAAAGCGTGTAATCCACATGTGTCTGTGCTACACCTCCATGTAGAAATGACGCAGTAATTACCAACAGCCCACCGATATATCTCTCCCTATTTTACACACTCTTTGCAATTTCTCTTCCCCTTTATTCCTCGTATCTTTTTTTGTAAAACACACAAACACAAGCACACACATATGCGTGTGTATATGTATATGCATATATATATATATATATATATATATATATATATATATATATATATATGTATGTGTATATATATATTTATGTGTATATATTTATATATATATATATATATATATGTATATATGTTTATATATGTATGTATGTGTATATATTTATATATATATATATATATATATATATATATATATATATATATATATATGTATATATGTTCATATATATATGTATGTATATGTATATATATATGTATGTATATGTATGTATATGTGTATATATATATATGTATGTATGTATATGTATGTATATGTATATGTATGTATATGTATTTATATGTATATGTATGTATATGTATATATATATATATATATGTATATGTATATATATATATGTATATGTATATATATGTATGTATATCCCAAAAGTCAGCTCAAAAGTGAGACAGAGGAGACTGAGGTTGGCTGGACACGCTGACCGACATCCAGAGTTGACATTGCACTCAGTGCTCCCTTGGGAGCCCCTACATGACACACTAGAAGAG
>OZ024758.1:18807329-18814829 GCA_964016885.1 Eledone cirrhosa
GCAAATACTAGTGTATATATTTTACACGCACACACACATATATATATATATATATATATATACATGCACTCATATATATATATATTTTGAGTATATGTTGGTTGTTTACCGATACCTCAGTACGCAGATTGGAGCACTCGACGAAGTACGCAGGTTGGTTTGGTTACTCCGGAGTAATGTTAAATAAATTAATTAAGTCAAATATTTAAAATTTGGATTCGTTTATACGTAAAATTCAAAGAAAGCTACCAAATTAAAAAGTAAATGTAAACTATTTAGAGAATTTAATGTACTACAGGCACACGAGACGCCCATTTATATATATATATATATATATATATATATATATATATATATATATATATATAAATAAATATGCGTCTCGTGTGCCTGTAGTACTACATTAAATTCTCTAAATAGTTTACATTTACTTTTATAATTTGGTAGCTTTCTTTGAATTTTACTATCTAAACTCTCTTGGTTCTTATTTATAAAAAACAAATTTCTTACTACGTACAGATTACAACACTAGGGATTTTATCTATTTCACGAATATGTTCTATTACATATTTAAAATTTAACATTCAGGTCATGTGAATGTATAAAAATGTTTTTTTCAGTAAGATAATTGTTGTAATTTCTCTTAATCTCATTTATAATATTAATTAAATTATATGAGATGAATTCTGAATAATTATTTATTAATACTTAATAGGTTCTAACCCGCTATTCACAATATTTATAAGTTTGATTAGATTATGTGTGAAAATTATAACTATTTGAATTAGACAATTTAGTAATATTTAAACAGGAGAGTGTGCGAGAATTATATATTCCATTAATAAAACGTCTTGGTATGGGCAATCTAATTTTGTTCTTTAAAATTACCTCAGATATATGTATGAAATGTGCGTCTAATATATCAGATACATTGTAAGAATAAGTGTGTTATTTATGTAGCTTGCGTTTTGGGGTGGCTGAATATAAGCTATTTGTTATATATTCCTCTGGAATCCTACTCCAAGAGTAGAATAACTATACTTATGCCATATGAGTGTATTCAAAAGTACATCTTCTGCACACATAACGGAATAAGGTTTTGACATCCTTATATAATGTTTGCTTGAGATCACGTACGGTAATAGTTACTTGATAGTGTGTAAAATAACTATCTCTGGATTACAACTCATGCAGCACCTAGCGAAGACGTAGCTATTATGCAGTCATATACAAGCCGTGCTACTAGATGATTCGCCACATTTTCAAGATTTTTATTATTATCCATCTCTTAAAATAATAGAGAATGAGAGTTGATAATATATTTGTTTCAACGAAAAGACTACTCACCAAACCCGTTAAGTATTTGATTAAGAGTTTCAGGACAATGTTCTCATTCTTGAAATTACTAAGATCCTTCATTTTCAAACGTATCTCTGATGTGGGAATTCTTTAGCGAGCAGATCTTTCCTAAAACCAATATACAAAGATACAATTACTACAACCTTCATCCTTTCTATCTACCTGTGTTGTTATTCGGCAACTTTACAACCAACCACCCTTATTTCAATTATAAGACTGTATAATCATATCACATAGAACATTTACGGATCATGATGTAAATTATTTTTATTAAAATTGTCATTTCATTTATCTTGATTATCGTCATACGAGTTATCATCAAGTCAGTACCAGTGACCACGGGAGAAAACAAGGGCCGCGATCTTTAAGAAAAACTCAAATACACACACACAAACATAACGTTAGGGGTTTACACTTGTGATATACTTATATCGACAGAATTTTCCATAGCATAAGGGCAATTCCCATTAGAACTATCTTTTGAATTTCTGCTATACGCTGGTACCATGGGATTTTGGATAAGTAATTATTAGACCCCTTAGGTACCATACCTAGAGCGCCTACTACCATTATTGCTATTATTACTGATATTGTTCTTATTTTTCATTATTTTCCTCTTTCTCTTTTTTTACATGTTGTTTTTGATACACGTAGCTTTGATTAATGTTGATATCCTTTTATTACTATTGTGTTATAAAGACGGAAGGTAGATTGTGTTTTAAAAATGTAGAAAGCCCACCTAAGCAAATAAGATAGTATCATTAATATACTGTTTCAAAATCTAATTCACTAAATAATAACATTAAATACGACAAGCAGACATGGTACTTATATGTCTAGTCAAATGATATCAATAACAACGTCTGTGGTGCATTGAATACGATTTAATATTAAAGCCAAAATACGTTATTTGAAGGATACTATTCATTCAGATAGGAATATTTATTCTAAACCGTTTGTAATTAGCTTGATCTTCAGGTATTATTTTCATTTCTCGCGGGACGCTATAAGCCAATTTCCAAATAGGAATTCTAAATATCGATATATACATACAAGCATACATACACTCACACATGAATACATACATATACACATATATATGTATGTATATATATATATATATGTATACATATATATATATATGTATATATATATATATATAATACATTGTATGGATACTTAAACATAAATAATTGTACTCATACACACACATGCACACACATACACACACACACACACACACACACACACACACACACACACACACACATATATATATATATATATATATATATATATATATCTGTGTGTGTGTATATATATATTAAAATATAAGTATTAATAAAATAGATGTTCTTTTGATAAATTACATTTTATCATACATATTTCGGATGTACAACAGTATGTCCTCATCAGACATAATATAATGATACATGACATAGCCTGAGATGTTAAATGGTTAATAGTTAATCAAGGTATTAAATGTATCATTCTTTGACATAATCATCGAATACTGTTTAACAACTTAATACTTATATATATATATATAGCGAGAGAGATTATATATATATATATACATCCGGTAATATGTACATATTTATGCGTACCTGTGTGTGTATATGTATATATATGTATATATTCATTTATTTATTTCGTATAGGAATGTTTTATTTATTTATAATCAGTTAGAAATGTTTGAGGATTCTATTGTGGCTACTTGGTGAAATCTTACAGAATAATATCAGATACAATCTGAAGAATGTAGTCTTTTATTAATGGCTAATCCAAAATCAAAATGCCTTACCCTATACAGAATACAATTTATGCATATGTGCATAACATCATCGCTAATAATGCCTCAGATATAAGAGATTGAATGACATTAGAGGATGCTGTATACTGCTGGAAATATCCGTATATCATATATCCCTAAAGCAACAATCATTGAGTGTTTGACCATAAGTTTTACAATGTTGATGAAACACCTAGTGTCATTTCCGGCAAATCATGCTGTGAGCTGTGTTATTGTTGTTCGAGATTTCAATAGTTTAAATTATTTGGATACTCTAGTTAAACGTAAGGTTACAACAATAATACATTTGGCCAAAGGAAAGTTATAGAAGAGAAAGATAATAATATATGAATCTTCAAATTGAAACATGTTCATTATCCAAGATATACTCCTGTGAGCCAAATCGACTTTGATTGTTGATGGTATTTGTCATGCTGCGTTTACTATAGATAATTGCTCCTACGTCTTTTACGAGAACTTAATCTCGAGAAATTCGATGTTTCGGCATATGCTCATTTCATAATTGTTATATAAATGTTTGTTAAAGTTATGTACCAATCCATATATAAGACCTTGTTGGTAGAGATTCTAGGAATGTAGAATAAGGTCTTACAAAGGAAATCATCCCCACCAATTCTTGAATCATCTATGTTCTAATGCCCATCCAATATTAAAATAAACAAACACTTTTTTCCTTTTTCTTAAAATGTAAAATTTAGGAGTTTCAGCTAATTGCATATCATTCCTGTCCTAGCTGTACTGAAAGGAAGTTCATTAGTTTATTTTGGGGGCCAGAGAACCATACCCAAGCGTGATGATAAGGTGATCTGGCATACACCTTCCCCTATACGAGAAACACTAAATACATTTTCACTCCAGGGTAAGGTTGCTTCAGTATAATAGGGAATAGGTGTCAGTGATGCCACTCCTGTTCCATTAATATGTATCGCAAGACCCGTTCCTTTCTATTCCACAATTAAATACCAATATTTCAGGGATGTAAAAGCATTTATAAAAGGGTCGGATAATTAACTTAGTGTTAGTTAAAGAGAAGTGGGTTTGAACACGGAGCGATAACAAGAAAACTAAAACTAAAAGTCTCCATTCCCTGGGGAAACCGTTTTGTCGTTGGTCGGTTGTGTTTTTAATATAGACACCGTTAATTTACAGATTTGGGGTAAATGTCCCGATAATCGTCTCGACACTCTGCGCTCCGAGCCATATCCTTTCATGTACAGTAAATAAAGTTCCAATACAGGAGTGAAATACTTTGAAACAAACGGACAGATTAAAATGTAATTTATCATTTTAGTAGGTTACCGGCCGTGTCCGGTCAGAATTCTCTCACATCTTTCTGTTCAAACCAACAGTAATCTGCTGCTCATATTTATATTGCCGTATCGCTCTCAAAATAAATATCAAAATCTTGCAGATTCGATTTTATGTGTGATAATTATGTGCGATACGGTGTTTACCGTGAAAATACAATTATATGTAGACCGTAACGTAAATGCTAAAGGGTTAAATGCCTTCTCTGTATGTTCTGAATTCCAATCCAAATTACTGTCAACACATAATCCTCGCCGCTTCTGCTATATATAGTGTCAATATATAGTGAGCAATTACAAGACCGATATTAACACATAATTCTCAGTTTGCTCTAACAATTAGGCCATTTTCTTAATGCTACATGAACAGACACGTAGTGTGTGAGTTTGTTTGTTTATTAAACGTTATTTTGAATACTGGTGATGATCTAATATTTCTTGTTAATAGACTCTTCTTAAGTCTTTTGTTAATAATCGTCGTTTAAGCTTCATATTCTTTCGGAAAAAACAATTACAAATCTATGTACAATGGAATTTAATATAGTTTTTTGTATGTATTCTAATTTATTTTGCAGATTCTGTGAGAGGACATTTCACTTGAGACGTGATACAATCATTTTCTTGCAATCTTTTAACGCTTTGAACATTCAGGAATATCAGGACAATAGCACAGTGATACGTAAGTACTAATTTTAGACTATTTATTAGTACACGACGAAATCATAGAAAGTGTAACCTATTTAATACTTGTGATTGGATATTAATGTACCATTACTAAAACTTACTTTACACAGAAAAATACACGAGGAAAGTTATACTAAATAATTCAAATATATCTTCCTATATCGGTTATATTAATATATGCTTCGAGAGATCTCTATTTTAACTCTGCTAAATATGGATATTAAAGCAGTAGTTATATGTTATCCATGCCATCCCATCCTTGATCACATATTTCATGATATTTTTGTAGAAGGTTCGTCATTTCATGTTTGCCCATTTATCTCTTGTGAATCCATAATTCTCCACCACGTTTGAACACAGACAATTTCCTCTATAGAAAGAAGAGAATGTCATAGTTAATTCGAGTACGCAGCTGCTGTGGTATTTATCTACTAGGAAGAGGTGATAAGCAAAATTGACCTCGATGGGATTTGAACTCATAGAGCAGTTATCCGGAACGAATACATCCACAATCCATCTTTCTAACGTTCAAATAACTTTGTTACTTTGTCGATTTTCACACGGTGTAGATGTAAAATAGAAATGATTTTGACAACACTTGCGAATTTATGATTGAATTTGTCATATTGTTTATTTTCTACAGTGAAGCAATAATGTAATAAATCCCATAATCCAGTACGTGGATCCCCAATAACATATATTTGATTAGTATGATCCTATACCTGAACCAGTATAGAAAGAAACACAATATGACAAATCATATTGTTACACTTCACAAGGCATGTTCATGTTACAGACAAGAATAACATGTAAGTTATTTGTCACATTTGTATGAACTGGAGAACATGCTACCGAATGTGTTTCTAATCTAAAGAAGTACTTAAATACTTGTATCAATCAAACGAACAAATAAATATCAATGGCGCTTTGAACTCAATAAAAATCGTATAGGAATGGAGGTTTTGTTAAAAGCATATACCTGTTACAGTTCGAAGATATATCGTCAAAATCACGGACGTTATTGCAACATTAAAGTATATCTATGCTTAGATCTGATTATACATTATAACATTGGACTATTCTCCGGTAAACGCTAGATGTAGGGTTTGTCGTTTTTCTCACATCTATTTATATATACATATATACTATGTATATAGTCTACGGTGTTGAGACTGAGGTGTCCCCTACTCATGAGAGTACACAATCAAACCAGAAATTAATATGTAATATCTCCATTAGATTATACATAAGGTCTCATGGACCAAACACACATATATAAGCAGACCGATACACGCACACATACACACACCAAACACAAATAATCAAAGAACACACACACGCATATAAACATGTGTGTGTATATGTGTGCGTAGTTGAGCGTGTGATCGTGTGTGTTTGTCTGTTTGTATACATGTATAACTGCAATTGTTAAAGAATTAGCTTCTAAAGAATTTCCCTTTTCTTTAAACCAATGAACCCACCCATCCTATAGACACCTGTCTTACAGGCATGTTAGTCTATATGATAAACTAGGATAGGTATGCCTTTGTTAATACTATAGCTTTAAAGAATTAGCTTTTAATGAATTCCCTTTTCTTTAAATCCTTCAACCAATGACCTCCACCCATCCCAATCATCACCCTCTCCTACAACCAGAAAAAAAAGAAAAGATATAAATACCACTACTTACTTGGACAGCCAGCTACCTGAATATTTCTCACGAATGAAACATTTCTAGTCCTGTAGAAGCTCTTCTATATTAAAACGTTTATACTCTGCTATAAATTGAGTACCTTACTTACTGTGGTTACCTCCGATTCAACCCGGAATAACTTTTATATATACACACATATATATATATATATATATATATATGGGTGTGTGTGTGTGTTGCGGTATTATATTGCAAATTATTAATAGGGGGCGAATGATTCTGTTAACGCTAAGTACCTTGGAGGGAGTAGATTAACAAATCTACTCCTTCCAACTTTCTATCCTCCTCTCCATCGGTAAGATCCCCATTTTTCTCATCTCTTCCCCTTTCTCTCTCTATAACCCCCTCATTATTTATCTCTTTCACACTCTCTCTCACACTCTTCATTGGAATTATGATTATATCTTAAACCAAAATTCCATATGCAAATAGTATTCAGCTGTTAGCGTCTACCTTTCACACTGAGAATACTCACATTTTACCTATATTCATAAAAACTCATCGATTCAAACCTTTCCAATTAATGTTTTATATATATATATATATATATATATATATATATATATACATATATATATATATATATATATATATATATATATATATATCGGAGGAAATGTGGT
>OZ024758.1:18822329-18824829 GCA_964016885.1 Eledone cirrhosa
ATTGCCTGATCCACGGTACAATACTGCAGTTGATTAAATATACTCAAACCGTGAGTTGTTGTATCCATATATAGTCAGGTTTAAGCGGAGGAATGAAGATGCATCGCACACAACTACGTAATAAATAAATTATTAGCTCGACGAACATGGCAAAAAGGGTGAGTATATTCACATCACGTTGTTTGATTAAATGTTTCTGTTGAACATCCCAAGAACCATGCCGATTAATATATGCGACTAAAGAAGGCCGGATAATATAACAGCCATAAGGTTGTGATATATGAAAGCTTATTCGCGTGTGTTTATGTGTAGGGAAACATGGACATACAGAGTAACACACAAATAATGCCGGTTTGTTTACATATAAAGGAACATTGTATAAACACATGAATTTAATTCAAATATTTGTCTTTACTATTATAAAGAACGAATTTCAAACAGTCCAACTCTCATTTTATAGGAATTTTCTTTTCAAAATATGTATGTTTCGTACAAAAATAAAAAAGCACTCAGTAAGACACATGTACATACACAATTTATGGCTTTGAATACTCTCTCTCTCTCTCTCTCTCTCTCTCTCTCTCTCTCTCTCTCTCTCTCTCTCTCTCTCTCTCTCTCTCTCTCTCTCTCTCTCTCTCTCTCACACACACACACACACGAACACACATACTTACATCTACTCGCACACTCACATGCACACCCACAAGCATGAGATACATAATCCATTGGATATATTTATCAACAGCACCATACATGAAAGTTTTTAAAAAAGTCAATTTGATGGTATAAACACAGAGATTTGCGGTTTAGAAATATAAAACTATTCATGTTTATGAATTATTCATAGTTTCAAACACAAATACTAGACAAATTATTCCATATATATTTGTATAATTACAACAATCTTTCTAATAAGAATTAGTATCATTATTGTTATTATTATTGAGGTTAATAAAGAAATCATTATTGTTATAATTATTATTATTATTATTATTATTATTATTATTATTATTATTATTATTATTATTATTATTACCATTATTCTAAAACATAAAGAACAAAATCTCGTAGAATGACTTTAATAATTATTACTGTTATTTTATGTTATAACATTTATATCATTTCATTATTTTAGTATTTTTGTTGTTGGTGCTGTTGTCCCCTATATGTTGGTCATTGTGGCCAATAAAGGAAATCTTTATTATTACTATCATTATTAATATTTGGAATTATATAATGTTATTATCATTATTGTTATTATTATTATTATTATTATTATTATTATTATTATTATTATTATTATTATTATTAATATTATTCATAAACTTATAATATTTTCATTACTATTAAAACTTTATTTGAGCTTCTAGCGATTTCTACTGATTTATATGAAGGCAGCTAAAGAGGCTTAAAAATTGAATTTGAATTTTTCCAAATATGTATTCGGAAGTATATTCCACTCTTCAAATTTCACAGCGTTTGTTAGACTATCGATAGCTGTTATATTTACTCGTTGATTTCCAATAGCAGCATATATATATAAGGCTCGTTAGAATCCGTCGCCATATTATGTTTTGAGCATACGTTATCGTAAACCTTTACTATTCATCTATCATATCATTTGCATTTTTGCCAAATTCCAGTTCATTTTTAATTTCAAGAAGAAAAATGCTTACAAAACAGTGTATATATGTATGTATGAATGACTGAATATATATATATATATATATATATATATATATATATATATATATATATATGTGTGTGTGTGTGTGTGTGTGTGTGTGTGCGTGTGTCTGTGTGTGTGTGTGTGTGTGTGTGTGTGTGTGTGTGTGTGTGTGTGTGTGTGTGTGTGTGTGTGTGTGTTGAGAGAGAGAGAGAGCGAGATTTGAAGAATTTCAGTCAGCAAAGTAATCAGTATTCAAGACGAAGACAAAGCATCAAAAATAAAAAAAAGGATATTTGTTATTGCCTTGAAACTAACAACAAATTATATCTCACATAGTTAACTTCGAAGTAAGTTTTAGTACAAAAATAATGAACAATAAAATCATCAACGCTTTTATTACATGAACTTTGACCCTTGTTTCTTTCACGTATATTGTTTCATATGTGTAATCTGAGTTCCGATACATGATCATTTCTGGATAGAAAACAAATAGACATAATTTAGTTTTGTTATTATTGTCATTGTAAACCTTTAGAAGCCTATAAAGCAAACATCTTTGAATTATCAATTCGATTATTTCGTATGTTTTAGTGTAGCACAGTCAGCGTGCATATTTTGTGTTATTGGCACTTGTACAACGATTGTTGCAACTTATCTGGCTCCACAGAGTAAGAAGCGCTATTGTTCACACACTTAGACCGTGATTCTAGCCAGCAAAGATTGACAGGTCTATTAAACATGGCCGGATCATATTACAACCGTTCTTCTACTTCAATTTCCGGTCACATGGTTTAATCACTTGATGATATTGCAGCTCAATGTCGTCGTGCT
>OZ024758.1:18829829-18834829 GCA_964016885.1 Eledone cirrhosa
TATATATATATATATATATATATATCCGTGTGTGTATATGCGTGGGTATGTATATGTTCGTCTGAGCTGAGTGTCTGCATATGTATCGGTTGATGTACGTATTGAGCGAGATAAACTTACCAAAGTATTGATTTCTCTTCAGTTCGTTATTTTGCATGAATCATTGATAAAGGTAAGGGATGTATAAACCTCAATTATCGATGTTCCATCTGCTCTCTCTTGTAACACTATTGAACTTTAGTAATTGAGTGGAGCTTGTAGCAGTTTTATTCTCAGGCTGTTAAAGTCGTAAACAAAATAAAGATTGTTATCTTTAATTTTGGTGCATATGTTCGTTAACATCGTAAAACATTACTAATAAAAACAACACACGGATATATTAGATAAACATATAAAATATACACATATATAAAATAAATAAATAATAATAACCTAGTAGTACTTTCTAGCGAAATTTCTAGATTTCAGATTTTATGGGATAAACAAATATTCAATACACATGTTGGTTGTGACATTAAATATTGATTCCACATACAATGAGAGAACTTCAATGATTTTTGGTATATGATAAGGAAAATTATGATATTCATCTTGTATCAAATATCATGAGTATTCTTATTAAAACTATTTACTGGGTGAAAATCGAACTAAATACCAGGTGTAATATTAAAAAAAGCCAACGATCCATACCCGATAAACCTGTGGGAACCATTTTAGATAATGACAGAGACGAAATTAAAGTAAATCTGACGATATATTGTTTTTCGTCCTTGTGGTTTTTGCATTAATCTATATAAAGAGGTGAAGTTTCCTAGAAATATTAAATAGAATTGACTGACGTGTGAAATTTTGCAAAGACATTTATGTACGTAGGAAATCTATACGGAGCCGAAGATCTGGATTGAAGAGGGTAGATAGATGATATATGAGTTTCTTCCCAAACGGAACTGACTTGAGATCAGCCATGTCTAAATGTAGACACCACACTATGCTGTATATAATTCAGATAGAAAAAGAAATCAAATCTAATGTTTGGAATATTTGGAAGGAGAAGTCATGTTGATAGATGATATATTAATTTCTTCCCTAATGGAACTGACTTGAGATCAGCCATGTCTAAGAAGTAGACACCACTATATGCTGCATATCATTCAGATAGAAAAAGAAATAAAACTAAAGTTTGAAATTTTCGGAAGGTGAATTTATGCGGATATTTTTAGACGCAAGTTAGTCTATCTCTGGAATAGAATTCAAATGTTGTCTCCGGTTTAAAGTAGATAGTTGAGGTTGTAACATATTCCAGTCTAGGTGTTTACATACTGAAATGTCTATATAAAACAGTCTATTGGTTTAATGCTCACGTGAGTTCGGGTATGCACCCGCTTCACACTCACCCACCCACTTCACACTCACCCACCCACTTCACACTCACCCACCCACTTCACACACACATACATATTTATACATACATGCATATATATATATATTTACATATACAAGCATATATATATATATATGTAGGAGGTGAGTTTTATTGTAGTACAATAAAGCAATGCAGATATCGGATAAGTAGCACTCTACAGTTTGTAGGACTGGAGTATAAATAATATATAAAATCAAAAGATGGTTAAAAGAGTTCCATGTATTTTATTATGCGCATTTCAAAAACAAATACCATCATGCGATGACAGTTGCGTTTTCGTCAGATAGGGAGACATGATATGAAGTTTAGAAAACACTTGTGAATAGTGCAATTTTAAATCAACATCTGAAAAGTAGTTTTAGATTGATGTGTGATATTGGGAAAAAAACTGAGGTGGGTGGTTGTGGGAAGGATGAAATAGAGGAGGAGATGAGAGTAAATAATGGAGGGGGAGGAGTATAATAAGGAAGGATTAGATAGAAGGAGAGATGGGTGATAGAGAGAGAGAGATAGCTTTTATAACTGAGAAAGATGTATTGTTTTAGAGAGAGAGGTTAAAAAACCGTTGGAAGATAATATATAAATTAAAAGAATTTGAAAATTAAGGAAGAGAAATATTTAAGAATAATGTTAAATTAAGGTTTGTATATTGAAGGGTTTAATAATATGTGCGATGAAAATGACTGAGACTCAAAGAACAATAATAATAATAATAATTGTTTCTACTATTGGCACAAGGCCAGCCATTACCTAGTACATTACTGGTAGTTTATTTTATAATAATAATAATAATAATTGTTTCTACTTTAGGCACAAGACCAGCAATTACCCAGTGGATTACTGTAATAATAATAATAATAATAATAATAATAATGCAAGGACAAATATTTACTCCTTCATTAAATTTATAGGTTGGTGACGGACGTTTCGCTAGTGATCAGCTAAGGTTCGTTCTGTATCGATCTGTATCGATCTAGCCCCTCTTTGCAATCAAAAGCTCGTCGAACATCTCCAGATATATATATATATATATATATATATATATATATATATATATAGAGAGAGAGAGAGAGAGAGACATGGGAGGGAGCGTGTATGTATAAATTACGGCTAATAAGTCAACAGATATTGCCGTAAAGACACGCCTCTCACCACGTTTCGTAAAATATTTGTTTTGTGATTACAATCCTTTTATTTCATATATTCATAATAATAATAATTGTTTCTACTTTTGGCTCAAGGCCAGCAATTTCCAGTCTATTACTGGTACTTTATTTTATAGACCCCATAAGGATGAAAGGGAAAGTTAACCTCGGCGGGATTTGAACTCAGAATGGCAAGGACCGTAACTCTATGCGTCAAAGCATGGCGTCCGACCCTCTACCGATACTGCCAATCCACCGTAAAAGTAATTCAAAATTATAAATGAATGAATGTTTTTTTTTATTATTTAGTCTTGTTTTACACTTATATTTACTAGAATCCTAACATATCAATTAAAATAGATAGCTTTATCTAGTTGTTTGTGCAAAATATTACATGTCAATAATTTGCTGTAGTTTACTGACTATAGCGCATCAATGAATTTCTCTAGCTAATTTGATCATGTTGCTGATACGTGAAATGATGAGAAAAGATAGAGCAGCATTGAACAAACTGAAGGATCGTCATGAATTGATGACCGATAAAATTTGCCGCCGACATTTGCGCAGCTTGTTTACTATAAATCCTCGAAAGCAGCTTCCGAATAGAGGATCAGTTGTTGATTAGAGTAATTACTGCGATAGCTGATAGCAGAGCAGCGCTGATCGGAAAGACAGGAGAGAGTAGCGGGAAAATATCAATAGCGAAAGCAAATGATAAATGACCATTGAACACCAACGTGTGATGTTAGAAATATGTTGCCATCGTTAATTCGAGTGTTATCTTTTATTGTTATTTCCCTTCTGTGAATAACGCCATGTTTATGTGTGTGTGTGTGTATGTATGCATATATATATATATATATATATATATATATATATATATATATATATATATATATATATATATATATATACAAAGCAGGCGTTATATATATATATATATATATATATATATATATACAAAGCAGGCGTTATATATATATATATATATATATACATATATATATATATATATATATATATATATATACATATATATATATATATATATATATATACATATATATATATATATATATATATATATATATATATATATATATATATATATATACGTATATATATGCCTGCTGTTTATATATATATATATATATATATATATATATACACACAGTGAGAGTGAGAGTGAAATATAGATGTATGTATACTATTTTATGTACATATAATACTATTAGTTCAATTCAATAATTTTTATCATTATACAACAATAATTATCCTCACAATTGAATATTATTATTTTCTGTATTCTGATGTTATTGTCTAAAATCATTATTATTGTGTTTATTAGGGCCGTAGATTGGTAGTATCGGTAAAGAGTCGGACGCCATGCTTTCCAGCATAGTTACGTCCCTTTACGATCTGAGTTCAAATCCTGCCGAGGTTGACTTAGCCTTTCATCCTTACGAGGTCGATAAAATAAAGTACCAGTAATGCACTGGGTAATTGCTGGCCTTGTGCCTAAAGTAGAAACAATTATTATTGTGTTTATTATTACTACTTATTAGGGCGGCGAATTGCCAGTACCGGAAGAGAGTCGGACACGATGCTTTCTAGCATAGTTACGTCCCTTTACGGTCTGAGTTCAAATTTCGTCGAGGTTAACTTTGCCTTTCATCCTTACAGGGCCGATAAAATAAAGTACCATTAATTGACTGGGTAATTGCTGGCCTTGTTCCAAAAGTAGAAACAATTATTACTACTTATTAGCAGTAGAATTTCTTACATTTACTCGTTTTGTTTTTCGTCTTTGTATTTCCTTATTAACACGCGCAGACCCATGGCCAATAAAAAAAAAAAAAATTAGTCGTAATGTTTTTATTGATGTAAACCCTTTGTTGTTAATAAAGAAATAATTATTGTAATTGTTATTTAGTGTTTTCGTTTATCTACACGTATGGCACATCGCTCCAGTAAGTTTGTTTATATTTCTATTGTTACCCTATGCTATTTATATGAAGTAATATTTGGTCATATGCTTTTATTTGGTTATACATTGTTGGTGTGTGCGTGTGCTTTATTTTCACGTTTGATATAAAGTGTAATGACTACTATATGCTAATTACATGTTATAGATTGGCTTATTTTTCATAATCGTATATACATAAATTTAAATGAAATTCGTCTACTACATATTTACACCATGTAGAATTCATTAATCCCCTTTAAGTAATCTCTAGACACAGAGTCATTATATTTCTGTCTGGAGGTGCCATACATACAATATATATATTTGTCCATCAGTGATATACAAGTCACATTTAATAATCACTCATGATATTTCAGGCAATATTCTGCAGATTATTATACGTTCAGTGGATATCCTATACCTTTAACGCCTGTTTAAAGTTGACATATTGGTCAGTCCCTCAAAT
>OZ024758.1:18844829-18852329 GCA_964016885.1 Eledone cirrhosa
AAACATTTATATATATATATGTGTGTGTGTGTGCGTCTGCCACTCAGTGAGTTAATTTATGTCGCTTTATCGGAGGGTTATTCATGACTGAAGACACACATGGCTGAAATATATTCCACTCACCTCCATCTTATATTGCTTATGTTTTCTCTGACTTCCTTATATTTCATATAACTATATTGTTTGATTTGCCATATATTTGGGTGTTATTTCTAGAAGACCTAGCGGCCTTATATATGGTCCGATTGGTTCCTGATGGTACCATTAATCTCATATATCAGCCTTTACTAATGTGTCTCACACTCTGCCGACCTTCATAGAAATGGTACGACTGTAAATATCTAAGTGTCTGTGATTGTATACACATGGGAATTAAACTTTTATAATCAAAATGAGGTAATATTTGTGATTCATGTGTGTGTGTATTTGTGTTTCTTTGTGAGTGTGTATGTGTGTTTATATGTGCTTGCGTGTTTGCGTGTTATAATTGTTTCACAAAAGAATTTCATATAATGACAGACGTTCATCGATTGGTTGCTATCAAATATTGAAAGATTTCGATTAAAGTTTGAATTGCTTTTCTTTTAAGTGAATAACTCAGAAGCATGCATATATTGGCTCGCTTATGATTTCTAGCTATACAATCAATTGATTAGCTTGTCCCAGTGGGGTACTTCTTTCGTTTATATTATTATTTATGAATGCATTTTTTAAATTTTGTTTTGTATTTTTGTTTCTTAACAGTCAAAGCGGAAACATATTTGTATGACTCGATTGAGTTTCGAATCTTAATTCTCGTTAATTCCTCTGGGTTTAAAAAAATTACAATAGCAAAATCCATTCACTATTTTTAAAAACGTTTATAAAGAATATGCCATGTTTTGTTGGTTCTCAAAATTAATTTCCTTGATTATAATTAATAATGAAACAAGTTTTTTGTCAGAAAGTTGGGGGGATATTGTATTTTTTTTGTTTGTCATTGACACACGTGACAACAAGAATTATGGATTTCGTTAAAAATAAACACACAAAAACGTTTAGTAAAATCAATACTTACAAATATATACCTTGTTTAATTTCATGTACAAAAGAGTTACTATAGAAATGTTATCATTGACAACTTCGGAAAGAAATACTAAATATGAAATTAGATGGAAGAGATACACATTTAGACAGTTAATGGAGTCATCACACTTTGGAAAGTGTCAAGTCATATTTTAGATTGATTGATAATGCGCCTACATTAATTGGAAACACTGTCGTAGCGACGCCTTTAAAATATATATGCCAGTGAAATATTGGAACAAATTATATCGACTGTAATACCATTACAAGCAGGGCGAGTCTGGCAATAAACCTAAACTATAGAATGATCAAAACATTGTCTAAATTTAAACAGAAAGTCCAAATAATTTAGCTTACGCTCGCGGGGACTTTTAACATTTCTGAGAATAAAAATGTGCTCACAGGACAAGCTCTTGTGTACTTCACGAACAGCACAAATGGATGGTGGGAATGCGATAAATTCCTGAGTACATAGACATATTTTATATGGATCCCAATAAGAACCGACAGAAATACATGCTTTTGGTGTATAAGGTTAAACCACAAATTGTGCTTTGTAGCATGGAACCGCTTTTTGATTATTCTCCCATATTTCAATATAATTGCCTCGCCTATTATGTGTATTATAGGTTTTGGTGTTGTACACTATTATTACATATTTTTCAATGTATCATTACCTAATGCATGATTTGATGTTGCTGCTGGAGATGACTTTGCTGTGGCCTCCTCAAGCAAAGAGTATTCAAATGATACGGTCATATGAAATTATCAACTTGTGGTGTGTGTAGGTTATGCCTGGAAGGAAGTTTAGCTGGTAAAAGAAACAAAGGCCGGCACCCAAAACGATCGCTTGATAATGTCAAAATGGATTGTACTTGATCTTTGCTCTTTAAACCCCGCTGTTGGCGATCGAAATTTGTGGCGAAAAATAACTTATGTTGATGCGCAGTCTGCAAGGGGCGAAGTTTAGCATCAAAGAAGAAGGGAACCTGTTGTTCATGGCAGTGGTCCGTTAATTTTGTTATTTTTAGTAAAGTACCAGTCTAGTACAGGGGTTGATTATTCCTCTCTCTGAAAGAAATCTGTTGTACTCAATCTGTTGGGGAGCGATGGGACGCGCCAGGCTTTAAATGCGCAAGAAACACTGTATATCAATACACCGCCGCTCCGTTTCTATCAGGAGTTACGGCACCATACATTATATGTTTTGGTATGATTCATATTATACTTTATTGTTATCATAATAATAATAATTGATTCTACTTTAGGCACAAGGCCAGCATTTTTTAAGGGGGAATTCAATGATATCGCCCCCATAACTTTATTGATGTTTTATTTTATCGACTCCGTAAGGATGAAATGTAAAGCTAACCAAGGTGGGATATGATCTCCGAATATATAGGGCCGTAACGTTATGCCGCAAAGTAAGGTATCTGACGCTCTACCGATACTACCAGTCCACCGTCTTCGTAATAATTTTTGATTGAGGCACATGATTTTTAGGGGAGTGGAAAGTCGATTAAATCAACCCCAGAACATTACTGGTGTTTTAATTTCATGATCCCGTAATGATAAAAGACAAAGCTAACCACGGTGGGATCTGAACTCAGAATGTATAGGCTCATAATTATATTCTGCAGAACAATGTCCGAAGCTCTAATGATACTGCCACTTCACTGACTAACCTTTTCAAATTTCATTTGAAAAGGAAAATAAGGGTGGAGAGGGAACTAACAAATCAATTACCAGCAAATTGTTGAAATATGGGTATGAGAGGCAAGCATTGCCCGAGTGAATGTGCCGCTCTGAGCATACGCCTGTAAATTAGAAGTGGAAAACTGGGAGTGGGCACTTGTCCTGGTAGCAGGGTCACTGTGGCTTTTTTAATGGGCTTTCTCCACGTGTGGCCCTCGGAAATCTCCCCCTATTGGGGAATTTTCCTTTGTTTCTTTTTTTTTTGTCATTTCCTTTGTTTTTTTCTTTACATGCACAAATGCCAATTTGTAACGTCCTGTAATATTATCGTCCTTTGATGTCCTTAATATTATACTTTATGTCAACCCTTGTGGTTAATAAAGAAAACATTACTATAATAATAATAATAATAATAATAATAATAATAATTATTATTATTATTATTTCGGACGCCATGATTTGACGCTTAGAGTTACGGCCCTTGCCATTAAGAGTTCAAATCCCGCCGAGGTTAATTTTGCCTTTCATACTTAAGATGTCGATAAAATAAAGTACCAGTAATCTACTGGATAATTGCTGGCCTTGTGCCAAAAGTAGAAACAATTATTATTATTATTAGACTCAAATGGCATAAATCATGATTAATGGTTGATTATGGAAGACGCATAATCATTTTCATATGGTTAATAGAATATAATTAATGTCTGAGGAATTCATCTTGATATTAATTCCATATTTTACATTTAATTAGAATAGTTTCAGGTATCTAAGATATGATGGTGTTAATTAAAGTACGACATCCTATTTGTATATTGATATCATATAAATATTCAATATTGTTTATTAAAATATTAGAGCTGATGATTTATTCATATCATTTTTTGTTTCTAACACGTCTTTTGTTTTTCTCAATTACAATCAATTTTATTAATTCAGGAATGTGTAAAATATTCTATCATTTGTAGCCTTATTGTTGTATAATGTTCGTATATAATTCTATTCAGTTGTTATATATTTGTTATATTTTCCCGCGCTGAAACCCAATCATATTATGTGTCCAAAGAGAAAACCAGGTGCGCTTCAGTGCAAACAAACCTAGCAGAGCACTTCAATCACCAGGTGTGAACACGACTGATTTCTTCCAGAGAAGGTGAGAGAGAAACAGAATCGGAATTAAATATAGAAAAAGGATCAAGGATGTATTATGTTCCAAACAAAAAAAAAGAATGGGGCACACACTCTCTTCCGGTAGGATTTGAAACCAACACGTAGAAAGCCAGAAGCTATATCCCAGAGCATTATATACAACATCCTAATGACTGTTCTAATTCGGCTCCTGCACATTTTATAATGTGGGTGTAATGTTTACCAAAGAGATTAACCTCACAACACACCATTATATTTTATATACGAATACAACTGCCATGACATACATTTCACAATGAGGCATGAAAGTTTAGCAAATTTGGATGATAAATGAGACAAGTTATTTTCATAACGAGATTTTAGATAGATTGCTAGAGGGTAAATCGCCATAATTAAAGGATTTCAACGTATTCATATATTTTAGAATTATTTTGACGGGGGCTAATCGATCTATCTGAGGAATGAAGTGTGGAAATTGCTGACGATTTTAAGTCCTTTATCAATATCTTTTTGTGATGAGAAAAGTGTTTAACTAATGTTTACATCAACACATCAATTATTAAGGATTTAAATGTGAACTGCATAACAAATAATGGTAGTAGATGTTTCCCGTAGGTATGAATTAATCAGTTATGAATTATATAAATACACACCAACGTGACAACATCTGAGCCAGAAAAGTAACAATCGTATATATATATATATATATATATATATATATATATATATATATATTAATAAAAACAATGAATAAAAACAAAGAAACAGTTCCTTATATTGAAAAATTCATTATTTTACGATCGTTTCTATGATATATATGTGTGCGTTCGTATGTATATCATATATATCTATGTATACATTTTACAAACTATCAGAGGAAATATACATACCTACACATATATATGCTGTACACATATATATGCTGTACACATTTTACATAGATCTATATGATATATATACCAACACACACATATATATCATAGAAACGATCCTAGAATGAAAGATTTTTTTAACATAAGGAACTGTTTCTTTGTTTTTATTCATTGTTTTTATTAATTTATCTTGACTCTGTTTTCCTATGATTTTCCTCGAAAAACATTTTTGAATACATCTTCTCTTTAAATGATATTTGGATTACATTGATTTCTTCATACGGATTGGACAATACCGTATATTTTGGTAGATTTCTCTCTCTCTCTCTCTCTCTCTCTCTCTCTCTCTCTCTCTATATATATATATATATATATATATATATATATATATATATATATATATATATATATATATTGGGTGTCCCAAAAATGTAGAGGCACTTCTACAGCATTGTAATAAATATTGCCCGTACAGGTAATCATAGTTTGTATACATTTTGGGGGGACACCCTATATATATATATATATATATATATATATGTGTGTGTGTGTGTATACATAGTAAATGAGTGAAGGATAAAGTGGTCGGCTGTACAATAGGGTTTATTCAAAGTATTAACAATTGTTTCATTTGTCCAGTGCGTCTAAAAAACGCTGATGGCAAGAAGCTGCGTCACTTGAATTTAATTACCGTCGATACTCGATGTAGAGTACACATAACCTCTACTTTGATTACAATAAACGATACCGCGTATACTTATATATATATATTGTGTGTGTGTCTGCGGAGTGTAGATGTGGATAGTATACCATGTATATGTAGTTTGAGCTTTGGTTGATCATACGGTACACATTTCCCACAAAAGAAGTTTTCCTTAACGGATATACGTAAAACTAGGTATATGAGAAGGGGTTATATGATTTATTTTCTGAAGAAAAAATTAGCTGTGATTTAATGTTTTCGCCGAATGTAACTCCTGAATGTGTTAATGACATGCTTTTATATATATATATATCAATGCTATCTTTCACATAAATGTATATCTATATAGATTGATGGCTATTCCAAAGCCCGTTTATCATCAAACTGCACTTCTGCTTCACGTTGGAGCAATGAGGCGGCCGCAGGTTTGGGTGATTCATGCAAAAGAGCACTCATCCATTCATAATGGCCTGTATCCTTGGAGTAAAGATACTTGAGCACATTTGTACGATTCCAAGCACCTGCGTCAACATATTCGTAAATATATTTAATAACTCGCCTCTCAAAACACAATACCATTCCAGGCAACAAATTATATATATTGAGTATTCTTTGCATTCCTCAATTCATTTAATTCTTTTGTATTCTCTCAACCAAACATATTTTTCTGACACATCCAAACATTTATCTTTTGTGAGATACATTCATTTAAACTGCCACTCAATGTTATATTCGTTCAACAACTACCACATAGCTTTCTGATATAATGTTGACTACTACGAAAAATCTTTCTTCCCATCAACGAATGCAGCCATTCCTATTATTGCACTTGAAGGAGACCATTAGGGCATGTTGCTAGGAGGTCACTGATCCATAAAATGAAAGGAAAATGGGATATATACAGCTAAATAACCCCAGTTATTTCAGGAGATTAGGATGACAGGCAGGATAGAGCTGTTTACAGATATCAAGCAAAATTCTACTTGTAAATATAATGAGTGAGCATGCGTGTAGCGAAGTGTATGTGTGTAGGATATGCTTGTGGGGGTTGGAATGCATATCACCCCTCCCGCCATACATTCAAACACACATGGTGCTTAGAAACACACGATGGGTTTTTCATACGGAGATAACGCAGAGATATGATAGATTATGTTGGGATGTAGAAACATGTAATTATGTTTTGCTCCTTGCAAATTAATCCAACGAGAGAATATGTTGGCAAATACAATACAAAAGAAAAAAAAAACTGTTGCTCTTAAAGCAGCTTTATGTATCTGGCATATGTCTTAGATTTTTATCATAATACAATACTAACTAATATAATTTAAGGTCTGTTTCAGAAAAACACATGTTGCGATGTTGCATTTGTTTACTCTCCAGCGGTTATCTTATCAAATAAAATATATTACTACAATACTGACCCATACAATTGAGTTTATTAACAGGAGTACCATTTAATGTTGTTTTGCGCATATGAGACTGTTTCATATAGCAGGCATTTCCATATCTCCACTTTTCATGGATGTTTTATTTAATTGCGATGTTTGAATATTGGAATATGTTGGTGCCGAGGGTTTAATTAATATGTTTACAACAATAAGTTTGTAGCGATTATCAACTCTAAAATTTATATCAATATTTCTATGTTAGTATTTCAATGCTATGTTCCTTGAACTGTTTATTATCTGGTAATGGCCGGGTTAGAGTAAATGAGAACACATTCAAGAAATAACGTCTCAAATAGAGAAAATAGTATTTCTATAACTAGGCTCAATGATGCATAGGTCAATGACATCATTATTTAATTGCATATGAGGACAATTGAAAGGATAAATTGAGACGATGTCACTCTAAATACACATAAATACACTTGCGCGTGCACAATCATCAAACGTACACACATGTATATATATATATATATATACATTAATATAAATGTAATATGTATGTGTGAGTGTGTGTGTTGACAGATCTTATAACAGTATTCTATGCATTGTTGGTATCTATCTTCTCTGT
>OZ024758.1:18862329-18907329 GCA_964016885.1 Eledone cirrhosa
CTAAATAATCTATTACAAGTGATTATAATTCTAAAGTAGAAATTATTATTGATGCCTTCCTCTTTTCATTTACTTAGATGTAATTGTGTCTTAGCACGTATCGTTAATTGTTTAGATTACTATCGATCGATGCCTAAATGGAGCATTTAGGAAATAAAATAAGAAAATTAAACAAAGCATATATCAAATTAAAAATATAAGGAAAATAAAGTAAATAATTATAGTGTTATGAAAACACTTCTCTTCGAGTTAATTTCCGGATAAATAGCTCGAAATTGCCTCAGTCTTTTGAAAATCTAGCTCATCAGAATTACGATGGCGAATTACGTTTTTTGTCCTTCTTTCTCTTTAATTATATATCTTACCATAAAATACTATGAATACAATGTAAATAACCTAAAGATTCTAGTACTTTAAATATAATCCTTGGCCCTAGTAGCCAGTAAAGAAAGAATTATTAATCAAATCAATGTCGCTTCAAAAATAATATTTTGCTCTGAAAATGATTATAATTATGTTCAATCTGCCCTACGTTTGGCCGGTGAGCTGAAAATATAATGTAATTAATCGAAAATATAATGTTGACGTGATAAATCGTCATTAGCGCTAACTAAAAAGAGTATATGGAGGTAAAAGTGAGGGCGCTCTTTCAAATGTTATTTAGGCATCATTGTAATCGATTTCAAAAGCTCTGAAAAGGAGATCTGAACTTTGATATGCATGGTAATGACTCACTAACGATTTCAGAGACTAAGTGTTTATGAAAGGACATACGTATGCATTTTACATTTACATATTCATTTTATATTATGCATATATATATATATATATATATATATATATATATATATATATATATATATTATAGTAATATGTAACAGTTTCTAAATGCGCTCATCCATGGAGATTCACGCAATATACAGTTTATTTACAAGTTATTTTCTTTCTTTTAGAGGACTTTGAAACCAGTTTGTTGTCTTACTATTTACCACTCTTACAGGAATATATACTCAGTTGTATTTTCTTTCATAAACATGGGTATGGCATTCTCATTGTTAGTTTTTTTAAAGACATTTTAATAATGAATGGTTAAATGTAGCAGGTGATATTTCAAATATCATTATGCAAAGACAATAAAAATCACCAAACTTCGTTATCTTCGAGTTTCTAATTATTAAGTCAGTCCCACAAATTTCAATTAGATTAATATTATAAAGTATGAATTTCTATCAAATAGCATTTGTGTGGAAATGGATAACAGATGACAGGAGATATGAATGAGTGTCTTTTCATTTGTCTGAGTGTAAAACTTAATGTAGAATTGAGCCAATTAAAATTTCTATAGTTGAACCGATTCAAAAGATAACAAGCAATTCTACATTTAATTAGTATTGCTAAGGTGTGTTGGCAAATTAACAAGATCGTTATAGCAACGTACAGATCAGATTCCAGTATTTATATAATTGAACTTCCATTTCAAGTTCTTATAAAACCAATGCTTCAAAGAAAATACAAAAAGAAATATGGATAACTACCACGTGTCTAATTGTATTTACCTGTCCATGAAATACCTTGTATTATTTAAATGTTAAAAATCCACGTGTTAACTAGTATACCACATGTACACGGCGGATCATTTGCACAAGATTATTCATATTTGAATAGAAGACAGGTGCACTTGAAAGATAAATGAATATATTGAATCATCATTTATCTATTAACTCATCATAGACGTACAGATATCTGCACAAATGTAGCTATAAATGTACTACTTGGGCAGGCTAATCAGAGTATCTTTATCTCAGTAACTATCAACTAACTTTAACAGCCCTGTCTTCATGAGGTCACACCTTGTATTTCTTTAACGGAGAATAGGTGGGGTATATATCAACATTATTCTCGTTAGAGGTTTGAGTAGATACTATGAAATTGCAACAAAAATAAACATCTGTGCTCAAATGCGGCTGATGACTACTTTACCCTTCACACCAGCCAGCAGAGTATAATGAAATTCAGTACTGCAACTGAGTTAATTTAATATGATTTTAATTTTGGTATTAGAATGATGTGTCCTTTTAATAAAATGAAAAAATAATTAAAATATAAAAAAAGTAACGGTGTAAATTGACAATGTTCACAGTGTAAAATTCTATATTATTTAAAACAAAATGAAAAATAATTTAATTTTTCCATTGTCATTTTATAAAATGTATATGATGTGTGAAAAAATATTGACGCAGGAAATGAAAATGTTTGCAAATGATAGTTTAAATCTGATTTCAAGTGTATTTCTGTCACATTTCGAAATATTTTACATAAAATTGCCAACGATTTCCTATATATTTCTATATTCATGATTGTGCATGCTTCAATGTTTATGTATGCAAGGCTTTGTGTATGTAAGAGTGTGTAATATGGACAGAAAAACACTATCTGTTTCTGTATATTTGACAGAGCCGAAGTTGGAAAGGATATGTGTGTCTTTTCCAGGCTGTATCTCTGGGTGTGTTTAATAAAAATTTATCGAGAATTGCCAAATATTTCCTATGTATGTGTGTATACATGTCTGTGGAAGCATCACATTCTGTTTATAGGAGCCATTGTGTGTGATAGATAGATAGCTAGATAGATAGATAGATAGATAGATAGATAGATAGATAGATATAAATTGAGGGACAGAGAGCGTTGAATGTGTATGTGTGAGGTTGTGTGCGGGTGTTGCTAGATGTATCGAGAAAAATGCTGGAAATATTTTAAATTTAATGTTGCATGATCATTTGTGAAATTTCTAAGAATAAATTACTTAAACGTATATATTTACATATATATATATATAAATACATTCTTGATCGCACTTACATTTTAAACATCAAAATAGTTGTATAAGTGTATGTACAATACATGTGAGTGCGTGTGTATGTGCCTCTCTCAATTTCTCTGTTTTTTCTATCTCTCTAGATATATTGATATATATATATATATATATACATACACATGTGTATATGTAAATAACTTGTATGTATTTTTATGGGAATGATAGAATAAATATTTATGCATACGTGCGAATTTGGATTGATTTCCTGTTCTTCAAGTATCCCCAAATGTCTGTCTCTGTATTCATTTACACCTTTATGTTCATCATCATAAAAGACATACAAATACAAATCCATAACAAATTATTTATTTTGCAACGCATTACTCAAAATATAAAAAAAGTAATTCAAATGATATGAATCTATATAAATTCATCCATCATTCGATATCTCATGCAAGCAACTAATTACTTAATACGATCTCATTTCTATTTGTTTGAAGATATAAATAATATGTTATCAAATCTATAAATAATATGTTATCAAATCTATAAATAATATGTTATCAAATCTATAAATAATATGTTATCAAATCTAAAGAACGACATAGCTCTAGGTTCGAGATTTCGGATATTAAAATATTACAAAAAAAGGGGATCTCATTTATTAAAGATCAAAATTAAGGAACATTATATTTCAATCACATAATACATTTTTCTTAATGCCCTAAAAGTTGTTGTCTCTAGCAGAAATATATATATATATATATATATATTTAAACTGTTTCATTCGGAGAAATTCATCAGGGCTTTCCGGATTATTCCCTCCGAATGAAACAGTTCTAGTCTTGTAGAAGCCATTTCTATATTAAATATTCATACTCTATGTATTGAGTACCTTACTTAATATGATTACCCCGATTGAACCCGGGAAAAACATATATATATATATTTGGCGAGGGTCATATTGTTATGATATTGACAGAAATAATAACAGAACGCACCCTCTGTTTGGGTTGCGTTTCGCTTCTGTATCTTTTATATTTCCATAGGTAATGTATCGGGTAATACTGTATCGGAAAACTCTGGTATAAACACTACACTTGTAACAATTATTGACACATAGGGCTGGGCCCATGGTACCATGTGACGACAAGTGCAGAGAGATCTCCAGATATAAAGCAATGCCTGTGCCGTGAAGCTTTTATAGAGAGCAAAGGCACTACACAAATCCAGTCCCACTCTCTTAACCAAGATTATATTTACCAATATACATACATACGTACGATGTGGTGGCTGCTAAGTCGTTTTCGAGTACGTCCACTACTTTATATCCATGTAGGAGAACCCCTACCGATGCGCTGAACGAGTGTGACTTTTTAGTCCAGCCAGCGACTTGAAAACTCTGGTACAAACACTACACTTGTAACAATTATTGACACATAGTGCTGGGCCCATGGTACCATGTAACGACAAGTGCAGAGAGATCTCCATATAATATACATAACTCTTTTTGTATTAAATTACACTTATTGGTGTGCGTACATGGGCCATAACATTTCTACTCTTTAGAAAACTTATACTTTTAATATTATAAATTTGCAACACAACATTTCACTATTTACTTATGTAAATGTTGTTTCTCTTGTTTTTCTACTTCTGTCTCATTTTCCTTTTATTCTTCGCCCCACCTATTCCTGGGTGGGTCATGAAGGCAGATATATCCAGTATGCTCATCTCAAAGGCAACCAACGCCAATTGAGCCTGTTGGATCGACAAGCACACGCATTCACACACGCCTACCAGCGCGCATACAAACATGCACACCCTCGCATACTCACGCCTACCCATACACACACGCATAGACAGGTACATGCTCACGTGCATGCATACGCACACACCCATACACACACGCATATACACCCTCGCACACACATGCACACATGCATTCATACATACACACATACATGGTTGGCATGTACCCATAATTACACACACACACACACACATATATATATATATATATATATATATATTCAGTAAGCAGTAAAAGAAAATTTCCAATATATTTCACTGTATGAAGAACTCAATGTAATCAATATGTTGAAAATGTTGTAGGTTAAGATAAATCTGGAAACGATCGTAAGGCAGTGAAGTTTATCTCTCTTGACTTGATTTTTTATTTCATTGTTTTAACTTTTATATATATATATATATATATATATAGGTGCATCCCTGTGTAAAGGTAGATAGTGATAGATTCCACGTGTTATGTGTGTATTAATGTTCATATAAGTATGTGAAATCTTCCTTATACGTATGCACATATAATTCAAGATTTACGTACACTATATTTTACGTTTTAATTTCATTGTTTTTTTGTTTTGTTTTCAGTTTATGAGCAATCATATTCATTGTGATGAAGGAGAGTTGTTACGATAGAACCGTGAGTTGAATATCTCATTTTATTCATTGAAAAGTATAACAAATTATATATTAACTCATACGCGATACTTTATTAGAATACACGTAAATTTGAAATCATTTTTCATACAAAATGATATTGCTTTTAGACCATTAATATTTACTTCTTCATCAACGTTTGGATCATTAATCATAATTAGTGATTGAAATCTTTAATTCCGACATAATATCTCAAACGTTCCAACGCACATATTTCTTGTTCTGAAGTAGAATTACATTTTCGTATTCATATCATGCCTAAATGTATTTGCACATCAGAGAAGAGAAGTCCTTCTAACTGGGAATGTAATCTTCATATATTCATAGAAGATTCAGCTGGCTATTATTTACCCAAGGGCCTTACTAATTTATTAACATTAATTATTTAGTATAATACAATTTAATAAGGTAAATCTTTCAAAACGTAGAATCAAGCAATATACTATTATCTTATATAGTTATGTCCGTATTAAGTTCAAAATTATTTTCATCGATCTTGAGTTTAATTAGACCGAGTTCCCCACATAAACAAATAGACCGATAAATTAAGATGAACTCTATTTTCAACAGATTTCATTGTCTCGGTTTCAGAAGTAAGTATTAATTTCAAGATGAATCTATTATAGAGCGTACTGTGAGTCCAATTAATACTACGTTAAGATGGAAACAGATGTAAATAGAAACTCAATCTTTGATTGTACTCACTATGTTCTTGTCAGCAAATAATTCATGAGAAAATAGAAATATTTTTTCTTTCAATAGATGGTTTATGTATATATATGAAATTAATGCAGTTTAGCTTTTCCATTCATTTACAATCAGATATATGCGTGAATTTTCCAAGCAACTTAAGAAATTAATACTTGCTCGGAATTAAGAATAGATGAATATAGACGAATATAGTTTGAAATATATAATGTTCATATATATTTATATACGTATATCTTATGAAGTTAATAATGCATTTCCACTCAGTTATTCCTCTATGTACAACCCCTCCATAAACTGAGTTTGAGGCATTTGGCTTTTGTATATTAGATTAAAACAGTATTTCAGTAAAATAAAATATCAGTAAAAGATACGACATATCATATAACGTTGTTCCAGTTCACTCAACTGTCGAAATGGGTTGCCACGTGTGTGGTACCAAGCTCCTCGGCTTTAGCCTTTCCGTTGGACAAAATCAGTGACTAGTAGAGGGGAGAAAGGTATGCATCCGTGACTGCAGGTTTTCCACAAACATCCTTACCGGGACTTTTGCCTCGGAGGGGTAGCTTTATATGTCAAAAGACCCATGGCAACTCGTGACCTAAGCGGTTCCTTTGCATTTTATAATGTGGGACTATTACAATATAATATTTTAGCTTCAACCAATATTATTAGAATGAGTCATTCAGATACTCATTGAACGCAAAATCTGAGTCCTGGTGATATAATTCCTTTACCAGATTGCCGAAACTAACTAGAGATATCGGGTCAGGTTTGCAACGACAACTGACACATATAAAGGAATTATGGTACATACTACACATCCATAGCTTCGTTTCGGAATAGATATATCTGAGTGTCAGAAGACCCCTTATAAAAGCAGAAATGATTTGCTTGCACTTCACTTTTGATCTAGCTGTCGAAAAGACTGTAGCTCAGTTGTCGCTGGCCTGACTCTTTTCCTATATGTATGTATGTATATATATATATATATATATACATATACGTTATTCCGGGTTGAATCGGAGGTAACCACAGTAAGTAAGGTACTCAATACATAGCAGAGTATAACAGTTTTAATATAGATGAGATTCTACAGGACTAGAACTGTTTCATTCATTAGAAATCATCAGGAATCACTGATGATTTCTAATGAATGAAACAGTTCTAGTCCTGTAGAATCTCATCTATATTAATACTATATATATATATATATATATATATATATATATACACATACGTACATTCATACATACACATATATATACTCATACACATACATTCATATATGTATATACACACATACATACATGCATGCATATATATATACACGCATACGTATAATCATATATCTGCGATCTGACTTACTCGGTCCTCAATGTTGCCATTGACTGACCGGCGGTCAAAAATAATACAGATACAATATATATATATATATATATATATATACACACACACACATACATACATTAATATACGTTAAATGTGAAAGCAACGATTGTTTGCTTAAACTTAAATCTGTTATTTTAATAAATATTTGCTCTACGGTTCTTATATATTTGATATATATGTATCCTTATCGAGCCCTCTTTGGGTTTTAGTCTTCAAATTTATTATTATTACTATATATATATATATATATATATATATATATATATACACACATACATGCATTCATATATATATATATATATATATATATATATATATATATATATATATATATATATACACACATACAGGCATTCATACATATATATATATATATATATATATATATATATATATATATATATATATATACACACATACATACATATATTTGAACGTACTAGCACAAGTAATCTCCTCCAACGAGAATATACATTTGCTATAAGGAGAGAAATGCAGATACTTAATAATTGCGGCATTTCCTAATAAACGTTTATTTCAAAGCCTCCCTCGCATTTCACTAAAATTTCAATGCTATTTGCTGTTATTATTCCCATAATTTTTTCTTTGTCATATTTGTATTCGAATCGTGCCATATAGAATGTATTCTGTACTTCCAATCTAACATATCTTAATCCCTTTTCCTATTTCTGTTTCGATTTATAATTTCTCTGAATGTAATTTACTTCACATTTTGTTGTGGTGTTGGTGTTTGTTTCCTGTTGTTGTTTGGATATTTTCCTTACGGCATAATTAGTCTGTATTCATAATATCCCAATATAAGGACACTGACATTATGAACACATTAAATATTTATTTCATATGGCTTCCATTTATTTTCATTTAAGCGAGTTATAATGAGGTTTAGAACATTGCTTTTATATTTCAATACATGAAAATTATGGCAAACGAAATAAATCTAGTTATAGTATAAACGATTTTGAATTGAATATATTATTCCGAACACGCCGATTCTCTCTTTTTCCAATCTGTTTTTTTATGTTTATCCTCTTCAAAATCTATAATATTTAGAATATACATTATTGGAATATTTTTAATTTCATTTCAAAATATATCGTTAACACTGTAAAACAGAGAAGTGAACATTAAGAAAAAAAAATATTTGCTTAAACATTTATTGTTCACAATCTAAATCTAAATTAGTCATTCATGGAAGAAAAAATATATATATTCATTTCTATATTGGTTATCTGTCTAGATATGAATGTTACTACACGTCTTCAATGTTTTAGTCATCAGATAAACGTATGTGAAATAAACCGTATCGTTATATTGCAATAAGATACGAGAACAGAGATAAGGGGACGTCATTGAATTATGAATATGTGTAAAACTATTATAATGATTAAAAACCCGTATGACTCTAAAACCCGGTCCGTCTGTGTGGTTACATACAGACTAGCTGACACTCACTGTAAAGTGTCTAGTGAAAAGCTGAGTACATGTACATATGTATACATGTGTGTATTTATATGCATACTAATACTTCCGTATACATATGTAGATGTACACTTTAACTTAATTATTATAATGATTATTACTGATTTCAGATATAGGGAAAGAATAGTATATACATTATATCAAAACAACTCTTGATCAATGGCCGTATAATCCGAAGGAAATGATTTATATAAATAGTTAGCTGGAACATTGTATAAATCAAAAACGACAAAATATATTAAGGTACAGATAACACAAACCGAAAAGCTTTGACGAGTCACTAAATATATTGGCAAACCGTAATATGTGCTTGGGAACGTAAACATATTAAGCCTTAACAGATACTAGACATTTTTTCTGTTTCTCAATTGTGATCATGTCTCTATTTTCTAATCGCGAAGACATTCTTAAGCCCGACACGTGCAAGCTCCTTTCCTCTTTCCAATATACAGCGTGAAACTAATATGACTTGTTTGTAACTTCGTGTGTTGACTCCTTGAACTATATATATATAAAACAAATTTAAAATAGAAATAGCTTCTACAGGACTAGAACTGTTTCATTCGAAGGAAATCATAAGGAAATGATTTCCTTTGAACGAAACAGTTCTAGTCTTGTAGATGCCATTTCTATATACATGTGTTGTATACATTCCGCTAGTATATTAACTACCTTACTTATCGTGGTTCCACTCAATTGGACCATGGGCTCATATATATGTATATATATATATATATATATATATATATATATATATATATATATATGTATATATATATATATATATATATATATATATATGTATATATATATATATATATGTATATATATATATATATATGTGTGTATATATATATATATATATATATATATATATATATATATATATATATATGTATATATATATATATATATATATGTATATATATATATATATATATATATATATATATATATATGTGTATATATATATATATATATATATATATATATATGTATATATATATATATATATATATATATATATATATGTATATATATATATATATATATATATGTATATATATATATATATATATATATATATGTATATATATATATATATATATATATATATATATATATGTGTATATATATATATATATATATATATGTATATATATATATATATATATATATATATATATATATATATATATATGTATATATATATATATATATATATATATATATATGTATATATATATATATATATATATATATATATATATATATATATATATATAACGAAGGAAATGTGGTAAGGAACCAGGTGGACCATAACGCACCAAAGTACTGAATACTTGAGGTAGTAGAGTGGGTAATAGGAACCAGTAAGACCCCGACAGCTGAGCTCAAGCCGTTTCGACGGCTAATTCTCAGAATTAGCCGTCGAAACGGCTTGAGCTCAGCTGTCGGGGACTTACTGGTTCCTATATATATATATATATATATATATATATATATATATATATATGTATATATATATATATATATATGTATATATATTTATATATATATATAAGCATATATGTTTGTGTGTGTGTGTTTCTCTGCATGCATATATATTTGTTCAATGAATGTACTACTTCCATCTAAAATATAACCATAGGTGATGTCAGATTTATCGTATTTAAAATGAAATATTAATTAGACGAACATACTTTCGCGTTTACTAGTACAGAATTGTGAAGTAAAAAGCTTTTAATATTTGTCAAACAAATACATATTTGAAGATTTCGTTATATTACATTAAAATACAATTTTCGATTATGGATTTATTTGCATTAATTTTGTCGGGACGTTCTACTAATCCTTTAAAACGATTGAGGCCATCGGCGGCCAAGAAATACACGTAATGATTTTCAAACGGAATGGTCTACTTGGAATAAACTCGAACAATCTTAATACATAAATACCACAGACTGTTATATATTCAAAGGTGGACTTTTAAAACTTGGCTGATTTGGCTTAAACAGTTCAAATCTAAATAATTACATTTTATCATTTTGTTCCCAAATGATAACGTCTCCTTACAGAAAATTAAACTATTATTCTATATTTTCATATTTTAAGTTCATGTACTACGCGGCCTTCTTCCTATTTTACAGACTACACGATCAATACATGACAACTAGAAATATAATAAGAAACACTACACATGCCAATTGATAAATAAGACATTTACAGAAAAAAAATAAAAGCATTATTCAATGTTTATGTGGACATGATGGGATGCATTTCCCGTGAAAGTTAAAAAAACACGGACAGACACGCATACGTTTGTATATAGTCCAGTATAAGCTGGTGAAACGGAAAGAGGTCAGCTGTCTGGTTCAGGCACTATATATTATAGCCATACTCTACTGCACCAATCTTCGAGTACTTTGTCAAACTAGTTTCGAACACGTTCTATCCTTGATAATATTTGATATAGAAATGGCTTCTACTAGACTAGAACTGTTTCATTCGGGAGAAATCATCAGGAAGCCGAATGTCTAAGTAGTATGGTGGTATTTATTACACCCGATTGAACCAGGGATACACGTATCTCTCTCTCTATCTCTCTCTCTCTCTCTCTCTCTCTCTCTCTATATATATATATATATATATATATATATATATATATATATATATATATATGTATATATATATATATATATATATATATATATATATATATGAGAGACGTAAAATAATATATTTATTCCCTTTCAGAAACTAATTAGTTGGGAGTGAAATTTTAGTAAGTAAGTTAATTTTATAATTTTCTTATTTTACGTCTCTCAAATTATTGTTCTGCAACCCTATGCATTGAACCACAAAGTTACTAAGACAAAACCTATGTATTTGCTAGCATTGGTATGCATCTGTGTGTATATATATGTTACTAGATATATTAATTCTTTATATATATATATATATATATATATATTTATATATATATATATGAAAAACAATGCTAAGCCTGATTGAGACGAGGTGAGTCTACTTGATTATATATAAAATTAAGAGAAATTCATCAAAACAGCAGGTGTTGAAACTGCTAAAATTTCTAAGCGATGGGCGAAAATGCCTCGGAAGACAGAAACAAGTGGCCCGTATTCCACAGAGAGACAATCCACATATATGTATGCGTGTGTGTGTTCCTATCGGTGATTGTGTAGGATCGTGATTCCACGTGTGCATATGTGTATGGACGAATCTGAAATTTGCTGCTATCGGTTTGACAAAGATACATCTTGAGAGATTTGTGAACTTGAAAAAATCAACTGAACAATATTGAGATTACAAAACATAGATACGTCAAGCATATATAGATACAAATTAGATAAATTAGTATATTTAAGCATCATTTTGTGTAGAAATAGAAGAATGTATAGGAACTGAAATACATGCAAAGAAACTATGATCTCATTGCCTCATAATCTAAAACTATTATTACTACGGAACATATATATAAACATACACATATATTCATCGATTTCTGTCGGTATACGTAAAAGGAGAGTAAGATTTTCTGACCACTGCCATCGTGCCACCTACGAGGCTGTATCGCCATTAGTGCTTTGGAAATCACAAGCAGTCACAAATACCAGGGGGCGCCACCTCTCCAACTGCGATGTCTTGTCCAGAGATTCTGGTGTTGAAATCCAGGACTTGGAAACGGCAATTAACGACAGACGCACGTGTCGATCAAATGTTGAGTCGATTTCGGCTGATGCCGTCGCAAGATGATGATCTCACACCCCTCTCTCTCTATATATATATGTAAATATACATATATATATATATATATATATATATATATATATATATATATATATATATATATATATATATATATATAAGAGGGTGTTAAAGTTTGCTTGAAGCATTGTGAAATGTGTAAAATACGTAGTTAAGAAAGCCACAACAACATTGTTGTGGCTTTCTTAACTACGTATTTTATATATATATATATATATATATACAGACAGACAAAGAGACATATATACATTAAACCGAACATCCAGCTAGCGATTAACGTTTGTATAATTTTTAACCTCTATGTTTTCTTACGCACTTCAACTAATCGATTTCTTTATGTGCCTAAAATGACTTTATACATATGCAAGTGATAAAGCAATACAAGCAAGAACATATGTCCCTAGTGGTTTAGAGGTTAAACATGTATTTATCGTTTCGTCTATGCATATATTTATATTTTGTGTGTAAACGCTTATCTGTATGTATATATATATATATATATATATATATATATATATATATATATATATATATATATATATATATATATATATATGTGTGTGTGTGTGCGCGTGTATGTATAAACGTGTGTGTGTGAATGTATATGTGTGTGTGTGCGTGTATGTATATATGTGTGTATGTGTGTATGTATATATGCGTGTGTGTATGTATATATTTGTATATGTACATATATATATATATATATATATGTATGTATATATATGTATGTATATATATGTATGTATATATATGTATGTATATATATGTATGTATATACATGTATGTATATATATATGTATGTATATATATGTTTATATATATATGTATGTATATATACGTTTTTATATATATGTATATATATATATGTATGTATATATATGTTTATATATGTATGTTTATATATGTATATATATATGTATGTATATATATGTTTATATATATATATATATATATATATATATATATATGCATGTATATATATGTTTATACATGCTTATGTATGTTTATGTATATATATATATATATATATATATATATATATATATATATATATATATATATATATATATATATATATATACGTGTGTGTGTGTGTGTGCGTGTGTGTACATGCGTGTAAATTATCTTTAGAATTACTATATTCATATGATAAAATATTGTATTTGTCAAGTATACTGAGGTGCATTCATTCTTATTGGATTTGTAGGGATTCCATATGTGAAAATGTACGCACTATGAAATAAAGGTATATATATACAATGCTACACAAATTCATGCATGTGCTTCGACATACGTATGTATTTATGTGAAGGTGCATGATTAGTGGTTAGAGAATTGGACTTGCAATCGCGAGTTTGTGAGTTTTATTTTGGCACCGGTTGATGCGTTGTGTACTTGAGGATAAGTTTATTTGTGTTTGTAACCGTTTACTGAGCTGTAGAAATTAATTGCACTCTCATTGGTGCCAAGATAAATTGGCCATTACTTTTCTTTTCAACAACATTGGTGGCGTGGAAAGGGAAGACTAATATGCATGGGCGTCTACTGATCTTCCACAAACAACCTTGCCTGGACTTGACCTTCCTACGGGAACTTTCTAGGTGCAAACCCCATGGTCATTCGTGACCGAATAGTGTATTTACGATTTGGCTTATATATACATATAATGATAGACTTATGAATTACTAATGTCTGCTTTTGTGAAATACAAATACAGGTAAAATAACGTTATAACGAATTCCATTATAACAAACTTTTCAGTATAACGACATTTTTCTTCAATCCCCGAGTTAATATCAAACAAATGCTCGATTTGTTTCGGTCAATCTCGTTATAAAGAATTTTTCGTTAGAACGCATGTTCATATACCTTATGAAGTTCGTTATAACGGAACTTAACTATGTGTTTGTATTACCTACTGTGCGGTTCAAATATCACGAAATTCTATGAATTCTCGAAGTTCTATCGATTTAGTCATTTTCGATTTTTTTTATTCTAATATTGACTCGTATCTTTACACAGTCCAATATATATATTAGATATATATTGCACAATTTTACAGTGTTTTGCTTCATATTTTCAATAGAAAATATGATATGAACGTAGCTATTTCCCAATACTGAGAAAGTACTTTAATACATTTCTTTCTTAATCATTCTAGTGATTGTATTACCAGTTATTGATTTATTGTAATATTCTCTTCTATCGACATATGTTCTTACCAATAGTGTTCAATGTAATAAAATGTATTTATTAAAGTTGTTTTATGAGATATTTTAGAATTGAATCCATAAAACAAATACGAATTGCGACGGATAAAAATATATTATTTCAGGAGAATAATGTTTAAATTATATTACTGGGCTTACATATTCTGTTGTGGGATACAATTCATATATACTTGACCCAATATTTTGTGTCACAGGAAAATATCAAATTTTTGAATCACTGAATGTAAGCAGTTGTTAAATTCATATACGGCTCTGTCATACGAAGCAGACACAGAGGTCCTTGTATAAATGATATATATATATGTATAAACAATTATCAAGAGCCCGTCTACTACCCATAATCCTATGCGGAAAGATTTGTGTTTAACATATCTGCAATAATTCTAGCAAGGAAAAAATAATGGAAAACTCATAGAGCAAACAAATATATATATATATGTATATATATATATATATACATATATATATATATATATATATATATATATATATATATATATATATATATATATATATATATATATATACTTCTCGTGATATATGTCTGATGTAAGCATTTTAGCAATATAATGCAACTGGAGTCTTCATCAGAGAAATTGCGTCAAATACCTAAAGTATAAATTTATATTACACACTGATATGCCTAAAACTACGTATTTTGACAATTTACTCCAGAGACGATTAGAAATCATGTCAATGTATAATTCGTAAAATTATGCAACTAAACACCACATACTATTACATATTATAATATAGTAAGTCTTTGTTATTGTAAACTAAGTTACCAAACGTAAACTCTGAAAATGTTATAGAACTTGGATGAAAATATATTTATTCTAATTGACAGATATTTAACCATATGTAATAATATATTTTGATTGTTCACACATTTGGCAATTTAATAACATTTAAATTTAAATATTGTTTACGATATCAGGGTCGATATGTTATTTTCAAACGTCAATACAAATCATAAAAAAGTATTAGATATACTCTTCATTATCTGGATTGTCAGTATCGGTAGAGGGTCGGACACCATGTTTTGACGCATAGAGTTACGGCCCTTGCCATTCTGTGTTCAAATCTCGCCGAGGTTAACTTTGCCTTTCATTCTTACGTCGTCGATAAAATAAATTTCCAGTAATGTACTGGGTAATGGCTGGCATTATGCCAATAGTAGAAACAATTATGTTTCTGTAGGTAAGCGGTATGTATTTGTTTGGTGAGATGTATTTTATGCTTATTTGCTTGTCACTTGTTTATATATTTGAAATATATGTGCGTTAGAATTTGCATGGGTCTATTAGAATCGAATATATATAGTTTAGTACACCCCCCCCCCATATATATATATATATATATATATATATATATATATATATATATATATATATATGAATGTACAAATAGTATATTTGGCAATATACCGTATGTTTAATTAAACACATTTAGAAGACCATACGTTATCAGTTTTTAGGTAGTGACTATGTCACTTCCTTTCGACGAAAGAAAGGAGAGAAGCTGACAGTCTATTTCACGCTGGTTTGCGTTCATTAGAGCCACGCACAACCTGCTTCCGCCAAAACTTATAGAAACAGGATTCTTATAGAATTCCAGTAATAAGTTGAATGTTACCATAGAATGACACCACTCGGAAATAACGAATAATCATTTTACAGAAAATAAAGCTGGCACAGCAGCCGTAGCAGTGTAAACTATACGCGACAGTCAACAGGTTAAAGTGAGTACATTGTCTTTAAGTTGTTCTAGTTACATAAATATATAAAAATGAAAAGTATATTTCAGGTCGTCTTTTCACTGACTATTGTTTGAATTGATGATAAAACATTGTCCTGTCAGTTCGTGTTCCATATGATATGTCATTTAACATGCTAAATATATTGTAACTACTTAAATATTCAAAACTTTAACTTGTATTTGACATGTGACATTAAACTTGATGCTTGAACTATTATATTAATAATTGTTTCTACGTTAGGCACAAGGCCAGCAATTATCCAGTGTATTACTGGTACTTTATTTTATCGACCCCGTAAGGATGAAAGGCAAAGTTAACCTCGGCCGGTTTTGAACTCAGAATGGCAAGGGCAGTGACTCTATGTGCCAAAGCATGGCATCCGACACTCTACCAATACTGCCAATCCACCATTAATAATAAGTATAAATTATATCTTATTAGTTTTTCTCTATATGAAGCGTAGGTTCATTCTCTGAATTCATGTGATTAAGGGTCGTTAAAAAATTAATATACTATTTTAGACTTAATGAATATTCTCTGAAACTATAAATTTGCATTATCATTATCTTGGAAATGATTCAAAAATGACATTCAGTGACGAGAAAAAAATCAGATAATATTAAACTACATGTAAATGACTGATACCAGTGTATATATATATATATATATATATATATATATATATATATATATATATATATATATATATATATATATAAATATATAATATGAATATATATTATATATACGTTTGTAAATATTAAGTATAGGCGAGGTGCCAGATTTTCATTAACATCATTGAGGTCTGAGGCGTGTTTCGCTATTGATTAGCTCAAGGTACGATCTATATCGGTTGAGCACTATTCTCGAATCAAAAGCTTATCAGACTTCTGTTAAAGAAATGTATCAGATTTTGATTGAAGAATCAGGCCCGATCGATAACGTGCATCACATCTGAATAATCTAGATGAATTTGACTTCTTGTCCCATATTATTTCAATAATAATTACATTCTGTTTACGACAACCCGAAGGTAGATACTGAAGGCTACGCATCGAGTGCTCAATTTGGTGAAACAACAATAACTTGATCTTACAATCCCTACACTGTATATATATATATATATATATATATATATATATATATATATATATATATATATATATATATATATATATATATATATAGTAATAATAATAAATTTGAAGATATCTATGTGTGTGTGCATAATACATAATTTCATCTGTGTATAAGTAAACCATGATTGGGGAAAATAGATGTAAGTTTATTTTTATCATTCTTTGTTAAGACCTAATTATTTCCTTTATATCAATACTTCAATCACCCAATTGCGTGAATGTTCCAGTAAAATAATCACCAATACACCCCAATTAAGATATATTTGGGAATATATTTTCATGAATATTATTATTAATAGAAAATTGTGGTGGTGGATTGGCAGTTTCGGTAGAGGATCTGACGTCAAATCTTGCCGAGGTTAACTTTGCCATTCATCCTTACGGGGTCGATAAAATAAGTACCAGTAATACATAGGTATAATGCTGGCTTTGTACCAAACGTAGAAACAATTATTATTAATAGAAAACATATATCTTCGTTGTAATTTCTTATAATATTTATTCATTCTCATTTCATTCCAACTCATTCTTCGACGTTTGTAGCAAAGCTCATGAAAACGGATATTCTTTAAATAAAATTTCCGAAAAATTCCCACGTAAAAATGTTGTCCATTTAGACGTAGAAACGAAATCTGTCCGGGGATAGAGAATTCAGCAGCTTTAACTGTATAATCGCTGATACAACCTCTTTCAAACATTGACACTTCACTCTAAAACTTATCTGTGAATCGATGATGCTATACGTATTTGTGACTAATAAAATTTCAATGAGATAATATTGCGAACATTAAGACTTTAACCAGAAAACACCTGACTAGACAAAACTAAATATCCCAATTAAATCCTATAAAAAAGCAACATTAAGAGACATGCCATCACTTGCTATAAGTTCTCTCAAACGAGGTGGACGAAATCTTTCTTGCTAGTCAGTAGATATCGGCCACGTCTAAATGACAACTTTATCTCGAATGCTATTTAAGGTAATAGCATTTTATATCTGTATTTTTTTAAATACATATATCTACAAAAAATAAATTGTTATCAGCCAATACTTAAGATATTATGTATTAAACATTTTAATTTCGGTCGATTTAGCAGTCTTTATCTTGGCATTGCTACTTCTCCTTAATCCGAAGATTTTCTGAATCAAGAGTTTGAGCTTTAAATTTAAGATAAATGTTCACTGAAGAAAAAATCTGTTTCGTAGTAACACTTTCACATGAAAATAAATAAAAATTAAAAAAATGTCTAGCTAAAATACACTAGGATTGCAAAGGTTTATGCAGAAGCATCAACCCAAGGCAGATAATAAATATTTGAATAAGATTGCAGTTTAATAATATAATACAGAGAAAATCCAACTTAGTTAACTGAATCCACTGTTTGCCAAAAGAAATAGCAATTAAAATTGAATATTTTACACGATTACATTTTCTACTCTCCGCAGACCCGAGGCATTCCTGTATATAACTAGATACACACATTCATACAGTTCTCTCTCTCTCTTTCTCTCTCTCTCTCACTCTCTCTCTCTCTCTCTCTCTCTCTCTCTCTCTCTCTCTCTCTCTCTCTCTCTCTCTATCTCTCTCTCTCTCTATCTATCTCTTTCTCTCTCTCTTTCTCTCTATTTCACTCTTTCTCACTTTCTCTCTTTCTCTTTCTCTCCCTCTCTCTTTATTTCTCTCTTTCTCTCTCTCTATATCTCGCTCTCTATTTCTCGCTCTCTCTTTCTCTCTCTCTCTTTCACTCTCTCGTTTTCTCGCTCTCTCTGTCTCTTTCTCTCTCTTGTACACATACATATCTAGGTACCTACATACATGCGTTGACGTACATCTGAATATGTATAAATATATGTATATATATATAAAGTGTTAAAACTATCCAATTTTAGTTTAGAACATTTATTAGCTGAAAATTGTTTCTTCCAGAGGGAAGTCTGGAATCATCGAAGCATAAGGAATGTCAAAACATGACACTAATAACAATTATGTACCCTAAATATTCTAAATGACTGGGAATTTAGTTACATGTTTCGACATTACTTATGCTCCGATGGAACCAGACTTCGCTCTGGAAGAAACAATTGTAAGCTAATACATGTTCTAAATTAAAATTTGATCGATTTACCACTTTGTATCTCGGCTCAGAAAAACACTTGAAAATTTGCCTTGAGCTTTTTGTGATACCGGTAACCGGGTAGTACATAGTACTACCCTATATATTTATAGTTATATCAAACATATATAAATATAAATATTGCTATATATATATATATATATATATTATATATATATATATATATATATATATATATATATATATATATATATATATATATATATATATATATATATACAATATATTAACAAATGGAAACTATATTTATAAAACCATATTTATTTCATTATACATTTCAAGGTCTACCAAGGCAAACGATGGTGTGCTTTCGTCAGATAAAATATAATATAGGTTAGTTTTATAAATAAATATTGACATACCCTGAAAACATGCAACCATTCTGTTTCCATTTGTTAATATATTCTATATTTACTCCAATAATTTGTTGAGTGCTTTATATCAGTTATAAAAATATTTTGCTTGTTGTATCCCAACACATTAAATATAACCTCTACATATATATATATATATATATATATATATATATATATATATAATCTAGCAACCAATGTGGTACTACACCGCCTTCTCTTGAACAGATAAATGATAAATGTGTATGTGTGTATCTAGAATGACAGAACCGAGACAAAAATGTGGGTATACCAGATATATAGAATGTTATTCTAATAAACCGTGTTTACCATCAAAAACAACCTTTGATGTTTTCTGAGATTCATGCATGTAAATATGGCGCGTCTTTGTTTTATTATATAAATAGCAGTACGATGTGTTCAATTATCTGCAAATTGTCGTATTGCTTCTGAATATAATGTTGTAATTTCAAACTAGTGTTGAACATTTCTTATAATTTCTTGCAATACGTACATTAGTAAGTTATTTGCACTGTATAAAATAAATGTTTAAATTATTCATTTAAATTGTTTATATTTGTATAAATATATTTTCTTTATTTCATAGTATAACTAACAGTTATATTAATGGATTTAGAAACGATGATTACTTGTAAATAGTTTCTATATGTAAATGTATCAGTATTTATAATACACAAATAGAACTCAGATATTTCTTCTTCCTTTCGCTACACATTCTGGTCATCGTCCTTTACACTCTTTTTGACCATATGGAATAAATATGTGTTACTTATTGAGGTTATATATATATAATCTCCAACAGACCAGTGTCTGTCCTTAGGGCATCAACATACGTTAACCTTGGTCTTCCTCTACTAGTGTGTCCATGTAGGGGCTCCCAAAGGAGTACTGAGTACAATGTCAACTCTAGATGTCGGTGAGCATGTCCCGCTAACCTCAGTCTCCTCTGTGTCACTTTTGAGCTGACTTTTGGGACATCGCAGCGATAATGAGGGACAGAGGCCGCTGGAGAGAACTCGTCCATGGATCTCGGGAATTTTACCCGCCTTAGATAGATAGATAGATATATATAATAATTTATATAAGAAAATTGAGTATATCTACTAATATCGAATATTTAAATTCGCAGTATAGTTTGTGGGTCGGATGACATGGTTGGACGCATAGGGTAACGGTCCTTGACCTTCTGAGTTCAAATCCCGCCGAGGTTAACTTTGCTATTCATCCTTACGGATAAAATAAAGTACCAGTAGTGCACTGGGTAATTGATGGCCTTGTGACAGAAGTAGAAACAATTTATATATTAAAAGGTCGCCATCATGCACGCAATATATTTGACTTGTTTTGATGTTTCCAATGAGATATTGTTTCTACTTAGAAAAAGAAACATTGGTTATGGTTAATATACCGAATGTGGTTGGAATTTACTTGCAAAAGTTTTGGAATTAACGAACAATGTTGATCATTTGCGATGTAAGGAGAACATAATCAAATAAATTACTACTCTTGAAATCTCATAACCTTCAGCAATATGTCCGAAAAAAAAACTAATACAGCTGTGAATGTGTGTTTGTGTTTATAAGTATAGTATATATATATATATATATATATATATATATATAGGAACGAGTAGGACCCCGACCGCTGAGCTCAAGCCGTTTCGACGGCTAATCCCGAATTAGCTATCGAAACGGCTTGAGCTCAGCCGTCGGGGTGCTACTCGTTCCTATTACCCACTCTACTACCCTAAGTATTGCGTACTTTGGTGCGTTATATTCCATATGGTTCCTTACCACACTTCCTTCGTTATATATATATATATATGTATATATATATATATATATATATATATATATATATATATATATATATATATATATATATATATATATATATATATATATATATATATATATTACAATATACTACACACACACACACGCATACGGTCTGAGTTTAAATCCTGTCGAGGTTAACTTTGTCTTTCATCCTTACGGGGTCGATAAAATAAAGTACCAGTAATGCACTGGGTAATTGCTGGCCTTGTGCCAAAATTAGAAACAATTTATATATTAAAAGGTCACCATTATGTATATTGTTATATCTATTAAGCATGTTATTTACACATGTTAAAATCATTCTCAAACTACATTCGCCACTTTAATGACACAGATAACACGGTATTTTATAGCAGTCAGCATATGTATGTAATTTATATACAAATCCTTAATCAGACACACATTAACCAAGGAGCGAACTGGTTTCGAAATAAAGAATCAATATTTGATATACGATGCAATGTTCCTCCGACGTTTACAGATAAAGTCTTTGATTTAAGGGAAAATACTCAAATAAGTTGAACATACAGAAAAGTTTATTCTTTATTTCTCTTCACCTCAACATCCACATTCTGAAACCCTTTCTATTTTTCATGTAGATTTATCAGTAGATGTAATCCCGGATGTTTAGGTTCTGCCAAGACTTAACTATATATTCTCGATTTTATTGTTTTCACTTATCTCTTGGCTTGCTTTCCTTTTTCTGGCAGATTTCAGTTGGAAACTATCTGATGTGCGACCGGTCACAATAGAACAGCTATTGATTTTCTTTTTTGGAGCAACTAATACAGATTCTTCATTTTTGCCATTATCTTTTACTTGTACCCGAGCATCAAACATGTCATATTTGAAGACAGTGTTGCTGATTACTTCCGCAAAACTTCGAAATAGCTACAATCTCAGATATGATTGAAATGAATAATAAAATTCCGATAGATTATTTCAAAGAATGAAGTCTGAATGACAGAATCTCCTCTAACATTACAGCTTATTTCCTGACGTTCTGTGCGAACCTTTCACCGTTCTTCATAATGACGACAGATTCACGTGATTTTGGTGATCAGTCAGCGAAAACTTAAGTATAATTTTGAACACTAACAATGAAATTGATATAGATTTTTTTCGTCTATATTCATTGAATAAGACGTCACAAATATAAACGTTATACGTTAATGGGTTTTTAACGTTTACGGGCTACTTGTCATACTTTATTACAAGTATAACCGTTTTTAGAAAAGGTAGTGTATGTCAATACTATTCTGTAATTAAATATTTAACAATATATCAGATTTTTTATTTCATTTACTATTTCCATCTAGTAGAATTCCACCAAGAAAGCAAATTTGTTTTAAATATTTAAAGCATCAACATTTCAATCTTATAGAAATATTTTATTTTATTAATAATCTAAATAGAGAATATGTAGATAAATGTTAGGTTATGGAAATGAAGTTATGAGAATATATACACAAATAAATTCTAAATTATTTCAGTTGTAATACCAAAATATTTGAATGTATATTGACACAAAATTATCAGCAGTGTATTGTCAAAAGTCTCAACTCAATTACACGAGCGTATATTAATTCATCTATTCCAGAATTATGAGACTTGCAGCTGAGCCTCATAGAATTTACTTTAAAATATGTGAGAGAATATAATAGAGTGTCTAGTCATCTTGCTGCTTTTGGAGATTTCTATAATGCATTTAATATAATATATGGAGCCGTTCTAAAAGTGTAACTAGAAACAACGATATTAGCTTACCTAATTGCTTCACTTATATACTTACATGCTATAATCGCTAAACACAATTTATAAAATTGTACGTATCTTTAGGACTAGAAACTTGCTAGTTTGCAGATATAGAATCGACTCTCCTACTTCCTCTCACACACTTCATTCTTTCTCTCTCTCACACTCTCACTATCTCTTTCTCTGTTATATATATATGTATATATCTGTGTGTATGTATGTATGTGTGTGGGAGGAGATGTAACAGATATATTGATAGATGTACAGATGTGTGTGCATGTGTGCGTGTATTTATGTGTATGTGTGCAGTTGTAAACAAGGAAATATTTAAGAAAAGAAAATAACAATTTAATTTAGATGCACAACTTTGAAGTGATTCTCAAACCTTACTTTGAATTAAAAATCAATGTAAGAGTAAACAAACTGAAAATGTTCATCTGCATTCACAAATCTCTCTCGAGTAGCGTGAAGAATGAACTAGTGGATCGGAAATCAAAAGTAGAAGTTAAAAAGAAAGTTTTCAAAGTGCCCTAAGATCTCGTTGCAGCTGAAAAGATCTGCTTCATTTTATAGAAGAACAGGTGTAAAATAAATTGTTTCTGTAGTTTTTAATTTGCGAATGAAGTTCATTACAAGAGCAATATTAATTGAAAGGGGTCAATCAATAAAATAAAATAGAATATTAGATTCCTTCAAATAAATGTGAATTCTTGTCATGCTGAGCTTTTCATGTGTATACATTTTCCGTACATCCCAGAAGGGTAAATTCGCAATTTCACTGTTCAAAACCTGAAATATACTTCACTTATTTTGATGTTTCCAATGTGATATTGTTTCTCCTTAAAAAAAGAAACATTTACAAGGTTAATATATCGAATGTTGTTGGAATTTATTTGCAAAATTGTTGGAATTAACTGTTGATAGTAAGGAGAAAGGAATCTAATGAGTTACTACTCTTGAAATTTGAAAACCTTCAGCAAAATATTTATAAGAATCAAATTATGTCTCTCACAAAGAAGGAGAACGAAAGTTCTTTTAAAAAGTTGTCCAAATAAAAATAAATATGTGAATGTGTGTTTGTGTTTATAAGTATATTATATATATAAGACAATATGCCTACACATACGTGCGCATACTGTCTGAGTTCAAACCCTGCCGATATTAAATGTGCCTTTCATCCTTACGGGGTCGATAAAATAAAGTACCAGTAATGCACTGGAATAATTGCAGGCATTGTGCCAAAAGTAGAAAGAATTATAAATATGTCTACATTTGTGTATATATATATATATATATATGCATACATAGGGCTGCAGCAACCATCGATGAGGTGACCGTAAACTTAGTTTCCAGCAGTTTTTCTTAGGTGAATCTGCGATCTTATTTGACCTAGTATGTAGAATATATTTAAGATAATACTCGTTTGATGAGGTTTATTAAGCTTAAGGACTTACAAATGATTGTTAATGTGCTAAGGTAGTGGATTGGTAGTATCGGTAGAGGCTCTGACGCCATGTTTGCAGCAAAGTGTTACTAGACTTTATTGTCTGAGTTCAAATCGCACCATCGTCAACTTTACCTTTCATCCTTACGAGGTCGATCAAATAAAGTACGAGTAGTAGACTGGGATAATTGCTGAACGTATGCCAAAAGTAGAAACAATTAATTTACTAAGGTAGATGATGTTGTCTTTCATCACATTTTGTGGGAGTAGAATAAGGCATAACATTTCATGATAGTGTTACACAATCATGCTATTATAAAAAAAAGTATCCATGTTAACGTACTTGTAATCTCCCTTTGTTTACTAACGATATTATTAAGAATATATTACGAACGATGAAAGAGATAGCCAAGGCGTTTGAATGCCAAGATGAGATTTTTCAAATCATTCTATATAAATCCAAGATCCAATTTGTTGAATTTTGTAAGTTGCTGCCAATTTAGTAAATGGAAATAAATTAATGTAACGTGCCTTAATGCAATGCCTGGATATGTCATCGATTGGAGCGCATTAGAGTGTTTATCCAGTGATATTCTAATTGGTTCAGCCTAAATTACATTGTATCTCCTAATCCTGAATCTATGGAAACATTAATTAAATGTTGACCAGGTACAACTTGATGCATTGTCATATGAAGTTACGGAGGTTGTTCTAAATCTCATTGGTATGTTGTATAGCTATTTCTGACGAAAGTAATCACTTCATAATTTATATTTCAGACACGATGAGGTTTTATAGAAGGCCTGGATTCCCCATTATGTATGTGGATTGGCAGTATCGGTAGAGGGTCGGACGCCATGCTTCGCAGCAAAATGTTGCGTCAGTTTATTGTCTGAGTTCAAATCACGCCGAGGTTCACTTTGCCTTTCGTCCTTACGGGGTCGATAAAATAAAGCACCAATAATACACTGGGACAATTGCTGGCCGTGTGCCAAAGGTTGAAACAATTATGTATGCTACAATGTTCGTTTCTACCACATTTAAAATGTCTCCAAATATTATGGAACATCAATAACGGTTTTGGTGGCATATTATATCAAAGGATTATTAGTTTTACAACATACTAGCTTCCGAAGGATGAAACGATTGTCTTAAAAAGCCATAATGTTATACGATAGACTGCCAGCCACTCACACAGTGGCAATAGAGGATGTGTAGATGAAGCTTGGGAAAGAAAACTACATGCAATATAGCTTATAATGCTTTCTTAATTTATGCATCTGACCACTTCATATATATATATATTTATATATATATATTGTATACTTTGGGAGGGTCATGTTGTACACACGATTTCAGATAAAGAATCTTGCTAAACAAATTTAGAAACGAAATATATATATATATATATATATATATATATATATATATATATATATATAATGTAGGAGGTGAGTTTTATTGTAGTACAATAAAGCAATGCAGATATCGGATAAGAAGCACTCTACAGTTTGTAGGACTGGAGTATGCATAATATAAGATCAAAAGATGGTTAAAGGAGTTCCATGTATTTTATTATGCGCATTTCAAAAACAAACATCATCATGCAATAACATGTGTGTTTTCATCAGATAAAACAGGAGAACATGATATGAAGGCTAAAAAACACTTGTGGATAGTGCAGATATGTTGATTTAAAACTGCACTATCCACAAGTGTTTTTTAGCCTTCATATCATGTTCTCCTGTTTTATCTGATGAAAACACAAATGTTATTGCATGATGATGTTTGTTTTTGAAATTCGCATAATAAAATACATGGAACTCCTTTAACCATCTTTTGATCTTATATTATATATATATATATATATATATATCTATATATACTATAAAGTAAAGCAAGTAGAATTATTTGATAATATATATATATAATATATAATTGTTTCTACTTTTGGCACAAGGCCAGCAATATTCCAGTGTATTACTGGTACTTTATTTTATCGACCCCGTGGATGCAAGGCAAAGTTAACCTCGGCGGGATTTGAACTCAGTCCGTAAAGGGACGTAACTGTGCTGCAAAGCATGGCGTCCGACCCTCTACCGATACTGCCAAAATGGTTGCCAAAACACATATGTATGTGAGACATTGTTTGATTGGTGTATGTGTAAATATTTATATATATATATATATATATATATATATATATATATATATATATAATGGAATAAAAAAGAGAGATTAACACTAATATAAACATACATGTTTTCGAATCGTAAGGAGCAAGTTTGGTAGGGTGAAAAAATACTAACTACAGCAATATGGTTTGTCAGACTTGATTTTAAATATAAAATTAAGAAACATAACAGTCCTATATCGGGCAATCGCCTGGTAACAACTAGACAGTTCTAGAGACTGTTCGCAACATCTTATTAAGTGAAGACCACATGTATGGTTATATTAGTGTTCATCACTCTTGTTTATTCAATTATATTGTACGGATCTAAAAAAGCTTTTTGTAAGAGACTACTCTGAGTTTCTATCTCACTATAGATATATATAGATAAATCTACCAAAATATACGGTCGTGTCCAATCCGTATGGAGAACTCAATGTAATCCAAATATCATGAAAAGAGAAGATGTATTCAGAAAATGTTTCGATGAAAATCACAGGAAAACAGAGTCAAGATACTCGGGTTACTGGAGTGGGTAATAGGAAAAGAGTCTGGATCATCGACGACTGAGCTCCGGCCGTTTCGACAGCTAGATCCGAACTAGGCGCAGAAGTTAGTATCAGTTCGGATATAGCCGGAGATCAGCTATCGGATTCCTGACTCTTTTATATATATATATATATATATATATATATAGGTCGAGGTTTTCTCAATTATATATGTCAGTGAATTTTATTATTCATTAGAATGTCATATTAAACACTTCGATTTTTTCCGGCTTTCGTATAGTGTAAGGTATTATGCGTGTTTAGAATACACACAGTCTTCAGCATTCTCACAGAGACATATATACAAATAAATAGAAATGTACACTGTGACATATAGATGAGTAACATTCAGCGTTGGAAAACTATGGATTCTACGTTAAAATAAATGTTGTTTATACTAACTATATCATTGAAAATTATGTTAATGACGACGGTGATGTATATAATGCGATTTGTGTAAGAAAAATAAGTATTGATATGATAATGCTTATTGTGTGGATGCTAATATTGATGATGTTAATATTGATGATCAAAAGAGTACAACCGTGCTATAGATAATGATAATTATAAGAGCTAAACATGAAGATCATGATTATGTTTCAATTTTCTTCTCTACATACGTTATATATATATATATATATATATATATATATATATATATATATATATATATATATATATATATGATAACAAGATATCATTATAGGTAATCCGATTAGAGGTTGTGAATACTTATTATCATGGCTAGCTTTAGCGTACGGCGTTGTATGATGCAACAAGAGTCTTACGTGGATGACGAGTTTATGATTTCACTCATATTCCTATGTAAATTTATCTTAGAGTTATAACATTGAAAAAGTGGAGAATAACATGGTCAACAGTACAACACAGGGGATTTATTTGAATTTGAATTTGTAAATTTGCCGGTTACGCATATATTTATATTTTCTCTCTGTCTCTGAGGATATGATGAAAATAACATGTATTTAAATTGAGTGGCACTACTTCCAGTGTTTAGCAATTTTTTGACAATTCCATCAGTTAAACAATTGTTAGACTGTAAATAAATTTCATTCTTCGTACTGTTGACAGTGTTATTCTCCACTTTTTCAATTATATATATATATATATATATATATATATATATATATATATATATATATATATTTATTAAAATAGCAGATTAAAGCTTAAGCAAAGAATGGCTGCTTTCTCCTTTAACGGGATCTTCTGAAACTAAATATTTGGATTTTAGTCTTCAAATTTATTATTATTATTATTATATATATATATATATATATATATATATATATAACGAAGGAAATATGGTAAGAAACCAAGTGGACTATAACGCACCAAAGTACTCAATACTAGGGTAGTAGAGTGGGTAATAGGAACGAGTAGGACTCCGACGGCTGAGCTCAAGCCGTTTCGACGGCTAATTCTGGACTAGTCCAGAATTAGCCGTCGAAACGGCTTGAGCTCAGCCGTCGGGGTCCTACTCGTTCCTATATATATATATATATATATATATATATATATATATAACTAGATCTGACTATGAATCTATCCTCTTGCATTATCTGTGTTATGTGCCGAATGTATTTTAATTTTTATTTTTATTTTAATTTTGATATTGATTTTGATTTTGAATTGCTGTACAAAAATAGTACAATATATGTCACTCCACTGTACATCAATATATATATATATATATATATATATATGTATATGTATGTCTCTTGCGTTGGAAAGGAGGTCAATTATGTGTACAAACATTGAAAAATGGTTCGAAAATTCCAAGCCTAGGTTTGGATGAAACAATCGTAAGTGAATACATGCTTTAATTCTTGTGAATTCTATACATACATATATATATATATATATATATATATATATATATATATATATATATATATATATATATATATATATATATATATATATATATATATATATATATATATATATATATATATATATATATTCATTAGTTAAAAAAAGCAAGACCACAAATGTCACAAGGAAAACATTATTAAAAGATGTTCAAGCTATTTTAGTTTGATGTAAGGAATGTAGAGAATAATAATAATAATATTAATAATAATAATAATGTATTACTATATATATATATATATATAGTAATAATACTAAATTTGAAGACTAAAATCCAAAGCGGGCTCGATAAGGATAAATATATAAACTTTTATCTGTTATTTTAATAAATATATATATATATATATATATATATATATATATATATATATATATATATATATATACATATATATATATATATATATATATATATAACGCATCGGGCAATGAAAGACTAGCTCATGCGGTGAACTAATTTAAACACGAAATATTCGTAACAAATATCTAGGAATGAATTATAGTAGAAATATTGTCGAGAAATATAAACGTGAGCTTACTGAAGCGTAAATCTATGAATTGTATCCATATGGAAACAAACTATGCTTATATTTATGATGAGTAGCGAAACAAAGAAATCTTATGTTTAAATAATATAGGTGAAAGCAAACAAATCATGCAACACATTTCTTGCGTAAGACAATGAGATAAATTAAGCATGCACTCCAATACATATTCACAATATCTCTCATGTATTCTCGAATGCTATTCGTTCAGTTCATTTATTTTACTTTCCTTGTTGACGTTCTTACGTCAAGAAGCACGTTAGAATTTGAACATTTGAAACGTGCGCTTATACGCTAAAATCAAAGACAAACACGCACGCATGAAATCACACACATGTTAACAGACACGCTCTCACTCTCATAAACACACAGACACACATACACACAAACGCAGGCAAACACATGTACACACGTGTACATATATATATATATATATATATATATATATGTGTGTCTGTGTGTGTGTGTGTGTGTGTGTGTGTGTGTTTGTGCGTGTCTGTGTTTGTGTGTCTTTATATGTATACATGGCTCAATAGGGGGTAACCATAGTAAGTAAGGTATATAACACATAACAGAGTATAAATAGTTAATATAAAAATGACTTCTACAGGACTAAACTGTTTCATATACTGTACATACACAATAAATCCAGTCGCAACAAAGATTGCTTGCGCATAAATGAATGTTCGAAAATATGAATTGAACGTTTTATGTCTGGAAATATACTGTGTTATATGTTGAATATATATATTTATGTTTACATATGTGTATAATTTTCCCATGTTTACATAGCTACAGAATATTATAGATCGGAATGAATTCATATCATATGGTCAACATGAACATATGACTAACAAATTACACATGCAAGCGATTAAAATATATATTTAGTATTTCCTTCACCTAATACAATTTTTGCAAAAGCGTTCTACCACCGTGCATAACATTATATATATATATATATATATATATATATATATATATATATATATATATATATATATATATATATAATTAGGTTCATTGTGGTAGTGTGCTTTTGCAAAATACGATTAAGTTTAAAGAATAAAAATAAAACATACATTGAGAGAGAATTATTCGTGTGTTAATGCCCGTGTACATCTCATTCTCTCTGTGTATATATATATATATATATATATATGCATGTATATTGTATATATATGCAAGGTGTATGTTTGTACCGAATTGTAATGGGGTAATTGGATTCAATGTAAGAAATTACATTTAACATTTATGGATAAGAAACAAATTGTAACTAAAAAAGAAAATAGCTACGGAGCCGAGAAAATAATATTATGTGAATGAGATTTAATTGGGAAATAGCAACTTAATCAAGTATAGTGGTTTAGGAAACAGTAATGTGGAGATGTCGACACGAAAATATTATTACATAACCATATTGACACAAACCACTATAATGATTAGTAAATCTGCTGAAGATGTTTAATGGTTGTGCGTTTTTATATTAAAGAAATTTGAAAATCCCAATCGTTGAATAGATTTAGAGAAGAATAACTTCTTTACGGCGAGGTAATAAAAACAAAACAAAAAACTACTTAATGAAATTAAGGGAAATTTTCTTCGATTTTTTCGCTTCATGTTATTTTGTTGTAGTTCAGTTTTCCTAATTTATTTTTGTTTTATTATCATTGAAACGAAATTTAACTTCTATGTAGAACGACATTTTAAATCTCTATTAAGCATTAGAACATTTCCAGATTTAAGTATATTGTACTTTCATTCAGTTCTCACTTTTATCTTTTACCTTTTATTTTAATGTCAACGTATATAAGGTGGTGGTGCAACATATCGCAAACGTAGATTTATCCAAGAATTAGCCGAAAAAGATTATGTCTATTCAATCTACAAGCAGCATGAAAAAAACATATATACACCGTTACGATGAAACCAGCCCTGGATGTTACTTTGTTTTCCCCCGATAGAACTATAATGCAGGGGGGAATGTATGCTGTATATAGGCGTATATATTTAGTGAAGGCGCTTGGCTGTGTGGTTAGAGAATTGGATTTGGAATCGTGAGGTGCGTTATGCCCTTGGTCAATACACTTTATTTCACGGTACTCCTTGTAACTGGTGTTGCGACCGATAGAACGTATTAGCAATTGGAAAGAGCAATGGAAACATTGCTTCCTCGGTCCGATTTGACGAAAAGTCGATCGACTGTTGATATAAGCATATATCCCAGAAAAGGGAAATGCTTCGTTCATACCTTATCTCTTCAAATAAGAATGTTATATTCGAATCACAAAGCAGCAACCGTCTAATAAGAATACAGTAGATTAATAAAATCAAAGACAGCAGAATTGTGAAAACAAGGGAAATATATCTTAAGATGTTTGATGTAGAAATGAGAATACTTGTTAAATATACTCTCAGCGTGGATCTAAATAACAAAACATAACCAACATATCTAACATCAGAGGTTTGATAATTTGTGTAGTGAAAGTTATGAGTGAAATAAAAAAAGAAATCATTGTTATTATAGTAAGTAATTTTATCACTGGACAGTAACATGTACCTGTGATTCTGTGCTAGTTTCATAAACAATTATCACTGAAAACTTCTGGTCTCTTTGGCTCATGGACCAGCTCCATACTCACCACCAACTAAAGAGAGTTGGCTACACACAGGTGTCAGTCTTGCGAGCTGGAATGGCTTTACCAGCGCGTCTCCCTTGCCACCCTCTAGTTTTTCCCGCCGTAGCCTGGGATGGCCAGCGCGTGAGCTACCAATTGCTCATAATATTGATAAATGGCAAGAGTAAAAGAGACTGAGGCAGTGTCAGTGGGTGTTTGGTTCCTTTGTGTTTGGACCGGGTGTATATGTCTGTTTCAGACATTCACACTAAATTCACAGTCACACATTCACTCTGAGGCAATAACAATGGGAATTAATTTCCTTTATATTCGGTCCATATATATATATATGAAGATTGCAAACTTGACTATCACCACATATTATGAACCTGAAAATTGCGAAAGCATGAAAGTACTTGTTCAATTAACACTTAGAATTTAATATTCTATCATACTATTTCATTTTAATACCATTATAAATGTTAAAGGATTGTAAATAAAACGAGTAAATCAGACAGAGTTGGAATTCCTCTTATTAATATAATCTTCTATACACAATCATACACACCCGTGTATATTTATCTATCTATCTATATATATATATACATACATATATATATATATATACATTTCACAGCAACGCACTCATACTGGGTCAGCAAAGAGATGCAACTATTAACTAACAGTAAACTGTTTGGCTTTATAATCTAACTATTGCAGGTTTTACATTCAACAAAATATATATGTGAAACACAAATTTATAAACTTGGTTTAAAAACACTCTCTTATATTAAAGAGTTCCCAGCAGCATTTTAATTATACTGTGACTGATAAATGTACTAGTGTTGTAGTGACAAATTAATTTTTGATATCTCAAGACCTACAAAAAATGAAATTAGATGATCATGCAAATCATTTATTCAGATTCGTGTTCCAATTTGAGAATATGCTGACATTTTAACATATTAATAATATCGAAGCTTTCAATAAATATCGTGTGTAGAACAAAATTTGTTCATTGAGATAAGCAATATATTACATGCTGGAAACAATTACTATTTCAGATTTACTATATATATATATATATATATATATATATATATATATATATATATATATAGATTGATATCTACATATACATATATATATCTACATATCTACACACACACACACACACACACACACACATATATATATATATATATATATATATATGCCTGTGTATGAGTGTGTGCGTGCGTGAAGTGTGTTTCAAAGAGAAATCAAGAAGTATTCAATGGAGCTTTTATTTATTTGTTTAGGTATACATCTATGCGTGGCCACATAGATGTATACTTAAACAAATAAATAAAAACTTTATTGAATACTTCTTCATATCTCATTGAAACACACTTCACGCACGCACGCACTCAGACACAGGCAGAGGCACACGCATTCACACACACACACAAACTAATTGAAATAATTGTTTCTACTTTTGTCACAAGGCCAGCAATTATCCAGTGTATTACTGGTACGTTATTTTATCGACTCCGTAAGGATGAAAGGCAAAGGTAATCTCGACGGGATTTGAACTGAAAATGGAAAGGGCAAACTAATTGAAATAATGACACAGTTTCCTTCATTTCAATTTGTAATTAATTGTCACTGTTGCATTTACATAACCTTAATCAATATACTTTCATGTATTCAGGTTTGAGCGGTCCTAATCGGTTAAAACATTCTGGTTATGATCATGGACCTCCTCAAGAAGTACGGAAAGCATTACTGTTATATTAATGAATATGAAGACTAGATAGCTTTACGTGTTCATGGTTTAACGAAAATGGAGGACCATATTATTTTATATATATATATATATATATATATATATATATATATGCAAAAGTTTTATTTAAAATTGTTGGGTTACAACAAGTAAATATTTTATAACTGGTATAAAGCACTCGTCAAGTTTTTGGCGTAGATATACGATATTAAACAAATGGAAACTATATTTATCAAACCATATTTATTTCATTATACATAATTCGGGGATACCATATTAACAATGTGGCATGCCTTCGTCAGATAAAATACAATATATAAACAGTTTTATAAATAATGTTGACGTACCATAAATATGAGCGACCAATATGTAGGAAGTTGGTTTTACATAATGGTCGCTCATATTTATGGTACGTCAAAATTATTTATAAAACTGTTTATATATTGTATTTTATCTGACGAAGGCATGCCATATTTTTAATATGGTATCCGCGAAATATGTATGGTTTTATAAATATAGTTTTCATTTGTTTAATATCGTATATATATATATATATATATATATATAATTTTATATTATGCTTGAAGCTTCGTATATAATATATAACGTTGAAAGAGTTAGAAGGCTAAACGATGCAAAATGATCTGTAAGATGAGGTAACGTAAAGTAAAATTGAGATACCTGGTAAATTTGTTTTGCTATTTCTTGTTGTTGTTGTTCTTTTGTATGTCCAATATTTCGGGACCTAAAGGTCCCTTCTTCAGTGTTTAAAGATCTTTCAGTGGATAAAGTTCCAACTTGCTCTCTATAGGAAACAATGTTTATTTTATTTTAAAATTGTTCAAACTTTATTATGGTTACTTCGCATGGGGATGTACAAGTTCAGTAGGTTTCTTTTGTGTGTGGTGTGTGTACTTGAGCATTTAATGCGTTCTAATCCGTTGATGTGCATACTGCCCGATTGAAAATCGGGATAATGTTAAATAGAGAAATTATATTAGCAATATTTCAAAAGTAGTGTATACGTACTTAACATATGGCGTATACTTCATTCGTGTAATACGCTGAAGTTTCTGTCCAACTGATATTTAAATGAACGCAAATATATTTCTTCACAAGTGTATCGTCAAATATTACCGAAACATAGGATACATTTTGAAGACAATATAGAACCGTTCATCTTATATTGACTAGAGGAAATAGTATAATATAAGGTTATATGAACAGCTGTAACGGAATTAAATATGTGCTAATACCTCATACGGAGGTCGATATTCCTTAATAAGAGTATATTTTCTAGAGACAATATACGGTGACAGATTATAATTGTTTAGAAAATGTTCAATCGCCACGGTATTCTAATACACACTTGCGTACATACCATATAATTACATATTTATATATTTGTCTCTGTTTATGTGTACCGTCTGCGCCTGCGTTTGTTTTTGAAAATGTGTTTACTTTTATGTGCATGTGTATTTCATAGAAAACACACATATTGTTCACTTATTGCAATTTTGACTCGAGAATTAAAAGAAATAATAATGCAAAAACAAAACATGGAGAGAGATTTAAAGTTAGAATGCTTTGCTTGCGATGATCGTCTATAGGAGTCATAAATATCCGGAACAATTGAAAAAATAAATGTGATGATGGGGAAGGCCAACTCTATCTAATAAAAACTTTAGGAAATATTGGTTTATCTTGATATTTACACTTTCATTTTGTTTGTGTTTTTCCAATACTTTGACGCGTTTATAATATTGTAAATGTCATCAACGTTACTTTATAAAATTCCCCAAAAGACCCACCCGAGCATGTCTGCTTTTATTAATTCTGCCGTTTATGAAATAAATAAGAATATATTTAAACTCTGTACGTGAGATGAATTCAATGGAAATGTATATAAGTATTCAATATAATAAGATATTGTGTAAAATACGTCTAGGTTGTTCTGCGAATAACTGCCTAAAGTTATATTGAGTGTATCACATATTAACTCACATGCTTCATACATAGCAATATCAATTGTTAAACCTATGAAAGAACCAGTTAAATATATAATGCCATACAGAATGGGAAATATCGAAACTTTTCATCCAAGTAAAATAATTTTCTTCTATTGAATCAACTTGAGAATTTGTACGTAATGATTGATCCGTTAGAAATAGTAATCATATCTCGAATAAATTACTTTCAACCATCTAATTAAACAAGGGCATTTCAGGTGCGGTCTAAGTCGCCACTTCGGAGGCTCATCAGTGCAGTGCTCATTCCTCTGTTCGTGCGTGAAGCGACTGAGATTACAATACCCCCCCCCCCCTTGTTTAAACTACCAGCTATTTCTGGTATTTACTTTCATATGAGTATACTGGAAGAACATAAAATGAAGTATTTTTCTCACCAAGTTAAAACACAGATTAGTCCAGGAATCGAACCCACGGCATTATGTTTGTACGTATGTGTGTGAGAGTTTACATAGCTTTTAAATTGACGCCAGGGCATATATAATTATTATATCCCTAATGTTTATGTTTTCACTAAGTAGTGTGCAGTTTTTTCGTTTTTTTTTTCTATGAGGAAGGCATTTTAATTTACTTAGCAACTAAAAATAGTTGTGGCTTTATTTCAAATGTCCAAATATGTTAAAATCTGCATCACATTGAATCGCAACCACTTGCATGCACGTTTACGACAGGAGCAGCTTATTCCCTTTACCGAAACACTAGAAAAAAGTCGTCGAACCAGTCACGTACAACATACACAGAAAGCAGAACTGCAACCTATCTGTGTTTATTCGCTACTCACAAATCCATAATTGTGATGTTTTTTTTATTTATTTTAATAAACCCTAGAAGAAATCTTTGCCTAAAACTTGTTTCAATAATCTCGCGTTTTTCAAATGTCTATAGTACATATCTGAGACGGATTTAAGTGCTTCTGTAATATATAGAAGGATCTCTGAAATGTATTTCCTTACATATATTATTCAACTATAATATAACAACGAGTTTGTTATTTTATAAATTTTACTTTATAAGAAATAGTCTCAAGTACACCTTGATTACATTTCGGGTGGGATGGAGGTGAGTCACTATATAATAATTTCCTCGCAGCCGGTTATGTGTTTAGGCTAATTACTCGCAATAAATAAATACATAAATGAAGATGCCTCAGAATTAATTCATTTAATCTTGTTTACATTTCAGAGATAGATTCACTATCTTGTTTTTCTCGTTGTGTCAATCAATAGTTTCGTAAATAATTACAATTTAAGTTTATATTGTTGTTGGGTTTTTTTTGGCAGCATTGTAATATTTTTTATTTCACTTAAATTTTTCCGGTCTGTTGTTGTAATTTATTTTAAATTAACATTTCTCTAACTACAAGATATGTCAAGAAGAAAGAGAAGCATAGAAACATTCTAAAAATATACCAATAACATATCGAAGACATTATATAATTAATTCTATTTGTTGTTTAATTTTCATCATTTCTTTCCGCCATTTTTTCCTCTGTTTCACATTTGATTCTCTCACAACTTTCATTATATAGGAAATATTTTAAAAAATTGTTTAAATACAAAAACAATCTTAAACATTTCATAACAATTGAACAATTGTATTCGTTCGTATAAAGATTATATCTAATAAAGATCAGAATATATATATATGTATATATATATATATTTATATATTGTTATACTTTGGGAGGCTCATGTTGCCAATAAGAAACACACTCATCTGCTGCTTTCACTTCAATTTATTATAATAAATATATAAATTTAGAAATTTATAAATGTCCGGTTGGTTGGTTGGTTCCACAACCAGATGATTGTTTATATATTGTCAAAGTTATATCGTCACACAGTGTGTGACCTCTTCAGTGACTGGGAATTCTTTTCTTTGTTTGTGTGCCTCTCCTTTTTTCTGTCCTACGCCATCTGGTTGTTGTGTGTGTTGTGTGCTTAGTTTGCGCGTGTTACATCCGGGTGTCTGTGTGTGTTTATATTTGTTTATTTCTTTGTTTATTTACATGTTACTGGTTGGTTGTTAGTTCTATGTGCGTGTGTGTTTTCATTTTGTCCTTAATTGTAAGTTGTGATGTTGCTGTTCCATTCATGTTTTCTATTTAATTTTGGTTGGAGTTCATTTATGTTTACTGCTTCTGTGATTTGTCTAAGCATTGCGTCTTTTCTGTGTGTAGATTCTATTTTTATTTCTCTGTTCTCTAATTTACCCTTATGTTCTATTTTAGCATGTTGGTAGAGTACAGATGATTCTTTACTGTCTTGAAGGTCTCGACAGTGTTCATTTATCCGTTTCCCGATACTACGAACTGTCTCACCTGTGTACACTATATTCTTATCTCTACATTGTCCTTCAGTACATATTATGCTATATAATACATTTCTAGTTTTACAGTTAATATGGGGGCTTAATTTACAGATTATATATTTCTTATCTATACAGGGAGGTATTTTTAACACATGCGCAAACTAAGCACACAACACAGACAACAACAAGATGACGTAGGACAAAATAAAATGGAAAGGCACAAAAACAAAGAAAATAATGTCCACTCACTGAAGAGGTCACATAATGTGTGACGAAATAACTTTGACAATAAATAAGCAATCATCTGTTTCTGGAACCAACCAACCAACCGGAAATTCATAAATTCCTAAATTTATGAATTTATTATAATAAATTGAAGTGAAAGCATGGTGTGTGTGCTTCTTATTGGCAACATGACCCTCCCAAAGTATAACAATATCGGTATCAACGCACGTTTTCAGATAAATAATCTTGCTAAACCAATTCAGAAACGAAATATATATATATATATATATATATATATATATATATATGTGTGTGTGTGTGTGTGAATATATGTGTGTGTATGTATATTTATATACATATATACATATATATATATATATATATATATATATATATATATATATATATATATATATATATATATATATATATATGTATATATATATATATATATATATATATATTTATATATATAATCATACGTAAATCCATATCACCCGCGTTTCAAGTTGCGTAAATATAACAAGTAGAAGGCAATGTGCGGAACATATATACACACACACGTGAGTAGTTATAATATCACCCTAGCCTGGACAGACGACAGACATCACTAATATGAACTTTTGTTTTCCTTTTCCTCCCACGTCGGTAGTGGAAGCAGAGTCCTCAAACTCTCTTTCCAATGGATCATGTCACACTGATCCAACTGTATGCCCAAGAGAGACTAGCCAAGGTTTGGAGCGTATCCAACCATTTTGGTCGGATTCTAACCCAGGGTCTTAATTTAGTTGATTTTACACATAAAATCTGTCCAGCCATCCAATACTGAGACATTCTAAAAACATGTCTATAGTGTCAGAGCTGTGACCTCTCAAACAGGAGTAATCAAGGCTCTACGTGAAGAGACTTTCCGATCTCTGTGCTACTCATTCTATCGACTAAGATTACTCCAAAGACCCTTCGGGGGAATCCCATTTCTGCCGCGTATATTGGCTATCATATTCTTTCGATCATAATCATAGGTCAGGGTTGGCTCATACATTTATAAATAATAGATGTTCTCGCTTACTACGTAAGCGAAAACGAACAGTCGTGTTGACTGAGCGTCTGTTCGTCAGTGGTATCAGCCTCACAGGGATGATGCATTTTTATAATGCAGGAGTTGCACACGGATCAGCGAAACTGCAGTAGGGACTTTGAAGAAAAAAATGTATATTTTTGTCTAATATCTTTATATATATTGTAATTTGATATATATATATATATAAATAAATATATATATATATATATATATATATACATATATATAAATAAATATATATATATATATATATATATATATATATATATATATATATATATATATATATATATATATATATAAATAAATATATATATATATATACTAGACATGAAAAATGCGCAAGCTCAAAAGTGCCACAGAATGTTATAATAAACCTTCAAAAGTGTGGGACTAGAGTTGTTGCTAAAAAATATTGTAATCATTATATATCGTACATTCTGTGGCATCCTTTATAAAAATAGCTTAAACCAACGAAGCCTTTATTTTTACGCTATTTCACTTAGTTAATTCTTAGAGTGTAACATATAAAAATATGATTTACAACTATAAAATAAATTAATTAATATAATAACAGAGCTGCGGAGCTGAAATTTAGGAAATAATGGAGTATCGGATCCTGAGTTGGAGCCAGTCAATTTTTGACCGACTCCGCAGCCCTGTATAATACATTTCATATTAAAGTTATTAATAAACCTATTTTACACTTCATGCAAATTACCACGAGATATTGATATTAGATATAAGATACAGCGCAATATCTACAGCTGTAAAAGTACGAAAGCGAAGTAATAATAAGTGGCTTAAGGTAATTCCAATATGAAAGTTTGTAGTGATAAAAATTTGATAATGCAATACGATTGTTAATATTATAGTTCTATGAAAATGTAACAATAGATAACTAAATTATTTTACTATTAGTATATTTAAGAAATTATCATTATAGATTTGATCGTTCATATAAGCATCATATTAAGTTTCAACACAATTATTTTGTTACTATGAGTATATGATAATAATATTACGTAATTATTTATAGCTGTTATTACATTAAACATAGATGTATTTATTTTTATATGTTACACTCTAAGAATTAACTAAGTGAAATAGCGTAAAAATAAAGGCTTCGTTGGTTTAAGCTATTTTTATAAAGGATGCCACAGAATGTACGATATATAATGATTACAATATTTTTTAGCAACAACTCTAGTCCCACACTTTTGAAGGTTTATTATAACATTCTGTGGCACTTTTGAGCTTGCGCATTTTTCATGTCTAGTTTAATATTTTTTTAAGGCAACGCTTGTAATAACTCTAGTTAAACAGGATATATATTAATAATAAATTATCGTTGTAATGTAATTAGATTATGTAATTGTTATTATAAATTATCTTATAAATATTAGTGTAAGATGTATAAAAATATTTTCAGACTTTTAATATAAACAACTACAAAAAACAATCAATATTAAATCAATATATTATACATAATAGAAAACATAAAATATACAATACAAAAACAAAATATTTACATACATTTGCAATTATCAGTGTATATACATTTTCTTTATATTCCCTGAGCAAATTAATAAGATTTGTTTTTATTGTACATAATTTGATGACTTGTTGGAGTGTATTAAAAGATAGCAACAATTTGTGATTAAATTGTTATCTTAAGCAACTCACTTTTTAATAGTTGTTGGCTGAGCGAAATTGTAAAAGCCTATGAGCAAATATAAAAAAAAATACACAAACAACATTTCCTTGTGTTATTACAACATTAGATAAAATAATTGAGCAATGTCGTTATATTTTGCTCTTATTGCACATTAATAGTGTTTCTATTTTTCGGCACAAATCCATTACGGCAGTCCATTACTGGTACTTTATTTTATCGAATTAGTAAGTATGAAAGTCGAAGTTAACCTCGGCAGGATTTGAACTTAGAATGCAAAGGACCATAACAATACTGCAAAGCATGGTGTCTGACGCTCTACCAATACTTGTGTTGAGCTGGTCATTAATTTATGGTGGTCGTGCGTGAAGTAGAGCAATCGCTAGTTGAAATATTATGAACAAAACATTTTTATTTGCCGAAGAACATATTTTCAATACTGTTTGTGAATGTGACGAAGGAAATACATTCTGATATGGAACAGTGTACAAAGTGTGTCTGTGAATAACATAATGTTACCTCATGTTGTTGTCAAGACATAATGGATTTCGTTTATCCAGTTAGAAGATGAAACCTAGCCATCTCGGATTAGTTATATTTCATGCCATGTGTAAACGTGTTTGAGGATAGCAAAATATGCGCGTTAATTATAATAATTAGTTAATAATATTACAAAATATACCTAATTAAACTCTTTGCTTGAAATTTTATCATTCTTCGTTTAGAGAGAGAGAGAGAGAGAGAGAGAGAGAGAGAGAGAGAGAGAGAGAGAGAGAAAGAGAGAAAGAGAGAAAGAGAGAAAGAGAGAAAGAGAGAAAGAGAGAGAGAGAGAGAGAGAGAGAGAGAGAGAGAGATTTATCTAGTCCTTCGCTCAAGATTAATCTATAAGTTTAGATGTTTGCCTTCGTTTAAGTAAATATTACAGTAAGATTTTTAATATAAACAACTGCAAAAAACAATTAATATTAAAACGAAAAAATTATCAATGATAAAAGAAGCGGATGCAACTTTTTTTTTTATAAAGTTATATTCCTGTTTCTTTAAAGAACATTTCATTTTTGTTCTATTGTAGGCGAAATAATTGTTTCTACTTTAGGCACAAGGCCAGCAAATTACCCAGTACATTACTGGTACTTTATTTTATCGACCCCGTAAGGATGAAAGGCAAAGTTAACCTCGGCGGGATTTGAACTCAGACTGTAAAGGGACGTAACTATGCTAGAAAGCATGGCGTCCAACCCTCTACCGATACTGCCAATTCACCGCCCTGTAGGCGAAATAATGCAATGGTTTAATAGGGAAGATATAACTTACGAATTATGTCTCTAACCGTGTAACGCTTTTTAAGTAGATAACTACAATTGAAAATACTAAAGAAATGGAACCAACAATTCAATTTGAAAGTCGTCTAGTGACAGTGTATTACTGGTACTTTATTTTATCGACCCCGTAACGATGAAAGGCAAAAATGCAAATGCTTAAAATTTAAATTGCCTTAATTCTATCGTCTGCTGTTTCATTAAAGGGAGATTATCGTCTGTATTTAATTCTATCGTCTACTGTTCCACTAAACAGATATACCTCCACTATCGTCTCTATTTATACATTTTAACTTATAACTTATACACATTTGATTTGAAATATTTTATCTAGTCCCCCCTCTCAATATTATGATGATTTCTTTCGAATGAAACAGTTCTAGTCCTGTAGAAGCCATTTATATATATAATTGAACTGAGTTAAAAATTCACAATATTTATAATTAAATAAGCTCATATATATATGTGTGTATTTATCTGTTTATTGTATTATATATAATGTGTGTATATACAGGATGTCCCCCAAAAATATATACACACTTCAACAGCATTCTAATAACTATTGCCTGTACAGGTAATCAAAGTGTCAATCGAATGTTAGTTTCGTGTTTTAACAGTACAAATTTACAATACACACATAAAACCAGTGTATATACATACATGAGTGTGTATACACATACATGAATGTGTATATACAATATATATGTATATATATATATAGACACATGTATTCACGGTGCAACGGTACATTAAAATATAGATGCGGGAGAGGGGGTGTATATATAGGGGCGCTGGGGATAAAGGAGTGTAAAGCGTGTGTAATTGATATATTGAAGGAGAGGAGCGTGCAGCGATAGAGTAACAAATATATAGAGAGGGGGAGAGATGGTATTGAAGGGGAGGAGTGCAAAGCGAAAGAGTAAGAGATATAAATAGAGACGGAACAGATAGAGAGAAACAGGCGTAAGTAACAGTGGAAGAGATATAGAGAGAGGTACTCTGATTGGTTGAAAATTAGCCAATGACATACGATCACCACCACGGCTATCCCCGAAAAATTTTTAAAGAAGCTAGGCATATATGTTAGAACACGAAAAGTGAACATTCTGTGTTTCACACTTTTCGTGTTCTAACAGATATATAAATATATATATAGTTTTGCGAGGTTGTTTATATGAAATCGTGTGTCGAAACAGATATTGTTATACTTGGGGAGGGTCATATTTGCGTAATATTGCCAGAATTAATAACAGTGAGTGTGTTCTGTTATTAATTCTGGCAATATTACGCAAATATGACCCTCCCCAAGTATAACAATATATATATATAAATATATATATACATATAAATATGAATATATTAATATAGATATATATAAATAAATATATATATATAAATATATATATATATATATATATATATATATATATATATATATATACATATATAAATATATATATATATATATATATATA
>OZ024758.1:18914829-18924829 GCA_964016885.1 Eledone cirrhosa
TCAGTCAATGGCAACATTGAGGACCGAATACATTAGAATCCTAATATAAAAGACACAGAAGCGAAAGGCGAAAACCAACCAAACAGTGACTGTGTTCTGTTATTAATTCTGGCAATATTACACAAATATGACTCTCCCCAAGTATAACAATATATATATATATATATATATATATGATAATAAATAAATGGAAACTATATTTATAAAACCATATTTATTTCATTATATATATTTCAGGGATATCATATTAAAAATATGGTATGCCTTCATCAGACAAAATACAATATAAACAGTCTTATAAATAGATAGATTTGACATACCTTACAACTTCAACTTCCATTTAAAAAGTTGATTAGGAAGTTTAAATGGAAGTTGAAGTTGTAAGGTATGTCAAATATATCTATTTATAAGACTGTTTATATTGTATTTTGTCTGATGAAGGCATACCATATTTTTAATATGTTATCCCTGAAATATATATAATGAAATAAATATGGTTTTATAAATATAGTTTCCATTTATTTAATATCGTAAATATACTCCAAATACTTGTTGAGTGCTTTTATATCAGTTATAAATATTTACTCGTTGTAACCCAACAATTTAAATAAAACTTTGCATATATATATATATATATATATATATAATATGTGTATAATATGTGTATGTATGACTTATGGCTGGATGTACTATCGTACCCCATCTCTGTTGCACGGACCTTAACTCCAATTACTGGCCATAGTGTTAAAGACTGCTTCGTGATATGGATCCTAGAATGCACCGCTATAATTTACACCCTAATGATACTCTATCAGAATGGGTATTGATTTTCTATTGTAGCTTATCAATTCATTATAGACTGGCAAGCAACATATACACAACAATATTCCCTAGTTAGTTTAGTGTGAAACACCACATCGATTTCATTTAGAACAATTTCATATCATCTACTTTGCTAATATCTTCGTTTCTGTTCATAAGATATCTTAGGGTGTATTAGTTATCTAGAAATTTAATTACCCTACCACGAATGCAGTAAATTATCAGAAAGTATATTACTCTAAACTAAATTACCGAATTACAGAATAATCTTCATTCAAATTACAAAGAGGGAACATTTTATTTCGATCCCACCTGAGTAGATAAAATATTTCTTAATAATATTCGTACATCGGTTTAATCGTAAAGGTTTTCTTGTGTTAGATTAGAAATGGTGGCCTATTTTTGTTGGTAAAAATAATTTCCTGCGGAGAACATTCTGAGATATAAGCATGTTTTTTTCCATAGCGATATATCTGTGATAATAATTGTAAACTTTTTCCTTAGATTCTTAGAATTAATTATCTCTACATTTGGCACAAGACCAGTAATTACCCCAGTGCATTACCGGTACTTTATTTTAACGTCCCCGTAGGATGAAAGGCAAGGTTTAAACTCGATGGGTTTATAACACTTTGCTGCAAATCCTGGTGTATGACGCTCTACCGATGTTGCTGTTATACCCCCTTTTAGATTCTTAAAATTAATACGTCCTATGTATGAAATAATTGCATTATAATACGGCAACCAATTGCCCAAGTATTAACATTTACACCAGGTAATTTTAGTCCAAATTACCGGGTAAGTGTAGTCCAAATCTTATAATTTTCATTTCATTTAGTGTAAAATTAAAAACCCTGATCTCATTCTCTTAAATACATCAGTTGAGTATTCTTATATCACACAATTAAATGGATGACCATACTATAAGATATTTGGATGATATTTAATTTTGCATTCCGGGAGATGGTCCTTAAATGTAGCTACGTTTCGCTAGATATAAACCAATGACCAGTTGATATGATCCATTGTACAGATTGCCACGAGAAACACAAAATAGAAATTTCAAATTAGGTGTGTTCGTTATTTAAGAGGCCATATGTCCATATAATGGATTAGTTGATTGCTTCTATCCAGAAGATAAAGCATGTCAATAATGGCCGGAACAAATTAATCCCCAAGGCTGAGAACTGGAGGATTACATGAGATTAAGATACAGCTTATTGATCTGGAATGTATGGCTTCAGTGTTAGAATCAAATACATATATTGTGATATAATATCCAAAATATTGGCAGTGAAAGCATTTCAGACTTGAATAATCTGTACATAATGTTATAGGTTCCCGTATCTAATGAGATATATAACGGTATTTAGAATAAAGTACACATGATGATGTAATTTATCTAGAGGTTAAAACGTGATCAAATTTGTATTATTTTTCTCTGCCGTTGCTGAATATATTTCTCGGATAAGCGCGCACCATACAATAATAGTTTCCAATGAAAGAATCAATGCGGATGAACTAGATGAGTTTTCCACCTGCTAGGGATAGCCTCTAAATTCAATCTTATTACTATCAAACATTTTCCAAATAAAAGAATACCTGGGGGGAAATAATAAAAACGACTGTAATACATTTGGTCATATTTTAGCTTAACTGTTTATGACCTGGATTTAAAGCAACTACATCATTCAACTGAAATAAATCGCATTCCCTACACTTAAAATAATTGTTTCTACTTTTAGCACAAGGCCAGCAATTATCCCAGTGTATTACTAGTACTTTATTTTATCCACTCAGTAAGGATGAAAGGCAATGTTAACCTCAGCTGGATTTGAACTCAGATCATAAAGGGCCGTAACCCTCTGCTGCAAAACATGGCGTCCGATCCTCTGCCGATACTGCCAATCCACACCTAAAATAATAGTTTCTACTATTGGCACCAGGCCAGCAATTAAATCAGTGCATTACTGGTACTTTATTTTATCGACCCCGTACGGATGAAAGGCAAAGTTAACCTCGGCGGGGTTTGAACTCAGATCATAAAGGGAGGTGACTCTATGCTTCAAAGCATGGCGGCCGACCCTCTACCGATACTGCCAATCCACCGCCCTCTAAAATAATTGTTTCTAGTTCAGGCACAAGACCAGCAATCACCAGTGCATTACTGGTACTTTATTTTATCCACCCCGTAAGGATGAAAGGCAAAGTTAACCTCGGCGGGATTTGAACTCAGACTGTAAATGGACGTAACTATGCTAGAAAGCATGGCGTCCAACCCTCTCCCAATACTGCCAATTCACCGCCCTCTAAAATAATGAAGTTTAAATAAGCATGGAAAGACAACAATTGTATTCTTGATTTTTATATAACATCTTTACTTGACGCACAAATTGTAATAGATTTATGTAAATAATCGGATTGTTACACTATGGAATCATAATAGCGGTTCAAATGACGGAGCATTCCACAAACGTATAATTATGACATCATTTTCTGGAAGCTTCTGAACAGTGACTCAGTTTGTGACAGACATATAATTGAAAATACAGGTACAGTCACCATTATTGGCTGTATATTAATTTATGTTGTGCATTTCAACCAGAAATGGATTAAATGTCAGATGACCATATAGCTTATCAGAGGATTTGTACTGGGAACTTTATGATTGTGAAGTGAACTTCTCAACCATTTCATAAATAAATTTGGACAAAGCCATCCAATCGAAACACACACACATTTTTTCTAACACATTCATTAGAATTGAATTACACAAGCATATATATATATATATATATATATATATATATATATATATATATATATATATATATATATATATATATATTGGGGGAGAGAGAGAGAGTGAGAGACGGAGACAGATAGGGAGAGAGACATACATATATGATTGTATATGATAGAGAAATACTAGTCAGCCTCCGTTGATAAACTGATTAGATCGTCTTTATTTCAATTGATATGTTACATTCGCCTCAATTAAAAACATTATCTAATGATGTGTGACACATTTTCACGAATGTTTTTCTTAATAAAGACAAATGTTATGTCTTCTATAATTAAAGTGTAATAATAGTCTACAATATAATATTGGTAGCAGGAAATTTCCTATTTGAAACTTACTATTGGACAGCAGGGGATCTTCTATGTAACACTTGTCCTATTCTGAGCCGGGAAATTACCTCGCTTTCAAATTACAGTCTTTAAAAATGTAGACATTTGTTAATAAAGTCTAGGTTGTATTAGAAATTTGAAATAGGCATGGCTTCAATATCATCATTCTTACATTATTACTGAAGTATCTGTGATATTAATCTGGCTTGCTATAAATATCGGTGTCTCTAATAATACTTTACAATATAAACGGGTAGTCGAAGGAAAGAATAAATATTTAATTAATATTCTAATTAGCCGAAGCGTCTGTCTTTGGTTGTACCATCTGTTTGGATACAGTATTCTCAGTCATTCCTGTTTCATCGCATGAAAAAAAACATGAAATTATATATTCGTTTCTTAGTATATTTTATTTAACTTCTCAAAATAGAAAGCAAACTCCGTCATAATTGAACTAAGGGCTAACTAATTCTCTTTCAGAGATGAGTTAGTAGAGTTGGCATATCAAAAATGAATATTATAATATACAATACACAACGTTAGAATGGCTGAGTTGTGTAATCTATAAGCATTTTCTCTCCAAATACGTTAAATATGTGGTTCTATTCTCAAATATAAGCCTGTTTTCATGTTTTCTATTAAGGATTATTTCATTTACTATATTACGTTGTTCATATTAAAACTTAATTTGCTCATAATAATTGTTTCTACTCTTGGCACAAGGCGGGTAATTATCCAGTGCATTACTGAAACTTTATTTTATCGACTTCCTAAGGATGAAAGACAAAGTTAACTTCGGCGGAATTTGATCTCAGAATGGCAAGGGCCTTAAGTCTATGCGTCAGAGCATGGCGTCCGACCATCTACCGATACTGCCAATCCACCAATAATGATAGACGTGGAGAGCGGGAATGATGGAGTCACATAGAGATATATATGAAAGCGTATATAATATGTATGTGGAGGCACGTGGCCTAGTGGTAAGAGTGTTGGACTTACGATCATACTGTCGTGGGCTTGATTTCTGGGTTGTGTGTTGTGTTCTTGAGCAAAACACTTCATTTCACGTTGCTCCAGTATATTCAGCTGGAAATGAGTACCAGCAACATCTGGAGGTTTAACCCTGCGATGGACTGGCGTTCCGTCCAGTGGGTAGTATTGTACTCTCATTCGCTTCACGTCATGAAACCGGGATAAGCACCGGCCAAATTAGCCTTGTGACCATATCACACCAATATAAGGAATAACAAACGTATTATAATTTCATCAATCACCACCTAAGTTTGCTAATTGTTTTTTAAACAAAGATAACAATATTATAATATTGTATAACGAGGTTAAATAGTTTCATTAATTTTTACCTCTGTAATTTATATTCTCTTATGTAACCCCGATGAAATGCATTGGAGTCTATTTCATGCGTACATTATTCATTCTAAAGTGATGCCCTGCAGGCATTATTGAACAGTTAGTAGACACAACTCCCAAAACTGGTGGACACATATGTTATCTTGTTGACCTCAAAACGACAAAAGCAAAGCCGACTGCTATGCAGTTTGATCGTAACCTAAACAATTAAATATAATTAAGCAGTGTGTCCAGCGTTTTACCTATTTTATCAATAAATCACACTCTCTACTCTACAGTAATAAAAATACCATTCGTGTGCATGTGTTTATATCATTCATTTGGTTTGTGTTTAGTAATATAACTACTTTTCCCATTCTTTAGATGATGTTTAGAGCATACCTTAACTATGATTCTTAAATAAACATACCATGGAGTCGTTTTGGAATAATATAAATATTTCAAAATAATCAGCTTATTATTTTAGAACCAGGGTGGTGTGATGTGATCCATATTACTCAGGTTTAAAGGAATTAATATAAAACCAGGTATTCGCTGTTTAACCTGAGAGTAACACATATATGAAGCGATGTGACCGACAATATGAAGCGATTACTACCCGTAATATAATCAATAATAAAATTGTGGAGCGTCAGCTAGGTAGTAATAGATATGATCTGTGATGTGTATTCAAAATAGAAACTATGAAACAGATGCAATCTAATGTTTTAAATAGACGAAATACGCTAGTGCACAAGAAATATACTTTTTTATACATCAGTTTACTAGAAACCAAGAAAATGCTGTATGATCATGTACTATTATATTTTTACTTACCAATCTGATGATGCTTCATCGACAGATTAACAGAGAGTCGACTAGAAATAGCTCATGATCATCTTTGCTAGGCTACATAATGAAGCGATTCGTGCTTAAAACCAATATTTTATTTCTGTAAAAATTTAGCACACTTCAAACTAAAGGTGATTTCGTTCAAGGAAGCTATACAATGCAAGCCACATTTATTTCTGAAATATATCTGAAAAAAAGTAAAATTGAGAGAGAAGGAATTAATACGTGATATTTTACAACTGACGTATCACAGGGAAGGATAAGATCATTTAATTTGGAGCCAAAACACAAATTTCTTGTAGCCTGGAGGCTGTGAGACAGGAAATTGTCTATATAAAGAAATACAATGCCATTGTTAAAGAAAAAGAAAAAATAATTTTTATGGCGTATTTCAATGGTAGGCGTTTCCAAATTATATTGGGTATTTGTGAGAAAAGTGAAGTTATGCTATATCGAAAATTTTCCGGATATGGGAGAAATATATGAAATTCCTTTGGTATGGAGTGTAATGAATGTAGGTTATTTAAATAGAATAATGAAACAGAAATAATTTAAAATTTTACTATTATATTCACGACTTCAACTTATCGTAATCGGTAATGAAGCATTGATATATAATTCGAATACAGATTTAAAAAATAAAAAAAAACAATATATGATTTCATTGATTTTGTTAAACAGAACAATGTCGATTCATTTTAGTTAGAAAATTGTTTAGCAGATATGATGCTAATTCTTCCGGTGAAGGAAAGGGAGGAGCCAGAATTCAGCTGAGTAAAGATTCCGTTTTGGTTCTTGTTCTTACTTGGAGTACTCGTAAGTATTAATACAAATTTGCTGACGTAAACATTCCTAAGATTAAAGTGAAAACAATAATATTTTTCATTCTAGGATTGATATTAAAATATTGCCACTGGGCTGTCGTGGTTCAAGAGCATTGATAAGTTGGATTACATTGTGAAGAAGGGCCATTAGAAATTTCATGTCGAACTCTTAATCAGAGGTTATATAACTTGTTTTTTGTAGTGTATTGTTCCGCAATGATCAGATCTCTCCACTGCATACCAACTGGTCATTCAATTATATATATATATATATATATATATATGTATGTGTGTGTGTAGTAATAATAATAATTGTGAAGACTAAAATCCAAAGATGGCTCGATAAGAATAAATATATATTCAAATAACAGATTCCGTTAAGGGTGAAAGCAGCGATTCTTTGCTTAAGCTTTAATCTGTTATTTTAATATATACATATATATATATATATATACATATATATATATATATATATATATATATATATATATATATATATATATATATATATATATATATATATATACATATATATATTAGAAAGTGAGGGTTTTTTTTACCAAATGAAACATAACCGAGGTGTCCGACACGAGTGAAAGTATAAAGAAAAAAAATGAAATCAATAATGCAACTTGAGTCTTGTTTTGAAAAAATATATATATTTATTTGGTTCCTTTACCGGTTTCGCAGTTCTGCTTTACAAAAGTAGATTTGAGATGGAGGGTCTGTGGTTTTTCCCACACATATATATATATATATATGTATATATATATATATAGAGAGATATATATATATATATATATATGTGTGTGTGTGTGTGTGTGTGTGTGTGTGTGTGTGTGTGTGTGTGTGTGTGTGTGTCTATGTCGTTGTCATAACAAAAGTCCGAGGAGCTTTGATTTCAGAGTCGGGCCCGATTGATACAGATCCAAACGTCTGCTAATCAATCGCGAAACTGGCGTCACACCATAATAAATGTAATTGTAGAAATTTAACACCCCTGTCCATGTTGTTTATATATATATATATATATATAATTAGTCCCCAAATCCACAAACAAAGGCTCTGCATTCTAATAAATATATCCTGTACAGGTAATCACAGTGTGTATACATTTTTGGGAAAAATATATATACGCACATAAACACACGCACATGAGAGATCTTTATATGACACCATTTTTTCAATGGTAAATTGTGTAAGTCAAGTGCATGTGTCAAGATACATGGATTTTCTTTCAAGCAATGAAACTGATTATTTTTTATATCTGCCTGATTAAATTTGGTAACGCTGGAAATTTATTTCAGATATATTTAATCATTATGTAATTACTATACTGATGCATTATTATATTAATTATTATCCGTATTGTTTATCACACAGGTGTCTTATGCATAGCAGGGGAAATAGAAATAGATGTTCATGAATAGTAATATATGTTTATTTTATTCTTTTCTCAAAATGTAAAAAAAATGTAAACCTTTGTTAAATTATATCTATTCGAAAATAATTAGCAGCTAGAAAATTAACCCACACAATGACGGGGCACACACACACACACATTCATATACAACCACACACACACGTATGTATATATATATATATATAAAAGGAAGGAAATGTGGTAAGGAACGAGATGGACCATAACGCACCAAAGTACTCAATACTTAAGGTAGTAGAGTGGTTAATAGGAACAAGTATGACCCCGACGGCAGAGATGAAGGCGTTTCGACGGCTAATTCTGGACTGAATTAGCCGTCGAAACGGCTTGAGCTCTGCCGTCGGGGTCATACTTGTTGCTATATATATATATATGTATACGCACGCACACACAAACTCAGAAGCAGATAAAAAGACACACATGCATGTCTCTCTCTCTATCTCTATCTCTATTTCACTATCTTTATGTCTTCCTCTGTGTCAATGAACTTTGTAATATCTACTTGGGATATATAATATTCAAAATATCTATATTTGAGAATCGAAATGTCTGATATGTTATCGATTCCAGATTGAGGCACAGATCGATCGTGAAACTCACGTCAAATATGATTAAATATATTGATGGTATATTGATATATATATATATATATATATATATATATATATATATATATATATATATATATATATATATATATATATATGTATATATGTATATATATATATATATATGTATATATATATATATATATATATATATATATCGCGATAAATTAACGGAGGCATAGACCTTCGCTATTCCCTGTAAATAATGTGCTCAAAGGAGAAGAAATCCTGAGCTCTTTAAAATACAATATGTTGAAAACGTAACACACCAGAGAGAGATATACAGCGCATGTATATCTCTCTCTGGTGTGTTACCTTTTCAACATATTGTATATATATATTTATATATATATAGTAACTAGTGATTGGTCCTTTATGCTCTGAGTTCAAATCTCGCCGAGGTTAACTTTGACTTTAACCCTTACGGGGTCGATAAACTAAAGTACCAGTAATACACTGGTGGAATTGCTGGCATTGTGCCAGAAGTAGAAACAATTATTATTAACACCTTGCATTTGAAGACTACTTATAATGATGTAGTGTAGAGCGCAGAATCCAACAAATGTAGCCGGCCACTATTATTAGCGTTGAATGCTGAAACTGGTGAGGCATGAGTAGCTAAGTATTAAACAACAATACACTACAGTATCTGTCATTCCCTGTTTTCTCAACGTTACATTTCTTATTCTATTTCCTGAAGAAGTATGAGCATTCGCTATCTTTAAAAAAAATTACAATATCAGACACACATACACGCACGGACGCACGCGCTCACACACACACGGACGCACGCACACACCCACTCACACATCAAACAGGTATGTGTACGTGCGCGTCTCTCTATCTCTAGCCTGCCTCTCTTTCTATATATATATGTGTGTGTCCCCACGTGGGTTCAGATAACGGTCAGTTCCTTAGCTTTCTATAGAACTAAATGCCTTTTGAAAAAGTGACTTCCTTCTTCGATCATCATA
>OZ024758.1:18929829-18934829 GCA_964016885.1 Eledone cirrhosa
TCCTTCTATAAAATAAAAAAAAATATTCTGCCATGTATTGAGTACCTTACTTACTGTGGTTATCCCCGACTCAACCCGGGACCTACGTATATATATATATATATATATATATATATTCAAATTCAACGAGATCTACACCCAAAATGAGGGAGCATCCATTGGCGTCAGCATAGCTGGTGACGTTACCAACCTTTTTATGGTATGGTGGGAAAGGAGACTCACAGATCTCCTTGATGAGAGCTCCATATACCTCGTCATGTACTCTCGTTACGTAGACGCCATCAATATAGTAATAAGGAGATCCCCACGCGAGAGTACTAACACGTTTGATTTAGAACGTAGCACAATGGAAATCATACAGCAGATAGCTAATTCCATACACCAGAGTATTACTGTAACTATCGACTACCCTTCCAAACACCATAACAATAGACTACCTGTATTAGACACGGAACTCAGGATTAACACTATAGACGAGAGAGCCCAAATTCTCCTCTCACACTATGCTAAACACATGGCCTCCAAATACCTGATACTCAAACACTCAGCAATGTCCAGTAGAACTAAGTTTAATATTCTGTTCGCAGACTTGGTACGAGTGATGAAAAACGTGTCCCGCATGTGCGACCCAACAGAAATGGAGAGACACATCCAACACTTCATCAACCGCATGCAATTCTGTGGCTACAACCAAAGAGACAGAATCAGAGTTTACGAAGGAGCCACGGAGAAATATAAGACCCTCATAGAACTGGACATGAAAGGAATTTGCCCATTATACAGGAGCAAATCATGGAATAGGTTAGATAGGACTAGACATAAGATAGGGAAAGCCATCTCATGGTACGACAATCAGAGATACCAGAGTTTCATGTTTGTGGACGCTATCCCTGGAGGGAAATTAGCTAACCAGTGTAGAAACGCCCTGAGAAAGACCCACTTAAAGATTAAGGTGGTAGAAAAGACAGGAACCACCATAAAATCCATGATCAGCAAAACCTACCCTTTTAGGAAAGCCCACTCTACTAATAGGAAACGTATTATATGTAAAGTAAACCCCCGGATAAACTGTAAAACTAGAAACATAGCCTATAGCATAAGATATACAGAGGGTACTTGCAGAAACATGAGAACAACATACATAGGCGAGACAGCTCGTAGCATAGGTGAAATGATAGACCAACACTGGTTAAAAAAAGGAAAAAACGGTTCAGTACTGTACGAACATGCCAGACAACAACACAACGGTAATATAGACAACATAGAAATTAGAATAATATCTAAACATAGAAATGTCCCAGCAGATAGGCAAATCAGAGAAGCTAGCGAAATAGAACTTAGAAGGCTAAGGCTAAACAGAAAAAATTAATGGAATAACAACAACACCCAAACAAAGAACACTGACCTAAGAGAAGTATAAATAATTAAATATATACATACATAAGCACAATAACAACAAACACATATAAACACACACTAGTAAACTAAGATAGAATACAATAACCAATACACAGTCACCGAAACACGAACACACATCAAACAAAACATTATACACGCACGCAAACGCATGCGCAGAGAAGACAAACAAAAAAAAAAATAAATAAATAAACAGACTAAATAAAGATGGCTTCGGCATACAATACAACGGGAGGAAACACAATAGCACCACTGACGATGTTGCAGATGTGCAAAGAAAGAACTGTGTTAGACTATATATATGTGTTTGTGTCTATATTGTTTCTGTATTTTTGACCGTTGGTCAGTCAATGGTAACATTGAGGACCGAATAAATAAAATTAACCGATATAAAAGACAGAGAAGCCAAAATCAACCAAACAGTGAGTGTGTTCTGTTATTAATTCTGGCAATAGTATTACACAAATATGACCTTCCCCAAGTATAACAATATATATGTATATATATATATATATACATATATTCATATATATATATATATATATATATATATATATATATATATATATATATATATATATATACATATATATACATACATACATATATACATATATACATACACACATATATATATAAATACATACACATATACATATATATATATATATATGCATATAGATATAAATTCCAATATATATATATGCATATAGATATAAATTCCAATGTATATATATATATATATATATATATATATATATAGAGATATATAGATATATATATATATATATATAGATATAAATTCCAATACATATATATATATATATATATATATATATATATATATATATATATATATATATATATTGGAATGTCTAATGCAGTAGTTGATAAAACCGTTAGTGATTCGCACTAAATGCTCAAAGGTATATAATTAGTCCTATCATTTTCACAGTTCCTGTTCAAATGCCGCTGCGATCAACTTCATATATTAGCTATTCGTATCGGGAAGATATAATATCCTTCAATCAACCCAGAGGCTGGAATTGCTCGCCACTTACCTCCTTATTTATTCTATAGATATGTAAGAAATATGTATTTAGAAATGTTTAAAATATAACTCACATGTTATATCTTTAGTTTTTAATGCATTATATAGTACAACTATTTCTGTTTCCTTTTCTGAGTTAGCTTTCAATCGTGTCTCTGCCAGATTTTCCTAAAGTTGAAGTCAGGGGAAAATAATGGTTTCTTATATTGGCACAAGGCCACCAATTTTGGTGGAGAGAAAAGTCGATTGAATCGGCCCCAGTGCATGACTGGTATTTATTTTATTGACCCCGTAAGGATGAATGGCAAAGTTAACCTCGGCGGGATTTGAACTCATATCATAAAGTGCCGTAACTCTATGCTGCAAAGCATGGCGAAAAAACCCTCTATCGATAATGCCAATCCTCCGCCCTGCTGTCGGGGGGAAATAATAGAAGGGACTTATACTGTGTGAGATCCCTCTAACCATGTGCCTCATCGAAAGCAAATAGACTGGGTCTAGCACGTAAGATGCATAATTCTTTATTCATGATAATACGTTAAACACCTTTATTGTTATAACATGTCCTTCAGCTCGTCCTTGAATATTTTAATGAAGTCTGAATCAGTTACGAGCAACACGCGTGTGTACTTTGTCTGAGGATATATTGTCTTCACTTGCTCTGTTTTAATAAAGCAACATAAGCTGTGTTGTATCTAACCCTTTGTATAGGTTTCCACTTCTAATTTACTGTCGGCATACGCAAAACCCTTCGAAGAATGACGACATCTATATTCATTTACTCACCACCAAATATTGTTTAAATATTTAGACTCAATGCCAAAAAGCGTGAGAGGAGGGGAATCGAATAAATTTAATTACCAAATAATGTAAAAAAAGCAAAACAAAAAAAAAACTGATGCGTGTAACAACCTTACTGCTTGGCCAATGAACTTTACAATTCACTAGTTAAAGGTAGGAAAAAATAATTAAAATAGACAAGAGTGCCTCTTATGTCGTGTGGGCAGGCCGCTCAATTTATGTATTATTATGTGCATATCAAACTGTTGACATGACGTCGCACTGAATTTAAGATATATTTGGTTAAAGCAGAAAACATTCTACGAAGTGTATGGATAAATTAAGATTCATCATTGTTACAGGTATACAGACACATGATTTTTCGAGTTAAGTATTGTATGATTTGAAATTATGAGCGAAATATGTATTGATTAAGTTTAAAATGAAATTATTTCATGAACTTTGTTCTTGAAACTGCAGAACATGTATCAAACAGAGGACACCTAAATTACTGATTAAAATGGCTTTATATCACCTAATATATTAAAAACACACTAATGGCAATAATAGTAAATCAGTCGAACAGATGATGTAAAATTGTTTGTCATTCTGTTTCATTTCGTTTCAAAGTCTCACTCATGCTGCATTATCTAAAATATTCCGGAAACGTCGATTAGCAACGATTTTACATTTTCTAGAATTTATTTGCACCCACGTATAACGGATAAACATCTTGAATCGCTAGCGACTGACGTTCTCATATATATATCAATTGAGAGAGGTGCGACATGAGCGCAAATTTCTTAGTGAGACAATGTTTTTATTATACATAATATCATATATGATTCAATATCGGTAGAAGTTCGGAGACCATGCTTTGACGCATAGAGTTACGGCACTTGCCATTCTAAGTTCAAATTCCACCGTGGTTAACTTTGCCTTTCATCATTACGGGGTCGATAAAATAAAGTACCAGTGATGCAGTGGGCAATTGTTAGCCTTGTGCCAAAAGTAAAAACAATTAGTTCATTACACATATAATATTGTACATAATCATAGCATCAAATAAAGCTATATTAATTGAAATATAAAAACATTATAGATTTATATTCTTTTCATGAGCTGACCTTTCGTTACATATTATATTTCTACCTTCTATATTCAAACAGACATCTGAAATCTGTGCTTAAGGGGTTCCCATTGCAATCTTAGGAAATAACTGTTTCTACTTTTGGCACAAGGCCAGCAATCATCCCAGTGTATTACTTGTACGTTATTTTATCGACCCGGTAAGGATGATGAAAGGTAAAGTTAACCTCGGCGGGATTTGAACTCAGACCGTAAAGCGCCGTAACTCTATGCTGCTAAGAATGGCGTCTGACCCTATACCGGTTCTGCCAATCCACCGCCCTAGGAAATCTTAGGAAATAATGATGTTGGAAAGAGAGCCATTTTTTTCCATCTATAGCAGTATTTTAGCTGGTTTTCTAAACATTAAGACATCGACTGTCGTTACGGTTAATTTCTGCGTTAGGGATTCCTCCATTATCATATATATATATATATATATATATATATATATATATATATATATATATATATATATATATAAATGTATATAGAATTCACAAGTATCATAGGTATGTTCAAAGCATGTATTACATTGAGCTATGTTCAAAGCATTTATTACATTGAGCTATTTATCTTACTGGTAATAAAGTAGTAATAAATTACTGACCTTCCCTGTTTATGG
>OZ024758.1:18947329-18965425 GCA_964016885.1 Eledone cirrhosa
GTCCCATTTACTGCTCAATTGGAAAACACAGAAAAAGCAAAGCAGGTAAAAGTAACTGCAAAGAAAGAACTGCTACAGAAACTGGCTAAGAAATGGCAAGAAAAGCCTCTGTATGGAAAATACCCAGCAAGAGCTAAGAATCCTGATGTTGACAAAACGTTAACCCATCAGTGGTTGGCAACCTCTGAACTGAAATCGGAGACTGATCAGTGTCTGCCAATAAAAAATTACCAAGCCAACATAATAAAAAATGGATGCAGTCCATTATGCCGTGTATGTAAAAAACAACCAGAGACCATTGATCATATAATTTCAATGTGCAGTCCTATAGCTCCAATCGAATACCTAAACATGCATGACAGAGCTGCACAATACATACATTGGATAATGTGTAAGCATTTTGACCTGCTCCATCAAAAGAATTGGTGGGGGCATCAACCACCACCCGTACTTGAAAAAGATCACATCTCAATCTTGTGGAACTTTAGCATCCAAACAGACCGAAAAATAAATGCAAATAGACCTGATATAATACTGAAGGACTTTAAAAAGAGGGTATGCCTGCTAATTGATATGTCCGTTCCAATAGACAAGAATGTATCTATAAAAAATATTTGAAAAATTGAGCAAGTATAAGGACCTGGAGATAGAAATTGGAAAAATGTGGAAATTGAGAACTAAAACAATACCAGTGGTTGTAGGCGCTCTGGGAATGATACCTAAGGGGGCTAATGATTACTTATCGCAAATCCCAGGAAACCCGCGTATAGGAGAAATACAAAAGATAGTACTAATGGGAACTGCCCATATACTAAGGAAGATTCTGTCAATATAAGTACATCACAAGTCTAAACACCTAAAGATGCATGTGTGTGTATGTATGTTCTTTCTTGAACATGGCGGACCTTGTTTTCTCTTGAGGTCACTGGTTGTGAATTGGTGATAACTCGTATGAACATAAAGCAAGATAGATGCAACCATAATAATACTAATAATAATAATGATAATAATAATAATAATTATTATTACTATTATTATTAATAGCAGGAACATTAATTGTAGCAGCCATGATATTGGCTAACTTACGTCTTGATGGTTAGGTACAACTAGATTAATTAACTATTGAATTAATTATTTCAGAATCGTTAACTACATCTAACTTGAAATTAGGTATAATTAAATAGAATTGAATTGTTTTAGAATATGATTAATTTGCAGAATAGTTTGTTTTAAACTTAATTCATTAAATAAACATTAAATCATTATTGCATGACCTGTTTGACTATAATACGCTCTGGGAAATTACATCCGTTCGATTTTAAATATTTCTAACACGTTATAGAACGCCCTTGCTAACTTACCCTGGCACTAAATTGAAACATTCATAATTGAATCACCTATTATTCTCAAAGTAACTATGAATTCAACCCAAATTCATATATACGGGGTGGGCCAGAATCCATGACTCGCTTCTTAGGTATATTATTTAACATGCTTAATTTATTGTTATCGTATTGTTTTAATTTATTATTTTATATCTTAATATGCTTAGCAGTTTTCTTGATTTATATTTTTATTTCTTAATATGCCTAACAGGTCTTTTTATTTATATTTTTCTAAATTTGATAAACCAGGGCACATCCTTTGTTAGGCTTGGAAAAACGTGTTGAATGTGTGAGATTAATTGCTAAAACAAACATCATTGAAGTCTGCAGCGTAATGGAAGCACCTTATGTGTCAAATTTGTACATTTATGTGATTACCGTATCTTGCTCATGATCTTGTCTGTATATGGTATTATATTCCTTAACTTCTTTTGTAACATTTTGTATTAATAGATCTATAAATAATCAAGTGAGTCATGAATTCTGGCCCACCCTGTATATTATGGAGACTACAAACGAATCACCATCAACATCGTCATCATTTACTCTCCAATTGTCCTGCTAGCAAGTGTTGGATTGATCGTCACAGAACGACTCATTAAGTCAGTGGTGCTAATCACCTCATATACATAACGGGGGGGGGGGGGGTCGGATCTCAGAGGAGAATGATTAATAGAAACGGCTGGGGGATTACACTTGTGTTAGACTGTCGTACACTTCTGGAGAGATTATTTTACTCTCATTCGCTTCAGGCCTCAGAAATCAGGATAAACACCGGGCTGATGAACTCCGAGTTTCGAAACCAACTTGAGAACTTAATAAATAAATCTAATCCAATATGAAGCATTAATGGGCAAGAACAATTTAGCTTTTGACAGAAACATTTCATGTACATGTATACTGTTAGCTCTGTTAAACGTTATGAAACATTGCTAGTTACGTTTATACCCTTTTCAAATTTATTTACATAATGTTTTCTTGCCTGATATGCATAACATATCGTGAAAGTTTACGTGAAATTCGTTTCTTATGAATAGACTATTTCCAGAGAATATATCGATTGATGATCTGATTATATTAGTAAATTAATAGGTATTATATAGAAACATACATGTGGGTGATTATGTGCGTGACCCATATTCATTTACATAAGTATATATTTGCAAATATCCGTACATTTACCTACATAATTTCATGTATTCATGTACACGTACTTGCACATTTGCTTCTTTTCACCGGTATACACGCCCCCCCCCCCCACACACACACACAAATGCATTCTGGACAAACAGGCACGCATGTGTATGTAGAAAAAAGAAAATCCGTTCGTTGTTAAAATACCCATTCAAAAATAACATCACGCTAAACGATAATTTGAATTAATTTAATAGTTTCATAAGTCGAGATAAAATAAATGTAAAATAGTAATAAAATATATTCTGACATGATCACGGAATCATTATGCAGCAGAATGATTTACATGGCTAGGTTTATTGAGTATTCTTATTAAAACGCTAGAAATCCCATTGTAGATGCAAAATGTTACCGAGTCTTTACCCAGGGAAATTAATTCGTCCAGCTGAAACAATGCTCAATTCCTAAGATTTCTCTAACTTAAATATTAAATCTGGAGTCATAACTTCCATGAAGTATCATTTATGTCAACAGACACCATTCTACAATTTTCTTGATTTTCTTAACGTATGATATGATATATTTGGTTTGAACATTACTCACAAGATTCCTAAACTTTTACAAATATTTCTGGTCACTTTTATTCTTTCTACATATTCATAATTGTTTCTACTGTTGGCACAAGGCCTGGGAATTAACCAGTACATTACTGGTACTTTATTTTATCGACCCCGAAAGAATGAAAGGCAAAGTTAACCTCGGCGGGATTTGAACTCAGTCCGTAAAGGGACGTAAACTATGCTGGAAAGCATGGCCTCCGACCCTTCCCGAAACTGCCAATCCACCACCCTACATATTCCTAAAGGCTCTTTGACTTATACAGATGTTATCCTGACTATATCTTATTACCATTTCAACATCATTTTAGGTATATTCTTTTAGCACAAGTAAATTGAATTTACCTTTTTGTTGTCAAGATAAATGTAAATCGCATTTTATTATTGGAAAATAAAAGCATGTTTTTGTGCATATCTCGTTTAATCATGCAGGAGGGTAATAGTATAACTATGTATTTGTGCAAATGTGTTTATTCTTGAATATATACAAATGAAATGGTTTTATATAAAGAGACAACTGTCTATACAAAGGAGGGTTTCAGATATTCATCGGCATTACAGTTATAAATACGTATCACACGAAATTATCCATGTATGATTTATCCACATACCAGTCTGTGTATGTATGTGTGTGTTTTTGTGTGTGTATAAATATCTTTCAACTCATATCTGTGTGCATAACTATCATTTGACTCTTATGTGTATGCAACTACATTTATATATGTATAAAATGCAAGTGTGTGCATATATACATATATATATATATATATATATGTGTGTATGAGTGTGTGTGTGTGTGTGATTGTGTGTGTTGAGATATATATATATATATGGGTAGACAGACACATCGTTGAGTGAGAATGTATGAGCACATAAACATATATATATATATATATATATGTGTGTGTACAAGAGCGTGTACGTATTCATACATACATGCAGATAGAAATCTACGTGTGCAAAACGACGAATTGATAAGCTAGACCTCGCCACAGTTGAAGAGTCAGGCGAAGCGTTTTCTATTTTTCTGATAGGTAATTCTTTTCAAATCCATTCCATTTTGCTTTTTGAGATATATAATAACAATGAATTTAGTCATGAAATATTTTTAAACAAAAAAACATTATTTCGTTTTCTTTTTTGTGTGATTCATTACTGTGAAACCCATCGTTACTATGTGTTCAATGTCACGATATATTTTCTACATTCATATGTCTGTCTCTTATGTACGAATAGTGTTTGCATACACATAGAGTACCTTCCATCTAATGCATTCAAACACTCATTTAATCTATTAACCGCATGCGAATATTACTTACTAGCAGTGGTACCCGGCGTTGCACGGGATAATGTATTGTGAAATATATAACCGCCTTAGCTAAGCTTAGTATTGCCACAACCATGGCTGGCAAAGAAGTAAGGGTATGCTGGTGCGTACGTAAGCAACACTGTGCCTTAAAACGTGAGGAAGAAGTTGTGTGCACTTACCAACTGTTTGGGGAATGAGTGTGAGATTTGTCTTGAGCAAGGGTCGCAGAATAGCCGGATGCAGCAGACATATAGACATATATTATAAGGGCGCGTTTTGGACGCTGAGCGAATTGTAGGAAGTGACGTAATGCAGACAGCGAGTCATACAGACAGATAGTATAAGGGCGCGGCGTTATACGTATGTAACTATCTAAACAGAGAAAGACTAAGAATTATCGATAGAGATCGCTAAATCGCCTAGTCCGGTCCCTAGGGCATTGACAATTTGAATTGTGTTTGGCTCAGAAGACTCCCGGCAACATAAGTATTGCATGTGTAAAGTTTGAAAACAGTCGGTTGGTTGCTTCTCTAGTTTTAGATATTCATACTCACACACACACAGACATCCTCAGTTTTACATATATAGATAACAATTTTACCTGAAATTTATTCATATATTTTTCACAGATCCTTCTAATATTTTGAGGTTACAGAGTAAAGCAAAGGTAAGGTGATTCTCTTACTCATATTTTAGGCCCTATTAAAGTTATTGTTTTGCAATGCATCTAAATAAATGTTCCGTCTACATTTACCAGATGTTTATATTTTTTCGAATTTACATAATCATTTTCTTGTATAAAATATGTCAATTCTAATTGACCCACCACATATAGCATAACGTTTCATGCTCTCAAACTAAGACGTTTGAATTACAGTTCAAGAGGTGTTGGACATTGGCCGTGTTTTGATACTTCAAATTCTCATACCATAGATTACAGGCGGCTCAAACTTTCAGTATGACATTGTGTTGTGTTGACGGAATAAATTATGAATCCTGTCCCGCAAATTTGAAACCCCAGCCTTGTCTTGATGTATTCTAATAGAACACTTTTCATAACAATGTACTGGACTTTGGAACTCGTTTTAATATTTTAAGCTTATTTTAATTTTAAAAAAAACAGCAAAATATTACATGGTAAAAAGTCGTTCAACAAATCGAGTGTTCTCAAGAACCCCCACCCCCCCATGAATTTGATATTATGTTGGTACAATAACCATTGGTAATTATATTTTAACATTAATTAATCTCTTCGAGCAGACAGATCGCGGTTGTAACCTAATCGAAAACAACAATGGAGGCTTAAAATAATTAAATTATCCGTGCCTGTATATTCAAATGCAAGAGTTTGTGGTATTCCAACAGCACTCTCTAGTTTATCATGTGTACGCGCTGAGAGTAAAATACGTATTTATATAACCTAAAACACGTAGGTAGTTACTTTTAACAAATGATTGTACGGTTCATAGTCGATATTAGCAGAGGACATGTGATAGTGTTTATTGAATATTCTGAAACGTAATATATTTGTTTCCAGTTCATACACAGAAATAAAAATAATAATATAGGAGCTGTAATTGAATTGGATATTCAACGAACCACATAATCTACACTCTATACCGGTCCTCTTTTCTGTTCCCATAACATACAAATAAAACAGTCACCATTCATATCAAGGTATTTCGTTTACTTTACGGCTTGAACGTTCAACACCTTCAATTTATCGTTAGGTAGTATGTTAGTAAATTTTATGTTTTTTGGTGATAATTAACGTATATTACAATTGAAATAACACCATTTCGTACAACAGGGAAAAGAAAATCTGATTATGAAAATATAATGAACGTAGTGTTGAATAAATTTTGTTATCTCAGTATCTTTTACTTCATTCATATAACACCACACAAACTTTTCTTCTCAGCTTTTTATTTTCTTTTACATAAATATTTCTCAAGCTTATCCATTGATCAGTTTCTGTTTCTCTTAAATTTGGAAAAAGCGTTGAATTCGTAGCACTAAAAATGTGTAACTAAGAAGAGTTCATTTGTGTTAAATGTATATTTCTTTCCGTTATTATTGTTTTTATTATCTTTCGTTTATATATGTATATATTTATATATTTATCCCTTTAAATTGCCAGCCAGTTCAATTTCACGTTAACCCTAATTCTACATCTTATTCAAATTGTTTTAAATTGCCTAGCTAAGGAAGGGGTGGAAATTTAAAATAAACTTATCACCAGTTGAGTAATGCGTATGAGAACATTTTGTTTTGTTCTACCTTTCAATACAAGGGTTATGTTAATGAAATGTACAAATGTTTGAGAACCATACATTCTTAATAACGTTTACCTGAAATTGTTAGCAGCAAGAGGTGATATAAACATTGTTTTGTGTATTGTATACGTTATTTATTTAATGGAAATTGTAATAAGTTTCTATTTCCAAAATAATATTAACTTGTTCATATTGTATGTAGCAGAGTATTTGAGCACGTGTGCGTGTGTTTATGTATATGTTGTTATGTATTATTAGAATCATGCTGCTTAAATTAAGAGCTGTTACAAAGGTAAATCTATGAGGATCTCCACCAAATTTCATGAAATATGAGGGTCGGCTAAAATGTTCATAGACTGACCAAGATACACTGTTGGAATAAACAAATAAGTTTTATTTTTCAACATAGTCCCTGGAAAGAAATAATACAGTTATTACTAAGTAAAGTTATAATTAATGCATGCACGATTTCACAGCTTTAGCATCACTCCTTCATAGTTAGATTAATAACTTTCAGCCGACCCACTTCCAATTTCATGCAACGTATTTAAAATCAACGAAAATGGATACACACAACATGGCTCTGCCTATCAATGTTGGTAAAAAACAGTTAGATATGATGCATGGGCACTTGTACCATAGTGTTTATATATTCATATTAGTAGAATTATCTTCACAATGGAAATAATATGCCTCATCACATGGAATGCCAGTGCAGTATGGACATATTTGTATACATTATTTTTGGTGGATTGGCAGTATCGGTAATGGGTCGGACGCCATGTTTGACGAATAGAGTTATTACGGCCCTTGCCATTATGAGTTCAAATCCCGCCGAGGTTAACTTTGCCTTTCATACTTATGGGTTCGATAAAATAAAGTACCAGTAATACACTGATAATTGCTGGCCTTGTGCCAAACGTAGAAACAATTAGTTTTCTTTATACCCATTATTTTCTTCATTGACGATGAGATAGCTTAATGATTATCTTTAAATTGCCACGTGTAAATTATTTAAGTCTTCACATATTTGAATTCCATTAACAAATCTCTAGATTTCCCGGCGTTTTTCTTCAAATATACCGAGGAAAGGTGTTAAGGTTTCATTTGTAAGAAAATGTTGAACTTCATTGAGGATATGAGAACTATCTGAAAGGGATAATTTCACGCTAAAATAATGAGTGACATTGTACTTCCGATTATGAATCCCATTGTCCCTCGTCTAGTTTCAGTATACTCTTTCTTTGCAAATGTGTCCTACACTAGTAGGCTCGAATATGGGCCTATAAGTGGGCGTTGGCCATATATTGTTTCATTGCTTTATATAAATCAGAACATTAGTGGCAGGATGCTGTCTCCAGACAGTGCATTGCAGCATTAAGCAACTTAATCAACTGATCATCAAAATCTAGTTTACGAATGAGCACGTACAATAACTGGAAAACAATAATCTATGATATTACGATAAGATTTAATATAATGTTCATTATCTCACATCAATGATAGTTTGTGCTCGTTGGCCAGCAGTGCAAGGGGAGATGAAATATTCCCAATTGCTTTGTGCATTCAAACTACGCATCGACAGTATTGATATCCTCATATGTTGGTCAATAATAAAAATGCACTATATCTGACATCATTAATACATTTGAAACAGTTTTTACCATAATCATATTGTCAATGCAGAATCGTATAACCCGTTTTGCGCATTAGGCAATGTCTGGCGCCTAGAAATGCTCCATATATCTCCACTGTTGTCAGATATTTTAACACAACAGATATCAAGTAAAGGCTTAGATACACAAAATAAGATATTCGTCGCGGCAGAAATGCATATTTGCTTCAACATCAATACAAATTATTTTCTTACGAAAATAGTTATACTCAATTTAATTCAGTCATTAAATATTTGTATTGCTGTCTCGATTAACCAAGGCAACTGTAATTCGACTACTTACATTATATACAATATTATCTGTGACCTATCATTCCTGTATTCAGCAAAGTAAATTTTAAATTGGTGGTAATATAGGGTGTCCCAAAAGTCACTAGGAAATATTATATATATATATATATAAATAAATTTGTCTGGTGGCTTTGTGGACACCCTTTATATACAAGTGTAAATGTATTCATTGTTTTCATGACAGCAATACTTTTAAATAACTTAGAACCTTTATATAATTTCGTTTATTTCATATTACTCATTTTAACTGGAAACTCTGAAAACTTAAAAACTAAAAGAAAATTAATCCTCACTGGACATTGTATGTAGCTACATATCGACATTAGGTAGTACTTGATGAATTGGTGCAGACAACAGAATACATGATATTAGTCATTTTCGTTGAAATAGAAATCTACGCTATTACTAAAATTAATTAACAAAAATGTTGAAGCTTCTTTTTAAGACTTTATGTATTATATATTTTTTTTTATAAAATTACCAATCATCTTCCTTTGTTAATTCATTTATTTAACCAATCTATTTGTTTGTGTAGTGACATGAGCTTTAGATGTATTTAAGACAACAAAAACAACAACAAAACATGCTGCTGATGAACAAACAATCCACGTGAGCCATTATTGATAATTTAATTTACAGTCGTGGTGCATAAATGGAATATATTCTTTTTTTCTGTGATGAGTGATGTACTAATATATGCAAGTAGCTTCATAGAAAAAACGTTTCCCAAGTTCGACTCACAGCTTTGTAACTGTTCTCATTATTTTCTTCTCATACTTAATTTCTTATGTCTTTCTAATTATTCGTGTAAACGTTTTCCTTTTACTCTCCTACAATTCTTTAACTCATGTCGTTGCTACTATTATTACTTCTGCTTATACTAAGTGAGGTAAGGAATGTGGAGGTGATTGTATCACCATACTGGGCTTGTAATATAATTTACCGATCGCGTAATGATTAAAAGTAAATTTGACGATGATAGGATTTGAACTCTGAGCATAAATATTTGGAATCTTCACCACTCTGGTAATGGTTACTAATTTAGGCACACACCGAACTGTTCGAAGTGTCTGTGTGTGTGTGTGTGTATGTGTGTGTGTGTGTGTGTGTGACATCTCACATCTATGCAGGTTTAGCTGGCCTCCTCCAAGTTATATCCCGTTGGAGGTGTCTTGGCTGATTAAATGATAGGGACCCCAGCCCTATCATCTCATTTATACAGCTGAGTAAACTGGAGCTACGTGAAATAAAGTGCCTTGCTCAAGGAAACAACACGTCACCCGGTCCGATAATTGAACTCACAACATTTCTATTGCAAACCTAATGCTCTAACCACTAATCCATGCGCCTTCAAATGTTTGGGTGTGGAGGAGAAAGTCCATTAACCGTTACTGATATTTATTTTAACAAACCCGTAATGATAAAAAGCAAAGCTATCTCCGGTGGTTATTGAAGTCAGAACCTAAAGGTCTGTAACTCTATGCTGCAAAACATGGTGTGCATCTCCCCACCGATCTAGCCAATCTACCACCCATGTAAACACTAATATTAATTATAAAATATAAAAATAATTGTAATAATAAAATAACATAATATAAAGTCAATGTCCCCATTAGTGTCATGCTCTGAGTTTCGTAAGGCTCGTGCTCGTCACGGTTTTCCTTGTGTTAAGCGACTCAAAGTAGAAGATTCTCTCCTGAGCAGGATACCAGTCCTTCGCAACATTAACCCATATCTATTGGTAGAATTCATATTCGGATGAGCATAGTGAAAAAACAGGAAATAAACTGGTACATGAATTGCACCCACCACGTTATGCTCGTATGTCCAACACGCTAACCACTACGCTACGTGCATTCCTAATAATGATAATAACAATATATAAATGTGTGCTATATTATAAGGAATAGAAAGAAAGTATTAAAAAGAATCTACGAATCCTTGAAATTTTCTAAGTGAAAAAATATAATAACATTTATTTAATCAAGTTAAAATTGTTTCTATTTTGTTTACTATTTATTTTTTTCCTTTTAAAATGTTTTCATATTTTATTTCTTACACGTTGAATATATTTCTTTAACATTTTTTTTTAGATATCTTTACTTAAATTATTCTTGGTATGTTTGTTTGTTTTCATATTTTAAGATGTTTATTTTTCTCTTCCTTTTATTTTTTTCGTTTGCGTTATTTTGTTTTTAAGCAGCATGTATAGAATAATTGAACAAATAGAAATTGTAGAATTGAGAATTTAACAAAGAATGGGAATTAAAATAATAAGTAAACGTCTGCAGAAGCGTGTTATTTCTTCATTAGAAATTCTACTCAAGAACGCTATATCAGTGTTAATTTGATTATCGTTTTATCTATTTGATTATTGGTCTATATATTTATTTATTTGTTTCTTTCTTTATTCATTCATTGAGTTTCCATTTGAATATTCGTGATTTTCATTTGTACTTTATATATTTAATTTTGTGGAGGTGATCAATTTTATTTTTTTTATTTTCATTTTATTCTTACACTTGTTTGCAATTCTCAATCACAAACCCCTCTCTCAATTACTCAACGACTCTTTGAATACATTTTCGTATTTCATATCGTGTTTTTTTTATTTGCAATTTATATGTATATATATATATATATATATATTTATTGCGCCTTTCTTTTTTTTTCTCTGAGTTGTTAATAATGCAAAAGGAATGTTGTTTGTTTTGAAATACGTTTACAAGTTATTTTAACAATCTATATCACTATACAATAAAATATTGAAAACGCGTAGTGAAAGAAAAATATATACTTAAATAAATATCTGTAAATTTAAAGAAAGCCATTGTAGCACCTTCCTTGCGCAAGATAATATAATTCTTAAAGCAATCTTCTAAATAACCTCGAAAATTGTGTCTAATGGAATCGCTTGTAACACAGAATCCCACAAACGTAGCAACTGCAAGCGCTAGAGGGGACTTTTCAGAATGTGGTTCCAATTTAATTATAACGCATTTATTTTCTGCCTAAACATTGATATAACATGTAATGCTCAATATATTTGTCTCACATAAAATTGTATCGTACGTGCACATATTTCCGCCAAAACGGAAATAGAGCAAAATGCATGACCCTTATCGATTTACATATAAACAAGACAATTAATAACGATCAGTATACTTTGTTTCTTTAAACCAACCACGCAGGTTTCAGCTAGTATTGTCCCAGGCCATGTGTAACTTTATAGCAATGTGTGTCACCCCATTTGAAATCTCGACTTTCGCATTTATTTTCACAGGAATGATATGAAGTATCGATTTGTTAATAGGCCACAACAAAGGATTTCCAAACGACTATATATTAGGGAAACGGGTCTATCAGTACGGTATCTGATAGACATTGTTATATAGATGTAGTAGTAAATGAAATGGAATCCATCGAACTTTTACATATTCTTATGACTAGCATTATCTTTAAATTTCTAGGCTCATTCTACGACTGTTTTTACGTTGATAGAACGTGATGATGCGATATGGAAACCCTTGTTGTTTTAGTTGTATTACTTCTGCATAAAAAGGCAAGTGGCTAAAGCCATCTCTAATATTTTTTTCAATATATCTTTATTTGTTTGTTTTGTATATTTTATTATATATATTTAGCTTTCACTAATGGTACATTCCACGAGCAGTATCACTGATGGACATAGTTCATTGGTATGTCCCTAAATTTGCCAAAATGCATTAACTAAAACAAAGTCAAACGAGTGAAATAAGTGCAAGTGGTAAGGAGATTATTTTTCCTGTGGTCATGCTTAATGCTTCTCTAAAATTAATAGTCATAACACGTACATGGACAAAAGAAAAATGAAAAAAAATATGTCATTCTACAAACACAGTTATAAGGAATAGAACCTATAAAATAGAAATATGTGAATGTTGAGTCATTACGTGTTGTATCTACATTTATATACATTTCTTTCACAACTAAAGCCGTAAATCTGGCTGACATTACAGTAAACTATATATTCTGCCTGAATAAATAAAAGTATAATTAGTTGTGGCTAGTATGAGAGTTATACGTAATATACACATATATATATTGTTACACCTATATTTATAAACATATGTACACTTATATATATATATATATATATATAACGAAGGAAGTGTGGTAAGGAACCAGGTGGACCATAACGCACCAAAGTACCCAATACTTAGGGTAGTAGAGTGGGTAATAGGAACAAGTAAGACCCCAGGGTTCTTACTTGTTCCTATATATATGTGTGTGTATGTGTGTGGCTCTAGCGCTCTCATATATATATATAATATATATATATATATATATATGTATGTATACGTACATACATATATGTATACAGACGTACAATAGATGTACAGTATATTACTGTACATCTGTATACATATATGTATGTACGTATACATGCATACGTACTTACATTTAAGTACGTGGCTTACAAAGAGTGTAAACTGAAATTTCGTTTCATTCTATTCCATTTATATACATATATATATATACATATATATTGTTATACCTATATTTATAAACATATTTGCACTTATATATATACATATGTCTATATATATATTATATATATATAGACATATGACGTTTTATTTGACTTTTTATTTAACTTTATTTTACATATATATATACATATATGCGTATATATATATATATGTATATATATATATATATATATATATATATATATATATATATATATATATACATACGCACATGCGTATATATATATATATATATATCCAGACGTACATGTGTATGTGTGTGCATGTATGTATATATATATATATATATATATATATATACATACTACTGTGCGTCTGTATACATATATGTATGTACGCGTACATACTTATATTTAAGTAAAAGCCGTACTAAGAGTGGGAAATGAAAATTCGTTTCATTTTTTCCGTTTATCGTTTTCGGTGCACACGGCCGCTAAACCACTAGATATGCAAATACGGCTACTCAGCCGTTAATATGCATAAGGTAAGTATATACGTTCAACAATCTGGCAGGATAAATATATGTATATATGTATATATATATGTATATATATATATATATGTATATATATATATATATATATATGTATATATATACATATGTATATATATATATATATATATATATATATATATGTATATATGTATATATATATATATATATATATATATATATATATATATATATATATATATATATATATATGTATATGTAACTTTGAATAACTTTGAAATGTTTTGGCCAGTATTGGCCCAGGCCATGTCTAACTTAATAGCACCACCTGGCGAAGTCTTTCAATTCAGGATTTGGGCACCATGGCCCATTCGAGAAGAGAATTACTGTTTGCGGAGACATATCCGGGTGTGGGTGGTTTGTCCGGGATTACTTGGAGGAATTTGTCCAAAGACTTCTTGAATTTTGTGTGGTCAGTTTCTGTTTTGACGTGTCCTGGTGTGATGTTGAAGAGAGCAGGGCCGATTGAGGTGAAATAATTGTGCCGTATTGTTGTTATGAGTTGCGATTTAGATTTTTGAATGGGACGGATAGCACGGGGCCCAAGCCTTGGGTGTATCTTGAAGGCGATGCCAACATCATTTGGGCAGTGATGATGGAACATTTTCCACATCATGCAGATAATATAACGCTCACGGCGACGTTGGAGTGAGTAAAGTTTCAGGTTTTCCAATCGACCCCAGTAGTCAAGGTCTGACATGCCATCTATCTTTTTCGTGATTGCCCTTTGAGGAGCTTCAAGTTTCATGATACTTTGTTTCGTGTGGGGAGACCACAGTGGACAACAGTATTCAAGGTGTGGTCGGGCGAAAGTAGAGAAGAGAAGGATAATGGTGCGGGAATCTCTCGACTGGAAGGTTCTGAGGATCCAGGAACGCATTCTGCGGGCCATGTCAACTTTGCTGCTTATATGCGTGGTCCAGCTTATGTTGCTGTCCACGGTTACTCCCAAGTCTCTGATGTTGTTAGATGCCACGAGAGTTTCCCCGGAGGGAAGGGAGTACGGGAGTTTCAGAGCATCCTCTTTTCCAAAGTGGATCAGTTCGAATTTGTCTTCGTTCAGTAACATGTTGTTCTTTTCTGCCCATTGGGTAACAGCCAGTAGGTCTGACTGAAGGCTTATCCGGTCATCCACGCCATTGATGACCTTTTGGAGCTTGGAATCATCAGCGAAAATTTTAATGTTGCTGTGTTTGATGATGTCAGTGATGTCATTAATATAGATGATGAAGAGAAGTGGGCCCAACACAGTGCCTTGTGGGACTCCACTACTGACTTTGGCTGGGCTTGATTTGACTCCCTCAACTACAACATGTTGGGTTCTGTTTGACAGGAAGCTCTTGATCCACTGCAGCAGCTTTCCAGTGACACCAATATTGGACAGCTTTCTCAGTAGAATGTTATGATCAACCCTGTCAAAGGCCTTGCTGAAATCAAGGTAGATAACATCAGTGTTGGAACCCTCTCCCAAGGCTCTCAAAATGTCATCAAAGTGATGCAGTAGTTGCGTCAGGCAATCCCTTCCATTACGGAATCCATGCTGGTTGGAGTTCAGCATATTGTTACTCTCAAGGAAGTGGGTCATTCGCGATCTCACCACTCGCTCAAATACCTTAATGATATGAGAGGTTAGTGAGATTGGACGGTAATTCACGGCAAGGGATTTGTTTCCCTTTTTGAAAACTGGGACAACAGACTGGGATAGAAGGTTTTCTGGCACATATCCAGCATCCAGTGAGTTCCGCCACAGATTGGCAAGAGGAGAAGCAAGTTGGTGTTGACACGCCTTCAAGACACAAGCAGGGAACCTATCGGGACCTACTGCTGAATTATGCTTGATTTCCTTTATTGCCGCCAAGACATCAGGGGCGCCAAACGTTATGTCCGATAAGGTGTAATGGGGAGTAACATCGCCGATACAGCCCAGATCGGCCATATCAGGATTGCTGAAAACAGAGCAGTATTGTTTCTGCAGTATCTCACCCATGGTTTTAGCATTGTCTTGAAGAGTGCCATTTTCATCAATTAGAGGGCCAACAGTAGAGCCAGTGATTTTGTGTTTTTTTGCAAATGAAAAGAACACTTTGGGATTGAGTTTGATCTTCTCAATGGCCCAGGCCTCTTCAGCTCTTCTCTGATTGTTGATGAGGGACATTATGTTGTTTTGGAGGTTATGTTTTTTAATCTCTAGTGATGAAATGGCAGTCAAGTTGATGTGTTGCTGCTGACAGTATTTCAGATTGTTTATTTTTTTTTTCGTTCTCTTAATTTTTCTGATGAGCGTTTTTCTATTTCTAGGGATTCTGCTCTTAGATTTGTTTATAGTTCTTAATGGGGTGTGTTTAGCACATATGTTTGTAACAGTGTCCACAAATGTCTGCCAGTACTTTTTGATGTTAGTGGGTGTATGAGTGTGCGTGAAGGACCAGTCGACATGTGCAAGATCATGACTGATCGCTTCCCAGTTTGCATTGTGGAAATCCATAGCGTCAAACGGATGGACAGGAGAAATGACATTGGGTTTGTATATTGGACGGTGGAATCTCAGATCACAGAGAACCATGTCATGATCAGAGAGTAGAGTTTTCTCCACTGCAATATTGTGGATATTGTCAGTGTGATTGCTGAAAATTAAGTCTAGGACGTTTTTGTGGCACCTCGTTGGTTCGAGCACTAGTTGGGATAGGAAGAAATCATCCATGAAGTCAAGAAGCGATTCCACAGCTTCCCTGTCAGAGGTTGAGGCAGAAGAACCTGGTGGCAGGGTGTTTGTGGACCAGTCAACTCCGGGAGGTTGAAGTCCCCCATCATTAAGATATTGTCAGGGTGACACTCTTGGATGAAACACTTTATGCTGTTGAGGCATTCCTTGAAGCATGGTACAGGCGTTTGGGGTGGCCTATAGAGCCCAACTACTAATAGGTTGTTGGTTTGACTGAATACAGTGACTGCCTCACAGTATCCATTAGTGAATATGTTCATAGCCTCTGTTGAGAAGGAATTATGGACATAAATGGCAGTTCCGCCCTTTCTTCTGCCAGCGCGATCAGCACGGATGGCTTTGAAATTTTTCACTTTCACCTCGGCTTCCAAGTGGAGGTTACTGAGATGGGTTTCAGTGAGGACGAAGAAAGGGATGTGGTTTGGATGGACATCAATCCAGTCCTCCAGGAATTTGATCTTCCATTTTTGAGTATTGGTGGAAGGGCTGATGCCTTGGGCGTTAAGTAAAAATGTAGAGGCGAGAGTGGATGGTTTTAATTGTTTTGGTGTGTTGTTAATTTGTTTGTTTGTTAATGGCAGCAATGGGAGTTTGTATGTATATATATATATATATATATATATATGTATATATGTATATGTATATATATATATATATATATATATATATGTATATATGTATATATGTATATATATATATATATATATATGTATATATGTATATATATATATATATGTATATATGTATATATGTATATATATATATATATATATATGTATATATATATATATATATATATATATGTATATATGTATATATATATATATATATATATATATATATATGTATATATATATATATATGTATATATATATATATATGTATATATATATATATATGTATATATATATATATATGTATATATATATATATATGTATATATATATATATATGTATATATATATATATATGTATATATATATATATATGTATATATATATATATATGTATATATATATATATATGTATATATATATATATATGTATATATATATATATATGTATATATATATATATATATATATGTATGTATGTATGTATGTATGTATGTATATATATATATATATATATATGTATATATAAAGGACGTAAAATAAGAAAATATTTTTTAAAAAAAAATTTAAAAAAAATTTTTTCTTACTTAAATTTTCACTCCAACTAATTAGTTTCTGCAATGGGATAAAGACAGTTACGTAATCCAACTGTCGAGAATTCATTGCGTCATCAGGGAGTCTATTCTCAGTTAAGTCTCCAGGCAATGCGCGGACACTGGCGGCTCATATAAAAATAATAATAATTCGGTAGATCGAACAGCTTGCGAGGACTGGATTCTATGTACCGAAATTCTCACTGCTTCAAGTCAAATGGCCGATTCTAAAGAATCAATCACGTGACACAGAGGCTAGTTAGAAGGAATGGGATGGTAAGATGACTGACGCCTACTAACACCCCCAAAAAAATTTTTTTAGAAGTGGTTTTGACAAGTTTGCTCGACAAATCAGTGATTTGGAGATAAATATAGATAATTTAATATATCAACTAACATAAGCGCACAGATGCACGCCCATGCCAGCAAATACA
>OZ024758.1:18978125-18988125 GCA_964016885.1 Eledone cirrhosa
TTTGAGCTAACGGAGACAACATTTTTATTTATCAGTTTTTTTTCTAAAAAAGGAAAATCCAATCTACATGTAAAAGCAGCACTTAGTTTTCCACCTATTTTCAACATGTTTATAATATGGAGAAGGTGAGTATTTGAAACATGACATACTAGCTTCTTTCAAATGAAAGTTAACAATTGAAATACCAATGGAAAAATAGTTTCCAAGGTCTGATCCGAACATTGGATTCTACTTTTGTTTTTTAGATTCTAAACTCGATGTATCTGAGGATGATTAATCTCTGTTCTCGGTTCAAATATTTCTATGCCATCACTCAACCTACATATAACCCACTCCACCATTCTACTATCATCAGATAAAATGACAGAATAATATTGAACCTGATCCTCTCGGTGCGCCTAAACTAACTACAAACATATTACCTTTTTCTTAGTAGGTAAAAATCAATATTTCCCTTCTCGCCACTACGATCACGATCATCCTCATTCTCAAAGTCGTATACTCTCCATGCAGTTAGTAGCCTTAATCTGGTAAATCCAGCTGCATTAATCTTGACACGCACATGAAAAGGTCACAATGTAAAGGATGAAGTATAAAATTCAGATTGGCTAATCTTAGAGCTGGAAATTCTGATCCATATGAAATCGACTGAACCGTACCAACGCCAATATATACACCATCGTCATCATCATAAATACCATCATCTCATTCCTCACAAACATAATTATTACCGTAACAATGCCCAATAATATCAGCATCAACATATTTATCACCAACCACTTGAGCGACCGATTTATACTGTAAAATGTTAAATCTAATCCGACAGTTTTTATCATTGTTTATATAATAAAGGAGAGTTGTGTTCTCATATATATTGTATTGAAAACACGAACAACGTATTTAAATACGATTGAGTATTCACCACAAAACATTGAATATAATTTGATATAGTTTGTTAGAATCGGTAGACCATCGAACAAAATGTGTTCTGGAATAGATATACATCCCATAATGTACTGATTTCACATGCCACCGAGATTAGCTTTTATTTTCATTCTTACAGGGCTCGATAAAATAAAGTACCAGTAAGAACTGGTACCGACTTTCCTCTTCCCTTTAAATTGCTGGCCTTGTGCCTAAGGTAGAAATAATTATTGAATAATTATTATTCTACCTTTTACGTTGTTATTCAATATTATTACTTTGGCAGTAGGGTGGTGGATTCGCAGTAACGGTAGATGGTCGAACGCCATACATTCCAGCTTAGAGGTACGACCATTTACCGTCTGAGTTAAAATCCCGCCAAGGTTAACTTTGCCTTTCATCCTTAAGGGGTCGATAAAATAAAGTACCAGTCACGCACTGGCGTCGATTTAATCGACTTTCCCCTCCCCCCAAATTACTGGCCTTGTGCCTATATAAGAAACCATTATTACTTTGGCAGTAGGGCGGTTTATTATCAGTATCGGTAGAGGGTCGGACGCCATGCTTTCCAGCATAGTTTCGTCCCTTTACGATCTGAGTTCAAATGCCGCCGAGGTTGACTTTGCCTTTCATCCTTACGGGGTCCATAAAATAAAGTACCAGTAATGCACTGGGTATTTGCTGGCCTTGTGCCTAAAGTAGAAACAATTATTACTTTGGCAGTAGGGCGGTGGGTTGGCAGTATCTGTATAGGATCGGACGCCATGCTTTCCAGCTTAGAGTTACGTCCATTTACCGTCTGGGTTCAAATCCCGCCAAGGTTAACTTGGCCTTTCATCCTTAAGGGGTCGACAAAATAGAGTGCCATTAATGTACTGAAATAATTGCTGGCCTTGTACGAAAAGTAGAAACACTTATTACTAGCTTGAACATTCTATAGTTCAGTTTTCTCGTCCCACATTTGCCAGAAATAACAATAAAAGACACTCACTGTTTAGTTTTTGCTTCTATCCCTATAGTTAATTTACCTGGCAATCAATGTTTATCATTGATTGGTCACGGTTAATATATATATATATATATATATATAATAGTAGACATATATATATATATATATATATATATATATATATATATATATATGTCTACTATTATATATATATATATATATATATATATATATATATATATATGTCTACTATTATATATATATATATATATATATATATATATATTTATATATATATATATATATATATATATATATATATGTCTACTATTATATATATATATTTATATATATATATATATATATATATGTCTACTATTATATAAATATATTTATATATATATATATATATATATGTCTATTGTTATATATATATATTTATATATATATATATATATATATATATGTCTACTATTGTTATATATATATATTTATATATATATATATATATATATATATATATGTCTACTATTATATATATATATTTATATATATATATATATATATATATATATATATATATATATATATATATATATGTCTTCTATTATATATATATATATATATATATATATATATATATATACTATTATATATATATATATATATGTATATATATGTCTACTATTATATATATATATATATATATATATATATTTCTAAAGAAATGCAGTATGTTTATAAATAAACATTTAGAAAGCCGTAGCTATGTAAAACACCGGGGCTGTCCCCATCTGGCAAGGGGGACAATCGTCTATGAATTTCGAACTGGTTCTCTTCAGAATGATCCCTCCCACTCTTTCGACTGCTGGACTTGAAAACAGGCGAGAATATATGGTTTTCTCGTCTATGTAAATGAGGTGATTAATTTTATTTGCATATGAAGCTGCATAACCTAGCTCAACTTAAAATAGAATAGAATATATATATATAATAGAATATGTATACGTGTGAATGTGTATGTGTGTGTATATATATATGTGTGTGTGTGTGTATTTAATAAAATCAGTAGAACCAAGATGTCCCTTGTATTGATTGGTTTATTCCTTCCTTCCTCCATTCATTTTCAATTTTTTGTTTTCTTATCTGAACTGAACACCGAAACAACGATACATGAAATGATAACACATTTTAACTAATAAATTTACGTGACGTTTACTACAATGAGTCTAATTCATCTGTTGAGCTCATACATCTGAATTTGACAAGAAACACATTAAGCAGAAGAAAATAAATGAGGTGTAAAACTAAAGCAAACTCTGCTACATTTATTTTCTGGAAACACGGCGTGAAAGTCGAAAAAGTAATTTCAACGAAAAACAAACATGGTGAATGTAACATTGATGATAACGGTAATTTGAATGTTGATCTGTTGATCTGTATATTACGTGATTATATATATTAAGAAATATATTGTATATCAGCTGCAGAAATGTATGTGAACTGAAACTGACAGAAATATATCGTTTTAAACAAACGTGAAGATCTTTTTTTTTTTTTTAAATCACTATACACCACTTTTTTTTTTAATAATAAATATTATTTCTAGTAGATAATCCATCGTTTTCCAGAAGAAATAAGTGAAAATAGAGTTTTTTAACAAATTTTGACAAAGACATGTTTTTAAATTATACACTGGTAGACCCGTGCCGTGGAGATTGTCGGCAATAGCGTTGAGCATAGTTGTATTCCAGGCCTAGCACATCATATATATATATATATAACTGTATTTTGAGCAGTTTTAAGTTCTCCACCTACCTACGTACATTTTTTCATATTGTTTTTGTAAAAGAAAACTTATTCTTTCATATCATATCTATATCTATATATTTATATATATATAATATATATATATATATATAAGCATTACCGCATTTATGAAGAATCATACAACCTGGAATATTCCTATCGTATATGTGTGTATTCCTCTGAAATACTGCGTAGATATTTCAATCACTTGCCGTGCTATTAAATGTTACCTCTGCAGACGTTGATTGAATAAGTAGCTGATCTCCGCTACCTGGATAGGGAGTGCCATGACATCCCATTATTTCTTGATAGAAATGAATATCTTGCATATAACTTGATGTTGAATATATACGTAGAATGTATACAGTATAATTTAAATTAGGAAGAGAAAGCCCACTTTTAAGGTTTGTCCAATTAAACTACATGTACTCAGGAATTCATATCTAGATAATATATTACAGTTTCTTGTTGCTTCTGTCTTGATAATGCCCTTGATACCATGGATATAATTCATTTTGATGTTGGAGGAGTTTGGGTTCTGGATGTTTCTAGAATTGTGCTGACGTTTGTTTCGCAATATTTCGGATGCTGCTAAAATGATGCGTTTCACTTTCCCTAAAGTATCGTAAATTCTTCTCCCTTGTGCATTTTTTAAAATATATGATTGCAAGTTGTCTTCACTCTCTATATATATCTTTTTACATTTAATATCACCCTCGCAATCATTGCCGCAATCAGTATTATTACAATGAATTCATATATATATATTGTCCAAGGCAACAATATAATGTTTATGCAGTAAAAGCTCGCATGCAACGGTCGAGAATAATAATAATATAAATAATGGTTTCTACATTTGGCACAAGGCCGGCAAATACCCAGTATATTACTGGTACTTTATGTTATCGACCACGTAAGGATGAAAGGCAAAGTCAACCTAAGAGGGATTTGAACTCAGATCATAAAGGGACGTAACTATGCTGGAAAGCATGTCCAACCCTCTACCGATAATAATAATAATATAAATAATAATGATGGTTTCTAGTATAAACACAAGATCAGTAATTGTTTTTGTGTGTGTGTTGGGGCATTAAATCGGCCCCAGTACGTTGCGGATGTTATATTTTATCGACCCCGAAAGGATGAAAGGGAAAGTAACCTCGCCGGGATTTTAACTCAGACCAAAAAGGACCGTAATTTTATGCTGCAAAGCACCATGCTTGTAACCATAGAATTACGGTCATTTACGGTCGGAGTTCAAATAATAATAATAACAATGTGGTGATTATGATTTTTCTTATTTGCCCCAAGGGCTAAAATGATGTGGGTATGAATGGAAATACATAAGACAAGGCCTCAAATTCAGTGTCAAGGATTCCAATTTTGTATCGGAGAGTAAAGTTGGATAAATCCTTCAATAGTAATACATCTATTGAATCACAAAGCAAACGCTGATATGAGATAAAAGAATTTAAAACTAAATTTAATAATTGTCTCTACTTTTGGCACAATGCCAGCAAGTACATTACTGGTACTTTATTTTATCGATTTTATCGATGAAAGTCATCCTTACAGGGCATCGATGGGATTTTGATCTCAGACCGTAAAGGGACGTAACTATGCTAGAAAGCATGGCGTCCAACCTTCTACCGATACAGCCATGCAATTACCTTCGTGAAGATATTTTTAAAGTGAGGAAAGACTGTGCACTGTGCCAATCCCACTATATGAGCGACAGTAGCTATAACCCGAAAAGAAGAAAATGAAAAAAAATTATACTTATGAAACGAATAAAACGAGGTATATTGGCTTTTTAAATGAACCCCACCCCACGTCCCCCCTCGCCCTGAGGTGAAATATAATCACTTTTTTTTTTTTTTTTTCGTTTTTTTCTTTTGCTTGCTTGTTTTCTGCGGGGATGTTTAAACAAGAAATTAAACGTGACGTAGAAATGTTATTAATATCTATTTAGTTAAATGATTATTTTCATAATTTTCTCAAGGGTATAAATTGAATCAATAAACAAGAACACATACACGTGTCTGTGTATGAGTAGGTGCCTGTGATGTATGCTGATGTAATACGTAGAGTCGTTAGATCGTTTGATATTTGTTCCGGCTCAATGTATTCTGTTTACAAATGCCGCAGAGCCCCAATTTGCTATTCAACATGTGAGGGTGCACATTGAATTTACCAGGCTGTCATTCGTAAAGTCTTCTCTGATTCCAGCTGCTGCCTTCTGGATATTTTCCAAATCTATGAAACAAGAAATGAGAGGGTCTATCTGTCTACTCGTAACTTCATGGGTACCTAAAACCCGTAACAAAAGCATAGTACATAATTTAATGCCATAATCGTGTGCGCATGACTCATGTAATTTTTTAATGTATTTTATATAAAGAATTTTTGAAAATGTAGACAAAAATATTTTGATGAATAACTATCAAATATAACTTGCTTGCAGTTTGATGTATATTTTATCAAATTGGAAATATTACATCTGTAATATATATTTTTTAAATATCCTTTATTGAAAATGACAATTTCTCTATTACAAAATATACAATAAAAGATACGAATAAATGGATAAAGAAATCCTTACGCACACACATGTATGCATATATATAAAATATATATATATATATATATATATATATATATATATATATATATATATAACATATATATACACAAATATATGTGTGTGTGTGCTTGATTGCGTGTGTATCTATACATAATGTTTTTTTCATCATTCATCTATCCCTTTTTTCAAATATATGTGCATGTGTATGTGAACGTATATATATATATATATATATATATATATATAGATAGATATATGTGTAGCTAGCTAGCTATCTCTCTTTCTTTCTCCCTTTCTCCCCCCCCCTCCCCTATCTCTCTCTCTATATATATTCACACATATACATATATGGCAAAATATAAAAGCATTGATAATCTTTCAACTAGTGAGCTATAAAATATTTATGTCTGGCGATAAATATGATATCGGATTTGCTACATTCATTTGGTACATTGATGGTGTTATGTTATATAACTTAGTAAATATACATACAATGATATTGACTGCCATTTTGTGAGAATGATGCTTATGATGGTGATGGCGGGGAAGAGGAATCGACGGGGTTGATAATGAAGAAAACTGGTCGTGTAATGTGATGGCCTTCTTGATAGACATGCTGATGGGATTGGTGGGGGTTGTGGTTGTGGTGGTGATTATGGATGCGGTGACGGCGGTGGTGGCTGTAGCGGTGGTGGTGAATGTTGTAGCGGCGGCGGTAGTGGTTGTGATGGTGCTGGTGGTTGTGGCGTTGGTGGTGATTGTGGTGGTGGTGAGGTTGTAGTGGCGGTGGTCGTGGTTGTGATGGTGCTGGTGGTTGTAATGTTGGTGGTGATTGTGGTGGTGAATGTTGTAGTGGCGGTGGTCGTGGTTGTGATGGTGCTGGTGGTTGTAATGTTGGTGGTGATTGTGGTGGTGAATGTTGTAGTGGCGGTGGTCGTGGTTGTGATGGTGCTGGTGGTTGTAATGTTGGTGGTGATTGTGGTGGTGGTGAGGTTGTAGTGACGGTGGTCGTGGTTGTGATGGGGCTGGTCGTTGTAGCGGTGGTGGTGATTGGGGGTGGTGAAGGTTGTAGTGACGGTGGTGGTGGTTTTAGGGGTTTTTGGTGGTGCTGGTGCATGTGGTTTTGATGTGGTTTGTGATGATGATGATGGCAATGCTTTTTATGGTAGTGTTGATATTAGTGGTTATGGGGGTAGTAGTGATGTCTCTGTTGATAGGGGTGATGATGATAATGGTGGTGAGTGTTTTCAGAGAATATTATGGCGCTGGTAGGGATGCTAACATTGATAATAGCGTGGTAGTGGTTATGTGGTGGTTGTGTAGTGGTAGTGGTTGTCTAGTGGTGGTAGAGATCCTGCGTTGACAATAATGATGATGGTTGTATATGTTAGAAAAATAATGGTTGTTGCGCTTCTGATAAAAGTGAAGATCACGATGATGAAAATCAATATGATTAGATATTGCCATGGTGATATATTCAAAAATTTTATACATATATTTTTGTATTAATATGTGAATAAGCCTATTTATGTGGACACAAATTGATCGAATGGTTAAGGAATTCGATTCACATTTATTAGGGCATAAATTTGATTCCTTTGTTTTGCATCTTGAACAAATGTGGTTTCTCACAGCCCATGGATCGAACACGGTTAGGCGAGATGTCCTTTTGAAGTCCTTTAATTCAAAGAGCTAGCCCTGTCACAGAATGTTGCGTTGTATTTCCCTAAGCCTTATGTTAATGATACACGTATATATGGAATGCTCAGCCACTGGCATGCTACGTTAATTTTATGAGTAGACTATTCAATAGAACACACAACTAAACAACTCATCGTTGACACCGACTGAGATCCATTTAACACTTTTTTATTTACGTTATATTTTATTATAAACACACAGATCACCCTATCTATTTGTTTTTTAACATAGCAACGGCTAACATTTTTCGAATATGTTTACTATATTAATAAAAGAAACAGCGAATTGGCGCTAGGTTGTTGAATTATATGCCTCGGGTTTGAATTGACTCAGTGGCATTTTGGCATATGTTATTGGGGCGATCCAACCTTTGTAAGTACCCTAGTTTAGATAGAAACTGTTGGTAGGGCTGCCGGCAGTATATATCCGTAATTGAAATTCATGGATTGGGTAGTATCGGTAGAGGGTGGGACGCCATGCTTTGCAGCAAATAGTTACGGACCTATATGTTTTGAGTTCAAATACTGCTAAGGTTAAATTTGCATTTCATCCTTACGGGGTCGATAAAATAAAGTACACTGGGATACTTCCTGGCCTTGTACCAAAAGTAGAAGCAATTGTATCAAAACAATTCGGCTTTTAAATTCCATCAGTGGATTGATTGGCATAATCATTAGATCATCAGAGAAAATGCTTTGAAATATTTTAGTTACAGTTCTTTATATTCTAAGTTCTTTATATTCTAAGATTGTGGAAATCTCAACCATTTACGATTTAAATATTGAATCGGGTGATCAGTTGATCGGACACCTGAAGTATCGTAGCCCAAACTGATGCAGGACACATTATTATTATCATCATCATCATCATCGGCATTAACATCGTCATCATCAACATCGTCGTCATCATCATCGTCATTATCATCGTCGTCAACTTTTTCTTCATCATCATCATCATCATCACCTACATCATCATCATCTACATTATCATCATCATCAACATTACTATCATCATCATCAACACTACGATCATCATCATTGCTATCATCATAAATGTCATTATCATCATCATCACCACCATCATCTATATCATCATCTTCTTCATCATCAACATCACTATCATCAACATTGTCACAGTATTCATCAACTTTATCTTTATCATCATCGCCATAAATCATCATCATCATCACCCTCATCCTCATACATGTCAACTCTGATTGTTTTCTACGCAGTTGTTTTCTAACTCTAATATAAACTCGTGAAACTATTTGTCATAACATTTCAGTAATGACTGTATCAAGTAAGAAACAATATTAAGTTTATCACTTCCCAGTATAAACCCCAAATTCATATTTTGATAAATACGACAAAAACACTTATGTAAACACATAACTCCCACCAATAAAACACTACACAATAGGAAAGTAATCATCATTAAGTTTAAGCTAACTAAGAGTAGATAAAATTAACAAAATACTATGACACGCTCATAAATATTTAAGTCTAGAGTAATTATGTTATATACGTTCTGTGAAATATAAATATCTAAAAGCATAAAAGATGACGATTTTTATTTCTGAATGTTCTTTTTTTCATTGCCTTTGCGCATATCCCTAATCAAAACTTACATACTGCAATAATAAAGATGTCGAAGTAGAACGACAAACCCTTATATGAACTTATATATTTGTGTTATAATATAACAAAACACTGATTAGTTTTACTCGGGAAAAGATATTTCTAGTGTCAGGTCATATGAATGTCATTATGCATATCTGTATTCATAGGTTGGACACACACACACGCACACACGCACACGCACACGCACACACACATATACACACAGAGAAATACACACAAATATATATACATGAAAATGTATTACCCCGACGGCAGAGCACAAGTCGTTTCGACGGCTATTTCTGGAAATAGCCGTCGAAACGGCATCAGCTCTGCCGTCGGGGTCAAACCTTTTCATATTATCCACTCTACTACCCTAAGTACTATGGTGCGTCATGTTCCATCTGATTCTTT
>OZ024758.1:19015625-19018125 GCA_964016885.1 Eledone cirrhosa
GGGAGAGAGATGAGTATAGGCGCACGTGAAGCCAGAGTAAGAAAGTAATTTCCGGTAAAATCTTTAGTTACTTTGTCCTGCCATTAATATATATATATATATATATATGTATATATATATACACATATATATATATATATATATATATATATATGTATATATATATACATATATATATATATATATATATGTATATATATATACATATACATGTCCTGCCATTAATACATATATATATATATTGCTGAACATACAGTAACTTCACGTTCCACTCCCTTGATATATATATATATATATATATATATATATATACCATTTTAATGTATAGGTTTTAAATTGTCATTTTCCGTCTTAGTATATATCCTGTGATATTTCTTTAGAATTTACACGCAGTTATGGTTAATTTATCTTGGGGCATGTATGAGGTGGCAAATGGTAATAATAGGAACTATTTGCCTACATGTTCTACACCAATCCCCATTCATCTGCTCTGATTCTTCGACGTGCTGTTCGAGTAGACATGTTAGAGAATGTGGTAAGTAACTCTCAACAGAAAGTTGGACAGCAGAAATTCTTCAGTGAAGTAACACCACCCCTCGTGATAGAGGGTGGTATTTATAGAGAAAGCTGTACTCTAGTGGATGGTGATGAAAATTGTTTGGAAGTCATTGGTTTACTTAGCTAAGACTCCCATATCTCTGCGAAAAAGAATAGGCTAGAATATGCCGGTTTTCCTGCGTGATTATTGGTACATCTAACATCAGAGACATAAATTCCTTGTGGTTCTTGAAAGAAATATCCGACTGAGCAGCATAGACATTTTCCTCCATGTAGAAGACATTAGATCGAATCAAACTGCTTTATCTCTTTCCTGATTATGGTGGCTGTCTGTAGCATCATGGTTGTTTCTCTTCAATAATACTTTCATGAGAATATGAAAGACTGAAGTCACTCGCGCCTGTATTAGGTGTATTCTATATTAGAACATGGTTGAACAATCAGAGACAATATGTATAAATATTTCTTCCCAAACACCACATTTTTTGCAGTTAATGTCTTTTGCTTCATTACATTCTTTCAATGGTTTCTGATAATAAATCTTTGATCTTTTGGCGCTATCAAGAAATCATGTAGCCGTCAGTCTCAGCATAAGGTCTGGCGTTACGCAGACGATGGTGATATTTTGTCTTTGTACAATTCGACCACTGTTCTAAACTAGCACTAGTAGTTGTGAGACTACAGCTGCAACTAATTCTCCCGCATCCGACCTCACTCTTTCCCCGTTATATACATATAAAAATATACGACAATGAATATAAAGCTATATTCACCATCCTAAAGCTAAAAAGCCCAGCGGAGGGCACTAATATATTTATATGGCCATGACTGTTGGGGCACCCCATTCCAAGGGGTCTATAAAAACTGCCCCCCCCCCCATTAAATACGACACTGGGTGGTATCATGTTTTGAAGCCAGTTCACGGCGCTAAGTACCTAGGCGTCGCTTCTGCTTATTGTATTATGTTATTGTATTTTACATTTTAGTTTCACATATTTAATCAATTCATACTTTGTTTTATATATTTCTGTGTTATTTGAAATGTTTACTAACGTATCAGTGAAATACTCGGCACAGTATCAACGGCGTTCTTCACCACAGAACATTTTAGATTCAGGTTTTGTGTCTCTGCGTTAAATCAATATTATGTAATTATGACAGTGGCGATATCATGCTCAAGAAACATTTCGCTAGTTTGTAATAGAAGCTCATATAATCTCGTATGGAATTCATTGGAATGTTTGAACATATTTTACAACTGCCAAAAACGAATGATACAGCAGTAAAAATGGAGTTTAGTGTAGAAAGAGCTTCTAATCATTTCCCAATATAACTGTTCTTCATGTTAATGTTAAATTATACATCAGGGCACCACGTTACTCAAAATATTCTATTTCGATATCATCCGTTAATTTGTTTTCCTTCTTCATTTCGTAGAAGTTTTGACTTTGTATTTCACATCAATTTGAATTCGGCCACTTGAATTGCCTGACTCTGGTTAATTATAACTATCTTTCACGGTTTCTAATGTCTGTGAAGAGATCATTCCTGTTGTATATGCGATCTTCAGTATTCAATATGATTATCTTTCGTTTTCGTTGTTGTCTACTCTTTTTTATATAAGATGTGTTGCATATTCTCTAACTTGAATAATGCTTAATGGTTTGGGTGTTCAGTTCACGACCATAAGTATGTGAGTTCGATTCCCAGGACGGAAGACGGTTCACGTCATTGAGCAAGACACTTCTTTTTGTAGCACTAGACAAATACAAAGGGTAAAAATCAGTTGTTCCTATGAAGCTAAACAAAAGTTCCCGGGAGTTAATCTTATGATGTAGCATGGACTGTCCCTGTAATACAAAAGGACACTATTGTAACAATGTCCCGTTAATTCTCAACGAGCTTTAGATTGTTTCACGTTTCAGTGGAATATTCAGCCACG
>OZ024758.1:19025625-19028125 GCA_964016885.1 Eledone cirrhosa
TGTCCTGGAAAACATTAAATGCACTCGTGCATAACCAATTATATATATATATATATATATATGTAGATAAATCTACCAAGAGTTTACGGTAGTGTCCAATCCGTATGAAGAACTCAATGTAATCCGGATATCATGGAAAGAAGAGATGCAATGAAAAATCACTTTCGGTGAAAGATAAACGGAATACAGAGTCAAGATAAAATATTAAAAAAATAATGAATAAAACAATGAAACAGTTCCTTATATTAAACAAAAAAAGTTCGCGGTGGATTGGCAGTATCGGTAGAGGGTCGGACGCCATGCTTTCCAGCATAGTTACGTCCCTTTACGATCTGAGTTCAAATCCCGCCGAGGTTGACTTTGCCTTTCATCCTTACGGGGTCGATGAAATAAAGTACCAGTAACGCACTGGGTAATTGCTGGCCTTGTGCCTAAAGTAGAAACAATTATTTAACGATCGTTTCTAGGATATATATGTGTTAGAATTGGCATGCATATTCAACAGATCTATGTACAAAATTATACAAAATTATACAAACTATCAAAATTAAATATACATACCAACACATATATATGCCGTCTTCAGAAATAATTATTACTGAAGACGGCATATATATGTGTTGGTATGTATATTTAATTTTGATAGTTTGTATAATTTTGTATAATTTTGTACATAGATCTGTTGAATATGCATGCCAATTCTAACACATATATATCCTAGAAACGATCGTTAAATAATGAACTTTTTTTGTTTAATATAAGGAACTGTTTCATTGTTTTATTCATTATTTTTTTAATATTTTATATATATATATATATATATATATATATATATATATATATATATTATATATATAGGAAGATAATCACTGCACTTGTAGTTCTAAACATTTTAATTTAATTTTATAACATAATTTTACAATTCGATTTCGTAGATCTATCTATCTACCTATCTATCTATCAGTATATAGTTGGTTTGGAGTACTGAATAAATGTGGCCTATTTAACAGTTATTACCAAGTATCGGAGGATATTCATTATTTGAATAATAGATACTAGATTAGAAGATATGTACCATTGCAGTGTCCCAGCCTAAGCACTGTACGATAGGAGAAACATTTGTGGTAAGGAACCAGATGGACCATAACGCACCAGAATACTCAATACTTAGGGTAGTAGAGTGGAGTAATAGGAACCAGTAAGACCCCGACGGCTGAGCTCAAGCCGTTTCGACGGCTAATTCTCGTCCAGCCAGAATTAGCCGTCGAAACGGCTTCAGATCAGCCGACGGGGGTCTTACTGGTTCCTACTTTATATATATATATATATATATATATATATATATATATATATATATGTGAGTGTGTGTATACATATGTATCTATCTATATATATGTATGTATGTATGGTGGAAGATTGTTTGTGTGTGTGTAGCATACACGATTATATATTATATCTGAGGTAACATATTTGAGTTCAGAAAGAAAATGAGTGAACGATATGATAAATATACTTGAACAATTTATGTCAATTTGAAATTATAATCAAATTTACTTGGACGTACCTGATTTCATAAACTTCAGGTTCTGAAACTGTTGCCACCTTTGCACCGTGAATATGAACTGAATCAATATCATCCATTGCTGTTATAATCTGTATTTAAATGGCCTACTATATATTCACTAATTTGAGTATCGGTTTCGAAACAAATTTCGTTTTGCATATTGGCGATTCAAGCTACAGTTATTCATATTGTATATGTCTATTTGACGTTTGTCTGCATGTATGTATGTGTATATGACTGCGTGTATGTATCTATGTATGTATGTACGTATGTATATGTGTGTTCATATGTTTTTATAGATGTACGCTCATGAAGCTCTCTCACTCTCTCTCTCTTTCTTTCTCTCGATCTGTATGTACATATATATATATATATATATATATATATATATATAGATATATATATATATTCTAGGGCGGGTAACATTCCAGAGATCCATGGACGAATTCTATCCAGCGGTCTCTGCGCCTCATTATCGCTGCCATGTCCTGCGTCTCCAACAAACGAGTGTCTGTCCTTAGGGAATCAACATACGTTAACCTTGGTCTTCCTCTTCCAGCGTGTCCATGTAGGGGCTCCCAAAGGAGCACTAAGAGCAATGTCAACTCTGGATGACGGTGAGCATGTCCAGCTATCCTCAGTCTCTTCTGTGGCACTTTTGAGCTGACTTTTCGAAATATATATATATATAGTAATAATAATACATTTGAAGACTAAAATACAAAGTGGGCTCGATAAGAATAAATGTGTATATGTATGTGTGTATGTATATATATTATGTCAGGTCACCAGTTGGTGCTACTGGTAACATGTATTCCAGTACAACCTGTCCCATGGTCGGGTCGTTGGCGACTAAACTGGCAACCCCACCAAGGTTTCTTGGTGAGGAGGGTGACTTTGGACATCCTGCAGGACTAAAAACAAAACCTGTCAAAA
>OZ024758.1:19035625-19040625 GCA_964016885.1 Eledone cirrhosa
AAGTTTTGAACATAAGTTTCTCACATAAAATGTTGATGGTAGATTTATATGACGAGGAGCAATAGTTTTGAAATATATATATATCAAAGGTATATATATATATTTATTAAAATAACAGATTAAAGTTTAAGCAAAGAATCGCTGCTTTCACCCTTAACGGGATCTTCTGAAACTGACAAAGTCAATCTGTGAACGCAGAAGTGAATATTTCAAAAAAAACGTTGCAACCGGAGGAAGACAGGAACACGATACTTTGGTTCGTGGAAACGTTCCCTAGCAAAGAACGGGAAAATACGAATATAATAGGTAATTATTTGGAGCGTGGAAAAACAATTACACGCAAAAACAAAACCACGTTTATGGTATAAAAGAAGTCGTAGGCTAATATTCTATTAGGTGGTTCATAGAGACGTTCTCTGGCAATGAACGAAAACAACGAAGAACCAGAGTACGTCTCTATGAACCACCTAATAGAATATTAGTCTACGACTTCTTTTATACCATAAACGTGGTTTTGTCTTTGCGTGTAATTGTTTTTCGCCGCTCCAAATAATGACGTATAATATTCGTTTTTTCCCGATCTTTGCCAGGGAACATTTCCACGAACCAAAGTATCGTCTTCCTGTCTTCCTCAGGTTGCACCGTTTTTGGAAATATTCACTTCTGCATTTACAGATTGACTTTGTTAGTTTCAGAAGATCCCGTTAAGGGTGAAAGCAGCGATTCTTTGCTTAAACTTTAATCTGTTATTTTAATAAATATTTGCTATACGGTTCTTATATATTTGATATATATGTAACCTTATCGAGCCCTCTTTGGAATTTAGTCTTCAAATGTATTATTATTACTATGAAAGGTATATATTGAGTTTGAAACTCAATATAGTCCCTTAGAATAAAATAGCTCTAGAAAAGAGATTTTTCAGAGCCGTATATTATAATTGAATATAAAAGAAAGATAAACACAAATATATACATATATGTGTTCAAATCGTAAGGGCCCAGATTCGCTGAGGTGAAAAGAATCCTAACTATGGACAATAGGGTTTGCCTGACTCAATTTAAGAATGAATCAAGAAAATAAATAGAAACCGGATTTGTAGTAACTACCAATCACCGATACATCGTTTGATAATGCTGTTGGCGAATCTGGTCCCCTTACGATTTGAACACATATATGTATATATCTGTGTTAATCTTTCTCATATATATATATATATATATATATATATATAATACCTTCATAGCGGCGGGGCGCTACAGAGGTCGAATTATATATATCTATATATATATATATATATATATATATATATTGAAAGGATAACAAGGACGATTCGTTACTCCTTCATTATATTTATTGGTAGGTGGCGCGCGTTTCGCCATTGAGCAGCTCAAGGTTCGATCTGTATCTATCTTACCCGACTCGATAATCGGCAGCTCGACGGACCCTTTAAATGGTATAAAAATATGAATACATGCTATGTGATAAAGTCAGAAGTTCATAAGTTGTACAATATGAGTTGTTTTGATTGATGGAAAAGATCATAGGGATGTATTGGCCTGTAGTCTATCTGGGGTGGATGTGATGATAAGATGTTGGCTATATATATATATATATATATATCGGTCTGATTAGTGCCTCACGCCTGAAGGTATTTAACTATGTACTCGACTGCCCAGATCACTGACTACTCTCCGTGACAGACAAGAAAAATAAGAAATTTGAGGATTTTTTGCTTAGATTTATTTGTTGCTGTTTTCGCTTTGACTGCATGCCAATATATGGACTATATGGACTATATTATAAATTTAGCTAGATTCCTGCCGTTCTAATACCGGTGGGTTAGATCTGGCTGTCGAAACACCCAGAGCTCAGCCGTCGGCGTCCGGACACTTTCCCTATATATATATATATATATGGTCGTTTTGGAACCCTCGACAATGCAGATGGGTAAATCTCCGGGTAACAGAATCCGGTGGTGAAGAGATAGATGTAAGAGGAAATGTAGAATGAGATGTATAGTGTGTAGAGGAAAGTAGGAAAGAGCGTAAAAATAATAACACGAGATTGTGTTACTTTGGAAGAGATTTAACTGTCCCTATATTTCGGATTTCGCATCCATCAACTGGGGTGTTTTCCGAGGGTGGACAGTTTTTAGTCGGAGAGGAACGGTACGTGGCTTCTGTTGTCCGGCGTTTGTGTATATATATATATATATATATATATATATATATATATATATATATATATATATATATATATATATATATATATATAGGGAACAGCAGGAATCTAGCTGACCTTATGAAGGCGTATAGTCCATATATACGTGTATATATATATATATATATGGTTTATACGTCGATATCAAGGTAGATGTGACAAGATCACGACTTAAAATACACGAGACTAAAAATGTGCCGTGTTCATGGTCTTCCCATGTCGTAATACGCAAAAGGTGGCAACCTTACGTTATAATGGTATTTCCACCGTCGATCCCTCTGCATCATTCCAGATCGTCAGCCGTCAGAATTCCAGTGTCAGATGTTCATAAGAATTTCCATCCTACTATTAACCTTCTCCAGCGTTCAGAACATTTTGGTCCGTGCATTCTGAAATGAAGGAGGGCGCGACACACTAAGGAAAACCTACGCGGTAGGAACATGTTCTGCAGCGGATGATACTGTCTTTCTAAAGACGTAGTGTATATTAATCAACAGACAGTGTAAGCATAGTGATATTTTTATTAAAATGTTGTCTGTTTACTTTATCTAATTGATTAGATTTTTAATCATCTAATAACGCTAACATTAATTTAAAAGCCAACAAACCTCTAGAGAATTTTGGCAAAAATATCAAGTCATTTTTATTTAACCATGTACAACCGTGTATATGTGTAATACGTATGTCCACGGTTATATATATATATATATATATAGTATATATATATATATATATATATAAATATATATATATATTAAATATATTGTTATACTTGGGGAGAATCATATTTGTGTAATATTGCCAGAATTGATACAGAACACACTGACTGTTTGGTTGGTTTTAGCTTCTGTTTCTTGGTCAGACAATGGCAACATTAAGGACCGAATAAATTAAATTAACCGATATAAAAGTCTCAGAAGCGAAAACCAACCAAACAGTGAGTGTCTTCTGTTATTAATTCTGGCAATATCACACAAATGTGACCCTCCCCAAGTATAACAATATTTGTATCGACTAATTCATCGCCGTTGTATATGTGTGTATATATATATATATATATATATATAATTATGTGTGACTAATCCAGGTTATTATTTTAAAAAACCGCGATAATATTGCTTTATGCTGAACTCCATACCTTTTGATGATTGATTTTCGGAATGTTTTGACTGGTGTTTCTTGTAAACAGTCATTCATCTCATTCTGACGAAAACTTGCCCTGTTTTCCATGTGTGTTTATTATCTTAATTCCACACGAGGCGTAACTAGCCTGCTTTTCAATTCCCTTTCTGGCATATTTTAGCAATAGTTTTTGGTTATCGTGTTTGAGCCCTACTGATGAACGACTCCAACCGTGATTAACCCCACTGAAAAGTTTCGTGAAATACTCTTTTTAAGACTATATAGAGCATTTGTAGATTTTTCCAATTTATACTGAGTTAAGACTGTATTGATTTTTTCTCTAGATTACACCAAATCTATGGATACATTTTCTGCCTTGACTTTTTTTGAGTTGAGATTGAATTATTTTCCCATATCTTACGTTAAATATTTTCCATCTTGACGTAATAGTCACTTATATATTATGAATTACTGTTGGCTTCTTTCTCACATTAATTTCTCTATTTTCATTTATATATATGTGTATATATATATGTGTATATATATATATATATATATATGTATATATATATATTTATATATATATATGTATATATATATATTTATATATATATATATATATATTTATATATATATATATATTTATATATATATATTTATATATATATATGTATATATATATATTTGTATATATATATATTTATATATATATATATATATATATATATATATATATATATATATATATATATATATATGTATATATATATATATATATATATATATATATATATGTATATATATATATTTATATATATATATATATGTATATATATATATTTATATATATATATATATGTATATATATATATTTATATATATATATATATGTATATATATATGTATATATATATATATGTATATATATGTATATATATATGTGTATATATATGTATATATATATGTATATATATATGTATATATATATATATATGTATATATATATATATATGTATATATATATATATATGTATATATATATATATATATATAGGTACACACACACACTCACACATACATATATTATGTGTGTGTGCGTATGTATATGTGTATATTTATGTGCACCTGTAGGTCGATCTGTTTTATAGGTGTATGTCAACATCATCTCTACAGGATGTATTGAAACACATTAACCCCTCTGTCATTTTTGCTGTGTTTTAAAATAGTCGCCATCACACTTTTTTTTATAAATAATTCCAATATACTTATGTATTCACCATTTTAAAAGAAAACATTATTGTATTTGGTGGCTGTCTAAATAATTCAAATAAATGGAGTGATAATTTAATAATGCATTCATTGTCTAAATTGCAAGCTATTTATGATGTACACAAGGAATTGTAGCATCCATCACAACATTCGTTTCAATATATGGAATTCCAACTAAACTTCAAAAGGCCATACATATCCAGCGAGGGCTTTTGTCTATTAGCTAGACTGCAGTCAAAATTATGTGAAAGTGCAAACATAGATGGTAAATGTATAGAAGTTACATTCTTAAGCAATCATTCATATTTCATGTTGCAATCTTAAGCAATCCGTCAAATTTCACGTTGCATTCTTAAGCAATCCTTCATTTTTTACGTTGCATTCTT
>OZ024758.1:19058125-19063125 GCA_964016885.1 Eledone cirrhosa
CAATATTAATCAATAATTACGGGTGTGACTAATATATGCATGTATGTATTTGTGCTTATATATATTGTGTGTATATGTTTCAGAAGTTCCCGTTAAGGGTAAAAGCAGCGATCCTTTGTTTGAACTTTAGTCTGTTGTTTTAATATATATATACATATATAGTCTATAAGTATATACATGTAGTCTATATATATATTGTATATATATATATATATATATATAAATATATATGGAATGGCTCCCGTAACTCCTGTTAGATTTGTAGGGCCAACCTATTGACATACGGTGTTTCTTCGGCATTTTAAGCCTAGTGAAACCCATCCGTGTCCAGGCCAAAGTACAGCAGTTTCTTCCATGGAGAGGAAACATTGATCCCAGTACTGGTCTAGTACATTTTTATCGACCTGGAAAGATACGTGTTTGCTTTATACGTGTATGTATATAAGAGGATGTGTGTATTTACGTGATTATATACTCTATGTGTATGGTATATTATTGACAATGTTAATTGCTGTACTATATATCAAAGACGTACAAAACCGTTTTACGTCAGTAGCGAAAGAGACACACATATATATGTAATGAATTGAATTGTCAAATATGCATATGTATATTCATATACAAGTATTTATCAGGAAGACATTCACCTCTTGATATTCTGTATCATCAATAACGTTATATTACTTGTGCAAATCAGTGTGGCTAACAATAATGATTTATTATATAGACACAAGGCCATCACCTACCCCAGCGTATGACTGATACTTTATTTTATCGACCCCGTAAGGATGAAAAGCAAAGTTAACCTCGGCGTGATTTGAACTCAGATTATAAAAGGTCGTAACTCTTTGCTGCAAAGTATGTCATCCGACACTCTAATGATACTGCCAATCCACCGCCCTAGTGTGGTTAAAAATAATGGTTTCCGATTTGATAGAGAGCCAACGATTGGGAAGGAAAGGGGGCTAGTCGATTATATTGATCCTGGGACGTTACTGCTGCCTTATTTCATTAACCGAGTAACAATGAAAGGTGACGTTAACCTCAGTGAGATTTGAACTAACAGCACAAAGGACCATAACCATATGCACCCAGCCAATACTCCCCATCTACCGCCATTTTCTCTTATAATAACATTTTCCTCATTAGGCACAAATCCTGTGATTTTGGAGGAGGGGAAAGTCGATTAAATCGACCCCAGTTCATTAGTGGTACTTTATTATATCGAACCCGTAAAGAGAAAAAACGACGTTAACACCGGCGGGATTTAAACTCAAACCCCCAACTGTTCCTTCTAATCCACCGCCATTTTTGGCTCATAATAATTTCAATAATAACGTTCTGAATTCAAATCTCGCCGAGGCTAGCCTTGTGTTATATTCTTACGGGCTCGCTAAAATAAAGTACCAGTCACGCATCGGGGGTCGTATTAGTCGACTTCCCTCTCCCTTCAAATTGCTGGCCTTGTTCCTACAAGAGAAACAGATATTATTATTATTATTAGGGCGGTGGATTGGCAGTATCGGTAGAGGATCGGACGCCATGCTTTCCAGCATAGTTACGTCCCTTTAAGATCTGAGTTCAAATCCCGCCGAGGTTGACTTTGCCTTTCCAACTTACGGGGTCGATGAAATAAAGTACCAGTAATGCACTTGGTTATTGCTGGCCTTGTGCCTAAAGTAGAAACAATTATTATTATTAGTAGTAGTGGAGAGCGGTGGATTGGCAGTATCGGACACCATGCTTTGTTACATAGTTATGGCCCTTTATGTTCTGAGTTCAAATCCCGCCAAGGATAACTTTGCTTTTCATCCTTACGAGATCGATATAATAAAGCACCAGTAATCCCCAGGGGTCAATTTAATCGACTTTTCCCTCCCCCAAAATTGCTGGTCTTGGGCCTATATAAGAAACCATTATTTTTGTGGTGATAATGGATTTAGTAGTAGTAGTAGTAATAGTATTAGTAGTAGTTGCAGTAGCAACAGTAGTAGTAGTAGTAGTAGTAGTAGTAGTAGTAGTAGTAGTAGTACTAGTAGTATTATAAGTAGTAGCTGCAGCAGCAACAGTAGTAGTAGTATTATAAGTAGTAGCTGCAGCAGCAACAGTAGCAGTAGTAGTAGTAGTAGTAGTAGTAGTAGTAGAAGAAGAAGGAGTAGAAACGACTATCAGGAGCAGATCTAGAAACTGAAGCCACAGAGGTAAGTATCAATGGCTAACTTTAAAATGATTGTAATCATTAATCGTAGTAAGAATACTGAACTGCGGCTTTTAATTATTAAACAACCGACCAGAATGCGCATGATGGACTGGAGATAATTTACACATTTATTTTTTAAAAGCATTTGTCATAAAGAACAAACAAAGAAAAAGGAACCAAAACAAATAGGAAACCTAGCTATTAACAGGTATGTGTATATATGTGTGTGTTTGTCAGTGTGCGCATCTGTGCGTGTGTTTGTATAATTCGAAGAGGAGTAACAACCGCCTTGTTCTGTGTGTGAGTATATATATATATATATATATATATATATATATATATATATATATATATATATTTATATGAGAATATATATATATATGAGAATATATATATATATGAGAATATATATATATGAGAATATATATATATATATGAGAATATATATATATATGAGAATATATATATATATGAGAATATATATATATGAGAATATATATATATATGAGCATATATGTACATATATGAGAATATATATATGAGAATATATATATATATATATGAGAATATATGTATATATATGAGAATATATATATATGAGAATATATATATATGAGAATATATATATATATGAGAATATATATATATGAGAATATATATATATATATATAGATGAGATTCTACAGGACTAGAACTGTTTCATTCATTAGAAATCTAATGAATGAAACAGTTCTAGTCCTGTAGAATCTCATCTATATTAAAACTTTTATACTCTGCTATGTATTGAGTACCTTACTTACTGTGGTTACCTCCGATTCAACCCGGAATAACGTATATATATATATATATATATATATATATATATATATATATATATATATATATATATATATATATATATATATATATATGAGAATATATATATGTATGAGAATATATTTATATATGTGAGAAATATTTATATATGTGAGAAAAAACACAGACCCTCCAGCTCAACTCTACCTTTGAAAAGCAGAAGAACTGCGAAACTGGTAAAGGAAACAAATAAATATATATATATTTTTTTAAATAAGACTCCAGTTGCATTTTCGATTTCATCTTTATTTCTTTATACTTTCACTCGTGTAGGACACCTCACTTATTTTTCATTTTGTAAAAAAACCTCACTTTCTAATATATATATATATATATATACATATATATATATACATATATATATATACATATATATATATATAAGTCCCGGGTTCGATCAGGGGTGACCACTGTAAGGAAAGTACACAATAAATAGATACATAGAGGATGTATTTAATTTGAGAAGAATTAATATATATAGAGAAACAAAATGTCGTAGGACAGAAGAAAGGAAACGCACAGAAACAAAGAAAGGAATCCCCAGTCACTGAAGAGGTCACAGAGTGTGTGACGAAAGGACTATGACTATATATAAACAACTATCTGGTTGTGGAACCAACCAACCAACCAGAAATTTATAAGTTTGTAGATTTGTAAATTTATAAATTTATAAATATATAATAAATTGAAGTGAAAGCAACTGGTGCGTGTGTTTCTTATTGGCAACATGACCCTCCGAAAGTATAACAATATCGGTTTCAACACACGATTTCAGATAAAGGATCTTGCTAAACAAATTCAGAAACGTAATATATATACATTCTGTGCGAACATATCGAATGAACCACTGCAGTTGTTGACGATATCTAAGACAATCACTGTGACTTCATTTTAACCCCGTAATGACGAAAAACACAGCTGACCTCTATGGGATTTGTATTCAGAAAATTAAAGGGCTGTAAGTATATGCCACAAAGCATGATGTTCGCTGCTCTAACGATTCTATCAATTCTCCGCCCTGTCCTTAATATATATTATGAAAACAAGGGAACAGTGCATTTTCAAAGGCGACTAAAGAGATTTGTTGGATGTTATGCCATATCTTCGTTCACTCACACAAACACACAGCCATACAGATATACATTAATACAGAAAAACATACACATATATACACGTGTGTTGCTGTGTATTGATACAGGCTTAGCGATACACCATCTGATGAGTACAAAGTATGGGTGAACCTGTACGAGAAGTTTCTTGCTGGGGTCAACAGGCTCGAAGTTAGGAAGCTTGAAACTACTACGATGTATAAATTCCACTGTTAACGAATAATCATGAAAGTGTGTATGTGTATGTACTTATATGTGTTTGTGTCTGTGATTTGAATTGAGCTCATATGTACTATCACTCATCAACAATAAGAACAACAACAGTAGTAACACCAACGATAGTAGTAACACCAACAATAAGAACAACAGTAATAACCAACAACAACAGTAATAACAACAACAACAGTAGTAACAACAACAGTTGTAACAGCAATGAAAACAACAGTAATAACAACAATAACAACAGTAACAACAACAATAACGTTAGTAACAACAATAACAACAACATCAACATTAGTAACAACAGCAATATAAACACGTATCAATTCTACTTAATAAACCATTTAATAATAGACAGATAGACAGAGAGATATATAGGTTAGGCAAATATGTGGGTTCGACTTCCATGTACGTCTATACTAATCGTATTCCACTTAGAATGTTATGAAACCTCCATTATCAGTCTAATTTCTTTAATCAAAAGAACGCTAATGCTATTTCTACTAAATTTCAAACCTCGTTCGCTGTCGTTAAATCAAACGTAATGAAGTAATTACAAATCGTCTTTATTATACCGAGGTTAACTTTTTCTTTCATCCTTACGGGGTCGCTAGAAT
>OZ024758.1:19068125-19070625 GCA_964016885.1 Eledone cirrhosa
TCATAGCTGTATGGGAGCATCCCAAAAGTCAGCTCAAAAGTGACACAGTGGAGACTGAGGTTAGCTGGACATGCTCATCGACATGCAGAGTTTGCATTGCACTCAGTGCTCCTGTGGGAGCCCCTACATGGATACACTAGAAAATGACGACCAAGGTTAACGTATGTTGATGCCCTAAGGACAGACACTGGTCTCTTGGAGACGCAGGACATGGCAGCGATAAGGAGGGACAGAGACCGCTGGAGAGAACTCGTCCATGATTCTCGGGAATTTTACCCGCCTTAGATAGATAGATAGAAAACTAACCAATTTCTCAGTAAAACAGAAATGAGATCTTTGCAGTCAGTTTCTGCTATGTTAAACGTCGTTAAATTTTCCTTAACGTCGCCAATCTGTCTAGACTCTACTAACACATAGAAAATATCTTGTAGGTAACACGTGTTGAAGATAATTAGCCTAATGATATTACTCAGACGAATATTAAAACATTTCCTTCTACCAAACTCAGTATAAAAACTAAAACATTTATGCATTCGCAGGCATATTTGTAGCTGAAATATATGTAATGCAGAATCACAACGACAAAAGCTAAATAAATTACTCACATAACCCTAAATATTACCTCATTGTTAAGACTATTTATATGTTTGAGATATTCAGTTTACCGTTCCAGACTTGCTTATGTGTTTGGTGTACAAAAAAATGAATACTAGCTATTGGAATATAGAAAAATAGGGCCTCAATTTATACATTTCGTTACATATTATTAGTGAAAAGCACTACATATGGTGATGCATTTAAGACAATATAACCCTACCCAAATATAACAATACGTATGTGGTTTTCAATTCATTTTGAAAATTATCAGAAATCTGTAATCATTGATGTGATGTCTGTAGCAAAAATTAAATTGTTTTACATAGAATGTTCATGCATTATTTTCAGATAAATATAAAGAATATAAAATAAAAAGGTCTGTATTGCAAAGCTACTTGCAGTGTCAAAGGATTGAGGATTAAACGGGTTAAAGCAAACTTTCCAATGTCGTTGATATATATATATATATATATATATATATTTATTAAAATAACAGATTAAAGTTTAAGCAAAGAATCGCTGCTTTCATCCCTAACGGGATTGTCTGTTATTTTAATAAATATTTGCACTACGGTTCTTATATATTTGATATATATTTATCCTTATCGAGCGTTCTTTGGATTTTAGTCTTCAAATTTATTATTATTACTATATATATATATATATATATATATATATATATATACACGCGTACGCACCCACCTACACAAATATTCACAGGTTGGATCATGCATAATTTGTGAGAACATATATGTGCGTGTTACACAATGGCTAACGACTTCTGTCAAATGATAACAATATGTGTATTCTCCAATATTAATATATTAATGTAGCTAATGTAATATGAGAGGAGCTTAACTTATGGCTGGATATGATAAGATATATTATGAACAGTAAATATTGTTCTAATGTACCACAATTAACACTCCTCTCAATTAGGAGTTCAGCCCCCTTGTCTAACATGAAACTTTAGGTAATTAATATAACTTGTTTCACGAACACATATGAGAATGCAAAACATTAAATATATATGCGAGTAGTGTGTATGTATGTATGAATGTATGTATGTAAGCACATATATATATATATATATATATATATATATATATATATATATATATATATATATATATATATATATATATATAATAAAGAAGAGACGGTTTTAAATGTACATCCTCTTTATATATATATATATATATATATATATACATACACAGACAGACAAATATATATATAATATAGAAGAGACGCTTTTAAATGTATATCCTCTTTATATATATATATATATATATATATATATATATATATATATATATATATATAAACCTACACGCACAGACACACACACACATACATATATATTGGAAGCAAACACGAGTCCAGTACAGGGATCGACGCATCAGCACCCTCTATCTCAAATGTATGGGCTCTGAACCGCCCCGGAAAGGAATCGGGTACTTCGACATGCTTAAATGCACAATACATGCTTTGTATTCCTATGTGCTGAGCAGCATTCGCTTTACCAACAATGATTGTTGGTGCTAATGTGGATAGTTATATATATATATATATATATATATATATATATATATGAGATTCTACAGGACTAGAACTGTTTCATTCTTTAGAAATCATCAGGAATCTGGGTATCAAAAAATAAATATGGTATTTATAGGTCTCTACAAGTGGTAGGAGAGGGTGGGGAGTGGGATGGGTGTAGGTCATTGGTTGATAGAAAAGGGAATTCATTAAAAGCTAATTCTACAAAGCTATAGTTTATTTTTATTTTTAGAGTAACAAAGGCAGAAAGAATTCTATAAACAGGTTCCGGATGGCATACCATTCCTTGTCATTAAGTTTCTCTTAAGCTAACAGATGTCTATAAAATCAGTGGGGGGTC
>OZ024758.1:19080625-19088125 GCA_964016885.1 Eledone cirrhosa
GGAATAATTTATATCCGTTGTTAAAGACTTCGAAAAAATAAAAGGCATATTTGAACTCAGAGGGCAAAGTTTGAATTACATTTCGCTATGTTCAAATGTGAACGCACGTGGTTAGAGCATTGGGTTTGCAAATGAGAGGTTGTAAGTTCGATTCTCGGACCGGGTGATGCGTTGTGTTCTTGAGCAAAACACTTTATTTCACGTTGCTCCAATTTTCTCCTGTTTAGAAATGAGTTACAACTTCACTGGTGCCAAGCTGTATCGGATATTATCTTTCTTTTGAACAACATCGGTGGCGTGGGGAGCGGAGACTGGTATGCATGAGCGACTACTGGTCTTCTACAAAACAAAACTTGCCCAGGCTTGTGTCTCGGAGGGAAACTTCCTAGGTTCAAAACCATGGTTATTTATGCCCTCGTGGGTTCTTTAGATATGTTCAAATGATTCTGCTAATCCATCGTCTCATAAATACTCTTCCAATGTTCAAATATTGACCCAAATAGAAATAGATTGAAGCCGATTTTCAGATCAACCCAAGCACATTCTGCTTCCATTGGTCTTTCAATTGTTTGTATTATCTCTCGAGTGTGACTCCTGGCCAAAACGTCACAACTTTTCAGGTGATGGGATGCGGAATTTGAACACAGCCGAAATACATACTACAACGCATTCCATCCGGCGTTTTAACAATTTTTGCAGACATCTCATACATAGACAGAAATACAAAAGAATCCTACAAAGCCATGATTGTCGGATATGCAGAAATAGATAAGCTGAAGTGACCATGACAATGTCTGCAGCCGTAGTGATAGTTGTAGGGATTACAGCTTTATAGTTGTTACATCTATAGACTGGGTAGAAAGAAATGTCACAACAAGCCATTTCACTAGCAGTATCAGTATAAGCTGATAATACAATGCAAATGATATCAATAATATTAGATGTAAAATTACATTAAGATCAGTGGCTGCTATAAAACCAGTAACCATAGTAGTCATAATAAAAATATGGAATGAAGTAAAATACGTAGTCTCAGAACTATGGAACGTGGACAAGGAATATACGAACACCAAACTCATGAATATCAAATAACAACAATAGCAAAACCATCAACAATATATATTATGCATTAAAGTACTCGATAACACCTCTTCGCATTCATGGTGTGTCTCAGGTTTCTAAATTTCTTGCTGTTTATGCTAAACTATCCTATCTTCCCTGAAGCGTCCTTGAATTCATGCCACTAATGTTTATATGCCAAGTATCAACCTAAGAACTTCTTGTAGAATTATTTGCGGGATTCGTTCTGGGTCTCTACTTTCCTACTAATAATCCCGCCAAGGTCCAGTCTTACCTATCATAATTTTGAGTTCAGTAAATTAAGTATTAGTACTGAGATGTATCAGTAAATTAAGTATCTTGTACTGAGTACTAAAGTAAATTAAGTATCTAGTACTGAGATGGTCTCTCTCTCTCTCTCTCTCTCTCTCTCTCTCTCTCTCTCTCTCTCTCTCTCTCTCTCTCTCTCTCTCTCTCTCTCTCTCTCTCTCTCTCTCTCTCTCTCTCTCTATTCTCTCTCTCCCTATCATTATGTCTATGTATCACCCCTCTCTCTCTCTCTGAAAGAAATTAGTGTTCAGACGTAGAGAAGGTTATGCTCCACCAGGTTATAAATGTCTGAAACATACCGCATGAAAATATGGCTCACCTACAACGTCAGCAGCGCTGATTTGCTATAGATTTCAAGAACACTACATGCATCGAAATCTCCAGTCAGAGAGTGTCACCTGAGTTCATAGGCACTGCATTCCTCCTACAACTAAAAAACAATACAAAATACTATTTAGCTACAGTAGTCTGGTTGATATCATTGTCTAAATCGTTGTCAGAGTCAACTGAAATAGTATTTGCAGTACAAGCTGCAACAACTAATATGATATTGATTTCTCATATTCTTATGAAAGAAAAAACCTGTATCAGTAGAAAGGGTGTACATTCTACTAAGTCAACCCTATGATAAGTCTAATATTTACTTTATTGTCTATGGAGGGATTACCGATAAACACACACATAGGTACACACATATCCTACACTCACCACAAGGAACATATGTAAATACTATAACACATTTCGTCTGGCACAATACTGATTACAGTTCCGACTGACCACAGCCGTAAAGAAGCCATACAAATAGTTTTCTAGCTTAAGCATAAAGGCTAAACCGGCGCTAACATTGAGGTCATCTGGACAGCCGTATAGGAAACTTATATTAGAAAAACACGTTACTGGCCTTACATGTTTCATGCAAATGTATATAATTACATTAAATATGTAAAAAATATCCTTTATATATATATCGAGGGCGACCGGCTAAGGTAGAGGGTGCAAGATAGCGGTCACCCTCGGGTCCTCGATTTTCAGCCCCATGGATTTGATCTATTACATTCACGTATTAAATTTCGACTACCTGATGATATCACCGGATTCATACGGAACCCGGTCATTGATATGGTCATAGTATAATAAACCTTTAAAGGATTTACACAAATCCAGCCTCCTGTCATTTCATTATATATATATATATGTGTGTGTGTGTGTGTGTGTGTGTGTGTGTGTGTGTGTGTGTGTGTGTGTGTGTGTGTGTGTGTGTGTGTGTGTGTGTGTGTGTGTGTGTGTGTAAAAGGTAAACAGAAATAAGAACACAATCAGTACAGTATATGGAAGGAACATATTAGGATAAAGAAGATCTTAACGTTTCGGACGCTAGTCCCTCATCAGAAGAAAGAGGAGAAATTAGATAGATTGAAGGGACAGGCGGGGTGAGCAGTGGTGTAATCGGAAAACATGTTTTTATAGAAAAATAACGTACCATATCGTGCAATATATTCTGTGCTATTTAAAATCCTAAGTCTTATTTTCTTGTATTGTTATGAATTCAATTTGCTCTCAATTGTTTTACGCTATATTCTGTTGTCTCTTATGTTGTCCTTCTGTCGTGGATTTCTCAAGTCTCCATCGAACCTAGGCTCTCTTTTACGTATTGCCATCCAAATGTACGAAATTCCATTACCCAATGTGTGGCTGAAGAGCGAGACAGTTGCGTTTTTTGTTCGTCATACTTATTTTGATTTTCTATTATTCCATGAGAGAGTGGGACGAAAAGTAACACAGGATGAGCTATGTATATATATATATATATATATATATATATATATATATATATATATATATATATATATATATATACAGAAAGAGCGAGAGAGATTTACCTAGAAGTAGGTGCCGCTCCCATTTTCACCAGTACGTCGACCTCCATAATGATAACAATCACTAAACACAAACATCTACCTACCAAACCACTGACACTATTACAATTCCGATAATCACTGCTACTATTGTCAGCAACCACTATTGTACTACTAACGGTTACTAATAGCAATGACCATTACTAAGAAACGAACAACCTCAAACCACAAAGAGCAAGCCACAATTATCACCACAACCATTAACATAACCAATCACCACACCTGCATTTTATCAATGCCAGTAAGCTGCTAATTGCAATCCCTAACAACATAGTAACCACACGGAAATCACCATCAACCACGACACCACACCACTCTTCACCACATCACCCCATACTCCACCACACCCCGATCTCCCACATCTTTAAAATAATGAACAATATAATTAGTACAAATAATACAAAAATACCAATCCAACAAGTGCAGGATCATCTTTACACACCCCCACATCATGAACCAGCAGCACACACACACGTACACACATGCGCAAACAAACACACACACACACACACACACACACATATATATATATATATATATATATATATATATATATATATATATATATATATATATATATATATGTGTGTACATATATATATATATATATATATATATATATATCTGTAAAAATGATAATAATGGAGCTGCGGCGTTGCAAATGGGTTACATATGAAAAAGTAAGTCCTTCGTCAGTGGCCTTCCAACCGTCCTAGGCATTTCATCACTTTAAAGGCGATATACCTCAGGTTGGTGCGAACAACGGCTAAAAAAAGTCGTTGGGACACGTAAATAAAGGGGACGCTGGTGTGAACAAACAAAATGGTTTAAGCAACAGAAAGTTATATATGTATATATATATATATATATATATATATATATATATATATATATATATATATATATATGTATATATATATATATACACACAATCAAAACCAATAACAGTAAACTCGCCAAGAACGTCAACCGTGCAAACGTCAACAATAACAATATTATCATCACCGAAGTCAACATGCGATCAACATAAATTACAATAACATGAACATTGTTACAACAATCACAATCAACTACACTACAATTACCACCAACAAGACTACAATCTCCACAAACAACGCCACAGTCACTACCAATTCAACCACCACTGAAAAAAAACAAAAACACAGTAATTGCCACCTACGACTTCACAAACAAAACCGCCAGCATCCAAAAACTTCCAACACCATCAATACCATTGATACCACAATCATCACCAACACCACTACCAACAACACCCCCGATCAGAAGTAACTCGTTCAACACATGTTGACCTACCAAAAGGACTTTGGTTTCTAACGAATGTCTTCGTTGCTTTAGTTGTTCCTGTGAAGCTAAGTATATTGCGATGCAGATGTTGGATAAATCTAATTGACTATTCTATAAAATTGAATGCAAATTTAACTTCCTGTCTCCACATGGTCTTCTGGCGTCAGTATATGTATAACTTATGCTTAAGAATTAAAGAAAATAAAATGCACTGGCAAAAGTATTGTTGCAAGTTAGAAATGGTCTTTCAACACGAAATAAATTACCTAGTGCATTACTAGTACTTTATTTCATCGATCCGGCAAGGATGATAGGCAAAGTTATCTTTGATGGGATTTGAACTCAGAACGTAACTATAATAGAAAGCATGACCCTCTACCGACACTGCCAATCCCAATCCTTACTTCCAGATAGACATGCACACATATGTAGAAACAGAGAGATATCGAATGGGAGAGAGAGAGAGATACAGTGTGCTTAGTTTGTGTAGCTGATTGTAACATAATTGTTTCTACTTTAGGCAAAATGCCAGCAATTCATCAGTACATTACTAGTACTTTATTTTATCAACCCCTTAAGGATGAAAGGCAAAGTTAACCTCGGCGGGATTTGAACTAAGACTGTAAAGGGACGTAACAATGCTAGAAAGCATGGCGTCCAACCCTCTAACGATTATGCCACATATTGTCAGACTAACTTATGAGGTGAGATAATGTTGGTGTCACTAAAATTGATTTTAATTAAGTTTATGACAGAGGGATTTAGAAATATCTATAAAGTTCTAGAAATCTAGAAAGTATTGAGCTGAAGATTATCTCATTTTATCTGAGTGACAGAGGGATATAATAAGCGTGAGACAGAGTGGGAACACAATATCATTTGTGCGTGAAAAGGTAATAAATATTGGAGAAAGTGTGGAAGAAATATTTGGTATCGATCCGAAATATTCAATAAAGGTTTCTGATTACAGCACAAGGCCAATAATTTCGGAAGGGGAGAATTTTGCTTCAAATGATCCAGTGTGGTACTGGCAAGGGTTTTACTTAATCCATCCCATAAGGATGTAGTGAAATGACAGCCCCGATGAGGTTTTATCAAAGAACTTATTGGGGAGTAAATTTTTACCAAAAAGCATGTTGTCCGACGTTCTGCTGTTACTGTCAAAAAGACAAAAATATGGTCAATATATATATATATATATATATATAAAATGTTGTTGTGTTGGTGGGTATGTTGTTCAAGGTGGTCAACTTCCTTCGCATATGCGCCTGCGCAAAGCCGTTGAGTTGAATTGGGGCTCACAAGGGAACGGGCTAAGGCTTCACGAACATCACCTTTTTCCGTTCCCTTGTCGTTTTAATTTCGATTGCCTTGAGAACGTAACCTTATTGTGTAAGAATCTGTTTGATGAGTTCATGGTACCGGAAAGGCGCAATCCCGTGGCCATTGCCGTCATTGAAATATGTATCACAACGTTGTCAATTAAGGACTTTAACATCTGAAACTATTTCGCATTCTCTCCCTCTTTCTCTCAAGCGTTCTCTCTCTTTCTCTCTCTGTTTCTCTCTCTCTCTCTCTCTCTCTCTCTCTCTCTCTCTCTCTCTCTCTCTGTATATATATATATATATATATATATATATATATATAAAGGTAGAGCACTGGAGGGTAATATCCGTAGTAGTAGAGCACTCAAGTCCATGGGGCGGGCTGAAGGTAAAACTTGTGTTCCCGGTATGGTGAACTGGGAGTTTACCGCTCTGTCATTGTCTCTCTCTCTCTCTCTCTATATATATATATATATATATATATGTATATAGTAATTGTTTCTACTTTAGGCACAAGGCCAGCAATTACCCAGTTCATTACTGGTACTTTATTTTATCGACCCCGTAAGGATGAAAGGCAAAGTCAACCTCGGCGGGATTTGAACTCAGATCGTAAAGGGACGTAACTATGCTGGAAAGCATGGCGTCCGACCCTCTACCGATACTGACAATCCACTGCCCTTCTATATATATATATAGTAATAATAATAAATTTGCAGACTAAAATCCAAAGAGGGCTCGATAAGGATAAATATATATCAAATATATATACTTAAAGAAATAAGAGTAACATGGTTGGTTGTACAATAAGGGCTTGATTCAAAGTGCTGAATATTGTTTCGTTGATCTGGTGCGTCTAGAGTTCGCTAATGGCTTGATGCTGCGTCAATCGACCTCCAATACGTTGTTTACTGACTACCTCTAATTGGATCACCTATAACGATAACTTGTTACCCCATATATATATATATATATATATATATTTATATATGTGTGCTCTCTCGCTACTCACACACTTACACACAATCACATCCAATATATCTTAGTACGTTGGCAGTATCGGTAGAGGGTCGGACGCCATATTTGACGCATAGAGTTACGGCCCTTGCCATTCTGAGTTCAAATCCAGCCGAGGTTAACTTTGCCTTTCATCCTTACGGGGTCGATAAAATAAAGTACCAGTAATGTACTGGGTAATTGCTGGCCTTGTGCCAATAGTAGAAACAATTATTGCCAGAAAGTTACTTTCAAACTAATATTCCTTCACTCAGCCGTCAATTTATTATAGTCATTAAACATTAGCTTAGACGCAATGTGGAGTCCCAGACAGACCGAAACTGTGTGAGGGGTATAGAGAGGAGAAAATAGAGAATGATATGCGCAGTAAACTATACCATAGTATTGTGTGGTATAATATGGTCCCGGAGTTGTTGATGGGTTTAGGGACGCCCTATTGACATACAGTGTTTCTTAGTCACCATATACACTTGAATAAATCATTTGACAACAGAAACAGTTTACAGAATTGACTGCGAAAATTTAGCCACTTTTTTCCAACTCAAGAA
>OZ024758.1:19103125-19115625 GCA_964016885.1 Eledone cirrhosa
ACCCATAGAAATCAGCATTGCTTTGCTACCCTCTCGTTTTCGTAAAATATAACACCATCTAGATAGTGGGGTAGATACAATAGCCATCTCTCCATAAATTGCTGGAATTGAACTTAAAGTAGAAATCATTCATGTCCGGTACATGTCGTTTTGTTTTTTAGTAGCATAAAGTCTTTGTTCGTTGTTGTTGTTGTTGTTGTTGTTGTTAATGTTGATGTCGTTGTCATCATTGATGTCGTTGATATCCAGATTGTTGTTGTTGCTGTTGTTGCTGTTGTTGCTGTTGATGCTGCTGCTATCGTCATTGTTATTATTTACGCTGTTTTTGCTGCTCTTGACGTCTTTTATTGTCATCTTATCACCATCATTGTCATTCTCTTGTTGCTGTTGTTGTTGTCGTTGCTGTTGTATGTGTCGTTGTCATCAATATTGCTACTTCAGTTGTTGTTATTGTTTATTGTTATCACGAAATCACCAGTATGTCACACCGTTTCTCATGGTATTTTGGTTTCATTGGTTCACGTTTCCAGCTTTATCGAAGTAAACACTGGAAACTGGAAATATGTAGGTGGATTGCTTCACAGCTGTTTGCTCGTGATACTGCGTTAGTTCTCAATTAAATGTCATTTTCCATACATAACAATAGGAGGTATATAATGTCAGGAATGTGATTATATAATAAGCTGGTATGATGCCAAGCAATAATGTTTATATTTGTAAGATATATATATACTGTAAGATAAACAAGAAACAAAAGCAATTATATTCATGGTACAAAAAATCGTCAACATCCTTCTAAATATATATGTAAAACTAACTAGGCAGATGTCTATTGTATTACTGAACATTAAAACAGTATACACTAACAATTATTAGCCCTAACACTACCATTGTTCTAATAAAAATGTTGCCTCCAAATCATTTTGAAAATAATGAAAAGTTTTGTAAGCTCTAATAATATAATTAACTTCTCTTTATTAAGTTCGTGTGTGAAATATAACTTTTAAAAGGTTTTTAGTTAGATAAACTGATATCGTAACCGGCTGATTCCATAAAGCTGTGTATTCTTCTTATTAAACTCAGACCTATAATGTTACTACTATTGGCACAAGGCCAGCAATTATCTCAGTACATTACTGGTACTTTATTTTATCGACTCCGAAAAGTGAAAGGCAAAGTGACTCTGGGGAGATTTGGACTCAGAACATAAAGGGCTATAACCCCTATGTTGCAAAGCATGGTGTCTGACGCTCTACCGATAGTGCCAAACCACCACTGTAGGCGATTTCGTACCAACGTTAGAGCGTTGGATATTCGTTCTGGTCTACTGCGTTCTGTGTTCAAATCCTAACACGGCTTGCTTTGCTTTTCATTCTTTCAGGTTGGATAAACAAGGTACCAACCCAGTGCTGGTGCATCTCTCTCTCTCTCTCTCTCTCTCTATATATATATATATATATATATATATATATATATATATATATATATATATATATATATATATATATATATATATATATATATATATATATATATATATATATATAACGAAGGAAATGTGGTAAGGAACCAGGTGGACCATAACGCACCAAAGTACTCAATACTTAGGGTAGTAGAGTAGGTAATAAGAACCAGTAAGGAACCAGGTGGACCATAACGCACCAAAGTACTCAATACTTAGGGTAGTATATATCATGCAGCTGTCACGACATGGATGTTTCGTCGGATCAAGTGAGTTAGGGTCGAGAATGTGTAAGGTGTTACCATGTAACTGTTCAACTAGTTTAAACCTTAGGCAAAGCATGGTTTATACTACAACATCACGATCGATTGCATGTGGCGGCTGTAGTAGCTCACAAATGGAATAATGGGGAGACAGTATATGAAACGTTTGGATCTTTGAACAAAAGGTATGATAAAGTTGGAGGGATTTCCCACAGGTTCTCGTTTCTAAGTTTCAGGTATAGGGTTTGGGATCATCCCGGAGATATTAACAACTTTACACACTCACACACGCGCACTCTATCTCTCGTTCTCTCTCTCTTTCACTCACACACACACATGTATGAATTCTAAGTTAATAAATGAAATATGTTGTATATATAATGTTTTATGTATGTATGAATGTAATTAATGTTTACACAAAATATTGCTTATATATATATATATATATATACATATATATATATATATATATAAATATATATATAAATATATACATACACATGGTTTCTGATAAGCTTTGTTTTCTGTAAACATCAATTTAACATAGCAAATACCAATTTGATACAAGATAGTTTTTTAAATAATTATATATTGCTTATTGCACAAATGCACGTGTACTAATTGGTATCGTTTTACTTGTGACACGTACAGATATATAAACACCGACACGTGTGTGTGTGTGTTTATATATATATATATATATATATATATATATACATACAAGTGATGGCGCATGACTTAGTGGTTAAAGCATTGGGCTTGTAATCGAAAGGTTGTGAGTTCAATTCTAGGACCGGGCGATGTGTTATTTTCTTTAGCAAAACACTTTATTTCACGTTGCTCCAGTTGACTCAGCTGTAGAAATGAGTACCGGCCTGCCCGCCCAGCCAGTCGGATGGCGTTATCTTATGGCTAAAACACCACGACATGCTGTGACCAGCGGCGCCGAATGGACGCCCGACAGACTGGTTGGTCAAGGTGATCAAGGTGATATATATACAAAGAGAGAGAGAGAGAGAGAATAAGAAATTGCGAAAAGGTTCAATGATAACAGTGATCACGGAATCCCGCCTAACCCATGATATGATCTCATTAGGTTGGTTCTTACACAATAAGGTTGCTTTCTCGAGGCAATTCTAATTAAAACAACGACACGAAGGAAGATGATGTACGTGAAGCCTCCGCCCATTCCCTTGTGAGCCCTAATCCTCTCTCTCTCTCTATATATATATATATATATATATATATGTAGGAGGTGAGTTTTATTGTAGTACAATAAAGCAATGCAGATATCGGATAAGAAGCACTCTACAGTTTGTGGGACTGGAGTATGCATAATATAAGATCAAAAGATGGTTAAAGGAGTTCCATATATTTTATTATGCGCATTTCAAAAACAAACATCATCAAACAATAATATTTGTGTTTTCATCAGATAAAACAGGAGAACATGATATGAAGGCTAAAAAAACACTTGTTGATAGTGCAGTTTTAAATCAACATATGAATGTTTTAAATCAACATATGATGTTTTAAATGTTTTAAATCAACATATGATGTTTGTTTTTGAAATGCGCATAATAAAATATATGGAACTCCTTTAACCATCTTTTGATCTTATATTATATATATATATATATATATAAATGGCTAATGGTAGCTAAGATGCTACCATGGGCGGTTTGCCGGTTGAGCACTCTATGCTCCTATGGAGCAGAGTATTATAGAATAGAAAATGAAAAATCAGTGAGCATCGGAACTCAATTTATTGTGTGTTACAATTGTTTACCCGTCGAGCAGCTCGACGTGCGATCCATGTGTGTGGATCTACCTGACTCTAGTCTCGCAGGTTCCTCGGACACGTCTATTGATTTCGGATCATATCCACTTTTATATATATATATATATATATATATATATATATATATATATATATATATATATATATATATATGAGTGACAAATGGCGTACTGTGGTGTTGCGAATATGAACATATGAATTATTAAAATAGACCGAGAAACAAGATTGTCCATCATCAGTAGTCCGCTAATTATCATTGGTATTTCTTCGCATTAAAGACTAGATACCTAAAATCAGTGCGAGCGATAACTAATATATATATATATATATATATATATATATATATATATATATATATATATATATATGTATATATATATATATATATATATATATATATATATATATATATATATATATATATATATATATATATATATATATATATGTTTGTATGGCCGCGAGCGTGTGTAGTTTTGCCACAGGCGCAGAACAGGAGCTTCAGGAGTAGAGTGCGAGCAAAATGTGTGATTAAAAATCATTTGCTTGGGTGGTCTCGCTTCGGGATCCAACCGGATCAGTTGGAGACTGACAGGACTTGCCAAAAGGAGTGTTTGAGGAATTTATCACTTCCCACTAACACTCTTGTCACGACACTCCCATGAATAAGAAGGCATAGAAATAGGAGAAGAGGAATAATGAGAAGAAATATTGTGTTTGAATGTCTGTGGGTATCAGTATCGCGTGGCATTTCCGTCAAACGTCATTTACTATAGTTTCCTGTCCCATCATGTTTCACTGTATCTTATGGTGGATCCCCCTGAGAATTATGCTAAGCGTGCACGTGTGTGGAATGCTCACGCTCTTACACGTTAATTGCAAGAGCAGGTTGGAAGTTTCCACAGACAGATACCCACACACATATGGTAGGCTGGTCGTGAAATTGCTTCACGCGACTATTTAAAAGAAGTTTTAAAAAGCAGCGAAAATCAAAGTTGAAATCATTGTCAATCTCATACGAACGGTAAAATAATTCATTGACTCATTTCACGTTGTCAATGTTACTTTTATATCAATATATATATACATATTTCGTTTCTGAATTTGTTTAGCAAGATTCTTTATCTGAATACGTGTGTTGAAACCGATAGTGTTATACTTTGGGAGAGTCATGTTGCCAATAAGAAACACACGCACCAGATGTTTTCACTTCAATTTATTATAATAAATTTATAAATTTAGGAATTTATAAATTTCCGGTTAGTTGGTTGGTTCCACAATCAGATGATTGTTTATATATTGTCAAAGTTCTTTCGTCACACATTGTGTGACCTCTTCAGTGACGGGGGATTCTTTTCTTTGTTTTTGTGCCTCTCCTTTGTTCTATCCTACATCTACACAAAAACAAGATGGCGTAGGACAGAACAAAGGAGAGGCACAAAAACAAAGAAAAGAATTCCCAGTCACTAAAGAGGTCTCAGAATGTGTGACGAAAGAACTTTGACAATATATAAACTATCATCTGGGTGTGGAACCAACCAACCGGAAATTTATAAATTCCTAATTTTATAAATTTCTTATAATAAATTGAAGTGAAAGTAACTGGTGCGTGTGTTTCTTATTGACAACATGACCCTCCCACAGTATAACAATATATAAATATATATATATATATATATATATATATATATATATATTAATGAATTTTGCCCTACAAATGAACTCAACTGTAGGGAAGAAAATCATTAGAATACATACTCTCTACTTTCTTAATCTTTGAGTAATAAGCTGAAAATTGGTCTGACTATTCACATCTAATAGCCTCTGATCCACCTATCTCTCTATCACTCTCTCACTATATATATATGTGTGTGTGTGTGTATATATATACTGTTGAACTCCTCATTGCTGCCTTGCTAGGTTACTCATTTTACTTTGAACCAGATCTTTTCATGGTTAGATTCTGAATATAAACATCGAAACTTGGCAGTCGCAATATAGCTATGTAGTATATTATGATGTTATCACTGTTGTTACTCGTGTTTATATCCATATCACTCTTGACCCCTGACGTATTGTGAAAGGTATTCCATCCATTACCATCCAATCAATTTCTTATTATCCTACATTGAATCATATAAAAAATGTTAAGTTCCCGTAATTCCAACTGTCGTATTCTTTTGTGGATGTCAATCGTATTGAGAGACAATCGTATGCAAACGAATGCAGTTATACTCCACCTGAACTCAGTTTACGATAGCAAAAATGTACATCAAATCACCTGCAGGCATTTCACAAACATTACGAAAAATTTGACCTTTTGGATATGCCGTTTTTTATTGTTTTTGCATTTCCTGTTGTTGTTGTCGACCTAGTTTTTGAATTTTTGACCTTGGAATAATTTCATAGAGCAAACACATAACGAAAGGATTTATGACAGTGACCAATCCGTATTTCAATATTTCTAGCACTACAGTATCAGTGTGCAGTAATGTCAAAATAAACAACTCGCTATAGATAACTTGCAAAGTTACCTGCACAGTTTAACAAACTCACTGTCAGAGCAGGGGCGAAGTAATTTTTGTCATTACAATTCCTTTCTTTTCAGCAGGCACATAACAATATTGTTGAAGATTCAGTTGTCTTTGTCTTGTCTAAAATGTTTGTTTGTTTTCAGAGACAGACAAAGAGAGGCAGTGTCTGCCCTTCTTTCGTTTTCTAGCAACACTTTTTTTTTTATTTCCAAGAACCTTTCTCTGTTATTCGGTGAAACCCTTAGCGTTGCCTTATTTTCATAACCAAAAAAACCACAAACATATTCAGCTAATCATAGATTCTAGCATGTTCTGCTTCGTGGGAGGAGATTCCTCTAAGTCTTTCTCATTCATTGGGGTCTCCTGGCCATTGTGAGACTGAAACGCTGATAGTTTCGCCTAGTTCCCACTCTTCTACCAGAACTATGATAAATGCTTCTCTGGAATCAGCAGTAGCCGCATCCATGACCTTCAACTTCGATAATTACCATTGTTGTTCTTGTTGTGGTTGCTTTGCATTACTACAGCTTGTCATCTTCTATCCGTTTTCTATCAGTTTTTCTCTACTGAAGACCTGCAAGTAACATTTATTACTGGCGTACCACTAAAGGGCCTTCTGACAAACACTATATCATTTTTATAAAAGGGATAAATATATGCGAAGAAAACGACACATACAACAATGATAATAGATACGTCAATACTCTCACACTGGAGTAAGAATGTATATATATATATATATATATATATATATATATATATATATATATATAGTGTCTCAATGCATGAAACCTACGCGGGCAAAGATATATATTTATATATAATTATATATATATATATATATAATATTAAGGATACTATTTATGGTTATGTATATACTAAAACCTTTTATAGTTATATATATTTTAAACCATAAATAGTGAAAGACAGTAATTTATTACTATCTTATTACCAGTAAGATAAATAGCCCAATGTAACAACATCAGTTGTTTTACAGAGCAGTTATGTAGAAATTAGCCCAATGTAACAACATCAGTTGTTTTACAGAGCAGTTATGTAGAAATTACATGAATCAAAGATCAGTTTAAATCATTTATTTGCTTACAATTGTTTCTTGCAAACCGAGGTTGGTGTCTTCGGAGCAATTATTTAGTGATTTTTTACATACTTCACCTCCTTTTAAACACAAGAGACATATAGAAACATATGTATATATTGACCCACAGTGGGTTGACATCCATTATAATAATATAGCATGGCAATTTACATACAAAGATTACAGTCATATTAAAGGACAAACTTAAAATTAAAATAAAAATAAAAATAAAAATAATATTCTATATATATATATATATATATATATATATATATATATATATATATATATATACATAAAATGCATCTGTATATATGCTTGTGCATATTAACATATATGTGTATGTATATGTTTATGTGTGTATATATATTTGTGTATATATATACACACACATATATATATTTAACATAGAAATGGCTTCTACAGGACTAGAACTGTTTCATTCGGGAGAAATCATCAGAAAGCTCTGTTGGTTTCTTGCGAATGAAATAGTTCTAGTCCTGTAGAAGCCATTTCTATATTAAATATTAATATTCTGTATTGATTACCTTACTTACTGTGGTTACACCAGATTGAACCCGGGATAAACTTATCTCTCTTTCTCTCTCTCTCTTTATATATTTTTACATATATATGTGTGCGTGTACATATATATATACATATATATATATATATATATATATATATATATATATATATATATATTTTTTTTTTTTTTCAAACCAGTTCCTGTACACAGCTAAGTATTCTATAAGTCTCTAGCTGTGTCGTTCTCGATAAAAGCATTGGATATGTAATCCTGATGATTTCTAATAAGAATGAAACGCGTAGGTTACTTCCCTTGCTTTTATCGAGAATCTCAAATTGCAATACGTGACGTATTCTATTCTATAGCGATTGGGTCTTCAAAATGTTTATTATAAACATACAGAATATTTTTCGAATATTCTATGTTTGTCTTCACATATATATATATATATATATATATATATATATATATATTGCAATTGAGTTTTAGTGAGAGTAACAGTAGCAGTGGTAGCATAAGTAGTACCACTATTACTTGAGAAAGAAGAAAGCAATTGATGAGGGAAAAGAAAAAGGTTATGTAGATTAGAACATAAGAGAATGGAATTTTGACAAGTATTCAACAATTGTTTATCGCGAGCATACACCTGCAGTCTAACGGACAACAACAATACTCAATACTACACATTACAAGTAATCCTCCGTGGAAATGCCTTCTCCATTCTGTCCACTGGGGCTGTGGCGGGGCAAGCAGGTGGGACCCCATTTGTTCACCATGCGAAGAGATGGGGACGGCGAGAGAGATGGAGGCGATAAAAGTGTGAGTTCGTCTCTTCCACGTTCGCACTATATCCTTGTGGTTGTGATCATTAAGCAGTTAATGAGTCTATTTATGTATATACTCAATACTGTACATTACAGTTATTGTAGTTGGTTGGCTAAATAAACCTAACCAACGTGGGATCCATTTGCTCACCATACAGAGAGATGGGGAGGGCGAGTAGATGGATGCGATAACAGCGTGACTTCGGCTGTTGATTCATGTTTACATAGGTTACTATTTTCTAATGTATATTGTCAGCCTGTTTAGTTATACCAACTGACCTGATTCTAAGACAACTGAGCTCAGAAATTCAATTGACTTGGTATTGGAAGTGAGAGTAAACTCTGATATGATGGCTCATACTTTGGTCTTCATATTCATGTAAGTTATTCAAGAGTTTATATATATGTGATCTTGCTTTCTATAATGTTTCAGAAGAGTCATACATTCATACTCAATCTTCTATATCGATATTTTTCTGTTACTTTGTGTGTTTTGAATTTCATCATCACCATCCTCAACATCACCACGTTTCTTCATCTTCTTACCACTATAATCATTATGGTGATGGATTGGGAGTATCCGTAGAGCATTGGATACCCTGCTTCGTGGTATAGAGTTACAGCCCTTTTCCTTTATGAGTTTAAATCCCGCCGAGGTTAGTATTGACTGTTATCCTGATGGGCTCGATGGAATACAGAAGTAGCGGCAATAATGCACTTAGGTTAATTTAATCGACTTTCCCTCCCCCAAATGTTCTGACCTTGTGCCTCTAGCAGAAATCATTATAATTATTACGGCCTTTTCCATTTTGAGTTCAAATCACGCTGAGGTTAACTTTGCCTTTCATCCTTACGGAGTCGATAAAATAAAGTACCAGTAATACACTGGGATAATTGCTGGCCTTGTGCCAAAAGTAGAAACACTTATTATTATTATTATTATTATTATTATTATTATCATTATGAAGAAGGGAAGAATATATTATTATTATTATTATTATTATTATTTACAAGACTGTAGAATGGGCTATGCCTAATTCAAGGAACTGAGATATCACATACTCTGTCAAGCTGAAACCCACAAATAATTACGTCAATAGTACAGGCGTGTATAGAATACTCAACGAATTAATGAACACGCTGTTTCAATGATTCGACAACTGAAACACTCATTATTGTATCCGACGGACTCCAGTCCATTAAAGTAATGTCCATAAATGTCATATTCATATGATCATTACTGTTTCCATCTTATTTTGTATTGCTGTTGAACCAGCTCATTTCCCTAAATAAGAAGAAATATAGAATAGTGCACACACCTGGAGTACAGAAGTGCTTCTATTATGCAGTAGACACCAGCATAATAAGTTCTACTTTAAGCGCAAGGCCAGTAATTTGCGAGGAGAGGAAACGTCTGTTTTCCATTGCTGGCAGAAAAATAAATTGGTCAGAGTGTAAGGCAACTCTTTTTAGGGCAGATCAGCTGAGAAAAAGAAAATTAGTACCAAGAGCTGCAGTAGTAGCTAGGCTTAGCCTCTGCAACAGATTGACATTAGATCCAGAGAGACTACTGTTTTCGTGTTAGAACTGAAAACACTAGATAAGTTTCCCTTGCGATGTATCCTCTCAGAAAAGCCAGCTGAACCTACACAGGTGTGATCTGTATCAACAACAGCACCATCCTCATCAAAGGTTAATCCATCACCATAAAAAAAAAACAGAATATATGTGACGTAAGTAAATATCATAAGCATTTAGACTGGCATTCTATCGTTTTTCGTATTCCATAAATAATAATAATGATTTCTGACATTAGCACAAGCCATAGAAAATCGATTAAATGTTACTAATTTATCGATTGAATGGTGACTATGTTATCGATCTTGCAAGGATAAAAGAGGAAGTCAAGCTCCACGTGATCTGAACTAAGACTTTGGGGAAACGTATCTAAATAGAAAAAAGGTATAAGAAACGGTCCTCCCTCAATTCGGTGAGCCACTGGAATAAACAATAAAACGATATCATTAGTACAAATGAAGTCACACATGCTTACATGAGCAAAGTATTCCGAAAGGGTTTAATTCCGTAATTTTCAACATTTGTTCTAATTTTAATATCTTATAGGAAAATTAGAAACAAATTTAGAACATATCTTGAGGACGGTGAAGTGGCAGTATCAGTAGAGTGTCTAACAAACTGCTTTGCAGCATAACATTATGAACCTTTACTTCCTGTGTTGAAATCCTGCCACTGTTAACTTTGCCTTTCTTCTTTATGCTGTCGATAAATTAAAGCACCAGTAACGCACTGGAATCGATTTAATTCACTTCCCCCTTCCCTTCGAATTGCCGGCCTTGTGAATAAAGTAGAAAGAAATATTTTATACGAAGAATCTTTAATGAACGAAATTTAATGAAACCGACAAAATGAAACTGAACAAATAGAGCCACGAATGTTAAATTTTTCAGAGCCCTGTTTTAAACTTTAAACTATCTGTACTAGCGAGTACGTTTACAATTTGTCACTGCTAAACCAGCTTAACTTCGTTGGGCTGGAATCAACGGGGATATATATATATAAATATAAATGAATAACGTATTAGAAATAGATGTACTACGCAACCACATTGAGTGCAATTAAGTATTTGTATCTATCCTTCTGTATACAGTATCAATAAAACTGTTTTAATGTTTTTAATCTTACATAATCAAGCTCCTGGCAATGAAGAGATGATGTTACTATAAGCCTTGATATATTCACAAACAAGCTCGCATTAGTTACATCTATAAAAACCTATCATGTCCCAATCAAATTAATAATGAAATGCAGATGACTTGCAATGCAGATGACGTTAATAATATTCATTAAAGATTAAGCTAAATTGTTGTTGTGTACTTAATACGTCATTTTAAAGGATTTTATATAGTAAATGTGGTTTTTATATCTAAAGGGGTTAACTTTAGTTACAGTATGAACGACCCTCTGATACGGTTTTCCATTCGTCGCAAGCATCTCTGTCCAATGTTTCCGTCTCCAGAATTATGTTTCCTGCTTTTCTAAAATATAAGTGGTAGTGACCAACTATTGATATGATCATTTGCGTAAGGGGAGACACATTTATAATTATAAACATTTTCAATTCTTCTTAAATGAACCACTTTGCGCTCTCACACCCTATATCTCCATCACTCTTTCTAAAACTCTCTTTCTCTCTCTCTCTCTCTCTCTCTCTCTCTCTCTCTCTCTCTCTCTCTGTATATATATATATGTATATATATATATATATATATATATATATATATATATATATATATATATATACACAATATATAGAGAAACACACAGATACATGCGGACACATACATACACATGAATATATCCACATATATCCCTGAGTTATTGGTACCAACCTCAACCGATGTTGCTCTATCTCGATGATTCTATCTCGCGCATCACAGATGTGTTTTGAAAACCCTTAATGAGGTATCCTTTTGATAAGTCGGCAGACCTCACAACAACTCTATATCTCTATGATGTAGTGTTTTTGCATAATATGCCACGAAACTACGTAGTCGGGGACTTTAGAAGCAGTTTAGGTATGATATATCTTATTACTAATTATATCTAATGTTTCTTCTCTCTTTATAATGTATTAAATATATATATATATATATATATATATATATATATATATATATATATATATATATATATATATATATATATATATATATATATATATAATGTATATAATGCTGGAGAAGTGACCTTGGACAGGATAACAACCTCATGAATCGATTAACTAATCAGACTGACGGCTATAAATATATATATATATATATATATATATATATATATATACGATATATATATATATATACGATATTAATAAATGGAAACTATATTTATAAAACCATATTTATTTCATTATACATATATGAAATAAATATGGTTTTATAAATATAGTTTCCATTTATTAATATCGTATATC
>OZ024758.1:19125625-19128125 GCA_964016885.1 Eledone cirrhosa
TTACTAGCACATGGTCCTATTAGGATCAACACGTCTTGATTGCTATTTCTAGCACGCTGAGCAAAATAATTAAGCGACAAAATTAAATTACTCTCACACACAGGAGCTTGTGTGTGTGTGTGTTTATATATATATATGTTATAGTAATAATAATAAATTTGAAGACTAAAATCCAAAGAGGGCTCGATAATGATACATATATATCAAATATATAAGAACCGTAGAGCAAAGGGTGAAAGCAGCGATTCTTTGCTGAAACTTTAATCTGTTATTTTAATAAATATATATATATATATATATATATATATATATATATATATATATATATATATATATATATATATATATATATATATATATATATACATATATATATAAATATAAGTATGTATACGTACATACATATATGTATACAGACGTACAGTAGTATGTATATATATACATATATATACGTATGGGTTTACCGAACATTTATTATAATGCTCGGTTTGTTTGTAAACAAACAGCCCGAATTAAGCCGACGATAAGCTGACGATAGCTAATAAGATTGAAACTAGTACATCGTTCCTTTGTCAGTGTTGAACAAAAGGGCAGCGATGGTTGCTAAACGCTGTACGGCTTAAATCGGGCTGTTTGTTTACAAACAAACCGAGCATTATAATAAATGTTCGGTTAACCCATACGTACATATATATATATGTGTGCATGTATGTATATATATACATAATACTGTACGTCTGTATACACACATGTATGTACGTATACATACTTATATTTAAGTAACAGCCGTAGTAAGAGTGAGAAATGAAATTTCGTTTCATTTATTACATTTATATATATATATATATATGTATATATATATAGGAACGAGTACCCACTCTACTACCCTAAGTATTGAGTACTTTGGTGCGTTATGGTCCACCTGGTTCCTTACCACATTTCCTTCGTTAAATATATATATATATATATATATATATATATATATATATGTGTGTGTGTGTGTGTGTATATATAGAATATACGTGTGGAGACCTGTACTCATAAACACATTCAACTACAGTTAAATATATCATACTATTTACACACAAACTTATAACGATACATGACAGGGACCCAGTCCCCAGTTTAGTATTGTGAGCATATACTTGATAAACTTGCCACTAGTTATAAAGTTTCATCATTCGACACAAAAGAATGGAAAGCAAATTACACACTTCTGCAAATCGGGCTGAGGTAAACTTTGCTTTTGATCTTTCCGTGTTAGATAAAATGTACCTCCTGTTATTTAATGAGTTTAGTTAAAGCGACTCTTCCCTACTACTGTCATTTGAAACAGAAATGCTTGACTTGTTCTTCAATTACAAAACTTTTTCAGCCTCATCTTTCCCTACTCTTCACCCTACCTCCTTCCCCTCCCCGCTTATTATTCCCCTTCCTTGTCTTCATCCTTAACTTTATCATCTTCTTCCACCATCAACACCCACTTTATCCTATATTCTTTTCTTTTTCTCCTTGCTTTTCTTTTCTTTCTTTTATTCTTCATCGTACTACTACTATTACCACCACGACTACCACCGTCACTACTAGTAGTGGTGGTGGTGGTGGTGGTGGAGGTAGAGATGGTGGTTGGTAGAGGGGGTGGTGGTGGAGGTAGATGTGGTGGTAGAGGTGGTGCTGGTGGTGGTAGTAGTGGTGGTGGTAGAGGTGGCGGTACAGGTAATGATGGAGGTGCATGTGGTGGTGGAGGTAGAGGTGGTGGTAGAGGGGGTGGTGGTGGAGGTAGATGTGGTGGTAGAGGTGGTGGTGGTGGTGGTGGTGGTGGTGGTAGTAGTGGTGGTGGTAGAGGTGGTGGTACAGGTAATGATGGAGGTGCATGTGGTGGTGGAGGTGCATGTGGTGGTGGGGGTAGTAGTGGTGGTGGAGGTAGAGATGGTGGTGATGAAAACTGTATGATCGACTTTCCCCATCGACATAGGTCTTTTGTGTCTGACATCTTCATTTACATTATTCTATTAAAGTTGTATTGTTTTGCTGTTGTTGTTATTATTCATGTACCACAGGTTAAATATGAACTTCTTGTATGACATTGATAAATTTGATGCACTCAAACGTTTACAAGTGACGCCAATAAATAAAACACATACACATATTCAAACACAAAAAAACTCTCATAACTATTGTAATCATATATATATATACGAGGACACACACATTTATATATATATATATATATATATACAATGACACACATACACACACACACACATATATATATATATATATGCATATATACATGTGTGTGTGTGTACCTGTGTGTATATATATTTGTGTGTATGTAAGTATGTGCATATGTTTGTGTAATTTATTTATAGGTGTAAATACACAAACGTCACCACCTCTCGCTTTCTCTCTCTCTCTCTCTCTCCCTCTCTCTCTCTCTCTCTCTCTCTATATATATATATATATATATATATATATATATGTGTGTGTGTGTGTGTGT
>OZ024758.1:19133125-19140625 GCA_964016885.1 Eledone cirrhosa
ACGTAATGAATTGATTAGAGAATGTGTGTGAGTTGTACATCCGAAATATGTATAATAAAATGTAATTGATCAAAAGAACATCTATTTTATTAATATTTATATTTTAATAATAACTCCAGAAAAATAGTTACCGTAGAGTGCTTCCAATCTACTGTAAAACTCATTCTTTGACATAATCATTGAATATAGTTTAACACTTTAATATATATATATGTGTGTGTGTGTGTGTGTGCTTGTATTTGTGACTAAGAGTACACTACCCCACCTGGATAATACATTCGGTCTGCTGGAGGTACATGTTTCCATTTAAGTGGACTGCCGAAACGTGAAGTGATCAGTTGTACTCCACTCGGTCCAGGAATAATTGAAGAATACACCACTCCACCCATTCCAAAAAATTCTTTAAATACATTATTCCCCCCAGTCCAGAAAATATTCAACATATATATATATATATATATATATAGTTATGTAATAAACAACATAAGATAATTATTTCATTTACCAGTGGTTTCTTGAAAGCAAACAAAATGTGCTTTCACTCATCAAATGAAAAAAAATCCTGGTGTATTTATTGACAGTGGACTTAAAAAACTTGTAAAGCTCTGTATCATACATAGAGCACTCTTTTTTCCTTGACCTTTCCGACGGAATTACTTCATTCACACATATTCACACACACACACACACACACACACACACACACACACACACACACACACACATATATATATATATATATATATATATATATATATATAGTAGGGGGAAAACTCGTGGCTTAGTGGTTTGTTGCTTTCAGGTCTTGTTCGTAATGCAGGATTAGATATACCTCTAATTCAAATTGTTTGTTTTCGTCACAAAATGTGTCATGTTTCTTGTCTTGAGAGCTTAGTTAAGAACGCGACTTTTTGAGGGTTTCTCAGTCACTTGAATGGTGATTTTACAAGGCTGCTCCTTGCTCAAACAACTGGAAAACTCATTAACGAAACAGACAAAGATCTATTCAGAACGGTTTCACCTTGCTAAATGCCACACCTAAATCCTTGTGATGAAATGCAAAATTTAGGTACAGAGGCGCGTTGTATTGAGATAGTCATTTGATTGCGGGATAGAATGCCCATCTGCTTATCTGCTCTCTGTGTTCAAATCCCACCGAGGTTAGCTTTGCCTCTTATCTATTCGAGGACGATAAAAAAATACTAGTTAAGTACTGGGGTCGATTCCTCCTCTATATCTCTCTCGTTTTCTTTCTCTCAATTTCAGTCCTCTTCTGGAAAGAATCTATTGTATTGTAATCTGGTAATTATTGTACCTTACCTGACCAGGACTGGGGTCATTTAAGTGACAGTCACTTTCCCATATAATGTTGGCTTTGCACCTGATTTAGAAAATATTAATTATTGAGGAAAACATACATGAAATAATTGTTTCTACTTTTCGCACAAGGCCAGCAATTACACAGTACATTACTGGTATTTTATTTTATTGACCCCGTAAGCATGAAAGGCAAAGGTAACCTCAGCGGGATTTGAACTCGGATCATAAATGGACGTAACTCTATGCTTCAAAGCATGGTGTCCGACTCTCTAGCGATACTGCCAATCCACCATGAAATAATGAGTCGTTAGAGCATCAAGTTACATGCCTCGGTATTTGTTCCAGCTTTCTGAGCTCTGGGTTCAATACTTGCGGAAGTCAAATTTTCCTTTCATCTTTTCTAGAGGATTTAATGGAAAGAACCTGCCATAAGGAAGTGGATTGGTAGAATTATAAAAGAATCGGTCGGGATGTTTTCGGTATCTGATCCCGCATTGTTTTCTGCTCTGCATTCAGAGTTCAATTCCCGCGTCATTGTGACAGGATATGCGTCCGACATTTGAATATTGGCAATAGAAAAACCAAAGACAACACAATTACCATACTCCCATCTGACAAACCGTTCCTTTACCTTCCTTTGTAATAATGTCATATAGAATAACATGGTATTGGGGGAGGTCGTTACAAACAATGTATTTCATCCCTCGTTTGATTTGAACTCCCAACGGTCAAAATAGCAAATCTTTGAATATTTCATAACACCAGCTCCTCTAGTTATGTTTATTATTAGTCAAACTATTATCAGTCCTTTCATTTTCTTTGTTGAGTTTTGTTCCGTTTTTCATTTCTCATTTTTTTTCTCTCTTTTTGTAATAATATTTGATAAGAGAAAAGTCTGTGTAGTTTTCTGGATATTTAGAAATGTTTTTCTTTTCCTTTTTGTAGCTTTGTTTCGTTTATTTTTGCGCCATTGATTAGTATGCGTTAATTTATATGATAATTAGTTTACACTGCATCATTGCACTTTCCCCTCTGAAATAGCAGTGTGAATTATACTGTGTGATTCTTGCAAGCCAGTCAGCCTATCTACAGTTATTTGATGCCTAACAGCGTTTGCGGATTTTTTACATGATGCTGAACATGATTGTGGGGATGATAATGATAATGTCGACGAAAATGACGACGATGAAGCCACGCGATGATGACAACGATGATGATGATAATGATGATATTAACAACAACGAAAAAAATGAAGACGATGATGGTACTGATGTTGATGATGATGATGATGATGATGCTGTTACTGACGATGACGACGATGATGATGATGATAACGATGGTAACGATGATAATGGTGAGAATGATGATAATAAGGATAAGGATAACAACATTATGACGATGATGACGATGACAAATGATGGTGATGGCAACAACAACGAAAATGATGACGATGATGGTACTGACGATAATGATGATGATGATGATGATAAGGATGATCACAACAAACATATGACAATAATGACGATGATTGTGAAGATATCGACGCCATCAGTGAGAGTAATGGTGACGACAAAAACATGATAATTATAATTATGACGATGATGATGATTACAATGCTTTGTGTTAATTGGTGGGGCTCTTTGAGCTTTGTGTTCATATCCAGCCGAAGTCAACTCTGCTTTTCATCTTCCCTGCGTCCAGAGAAATAAAAATACCAGACATGTCCTGGGGTATATTTAATCAACTTTTCCCCCTTTCTTAATTGAACGCCTATTACTAATATTATTGATCATATTAGTAGTAATAGTAGGTTGGGATGTCGGTGCTATTATCTAAGACTATATTAGACTACATACACATAGGTTCATACACACGCACAACCACACACAATAGATATCTAGACACATTATCGAAATTTCACATCTGAACTAATTTAGGTTTAATGTTGGTAATCGGAAATCCGTTAAAAGGAAAAATCTTGCTGTGCCTATCAGGTGTTATTTGGTTGCAAGCATCAGTGGGGTCGGTCTGAAATATCGACACACTGCTACAGGAAATCTTGCTGAAATGCTTGAAGAAATATTTTGCTGATGCCAAAATGAATGAGTCCTGGGTGGAATAGCAATATCATAATTTCAAACGTGAGTTAGGCTATTAAGTTGTACTAAATATACTATCAAATGTTATCAAAATTGGATATGATAATAGTTTCTAGTTTAGGCACAAGGCCAGCAGGTTTGGAGCACATACAACTCTAGCAGATTGACACAGTACTTGACTAATACTTTGTTTTATCGAAGAGTAAATATACAAGGCAAAGTTGAAAACCATGTGATTTAAATAAATACTACAAATTAGTTAGTTCAACATATATTGCCAATCTTTCGTCCGAATTGTCATCGGAAGCATCCGTTGATCTTGACCAGTTCTCTTTTTCAGATAGTATTTTCGATGCCCAGAGAGTGGGATTGGTCGAGTGCAAGGCCATTTCCCACTCAAAAAACCTTCAAATCACAGGCATGGTTTATTCAGTAGCTGTTACAGGCTCGTGTGGCTGGCCGTAGCCTAAAAGTGCACCAATTTCTTTAATCTGACAAGCGATTGCAATATTCTTAGCAGAGTTTGCAGCCATAATATACAAATATATATAAATATATATATATATATAATGTAGGTTTATCCCGGGTTCAATCAGGGGTAACCACAGGAAGTAAGATACTCAACACATAGCAGAGTATAAATATTTAATATAGAAATGGCTTCTACAGGACTAGAAATGTTTCATTCGAGAGAAATCATCACATATATATATTTTTATGATGCCTGCGTTTAAGTTTGTGTCGTTGTATCACGATTTAACGGTTCTAAATAATATAATCGAAACTATATATACCAGACCCGGGGTGGTCTGAGATGGACTGAATTTTTGACTAAGTCACAACAACAAAATATGTTCATAAATGTAAGTTATTTTCCCTGGTGATTTTCACTGTTGTGCTTTATATAGAAAATCTATAGGCTGGATATTGTCAACGAAAACATCAAATATTAAAAGATGTTATTTGTTTTATTTAATCGGTTATATATATTATCTTTGTTATACAAGTAATAATAATACTTGGTGATTTAAATACAAAACTACTGTATTTAAATCATGGTCTAGAAAAGAAACACTGATTTTAAAATGATATAATGTATATATATATATATATATATATATATATATATAACCTGAACCGTTAATGTGTGATTCCTGGGTTTGTCACTATTTATAAAACAAATTTTGTATTTCATCTGATGTGAGCGTACCAAAGTTTTGGTACACTTGAAATATGTATAATAGAATAAATATAGTTTCCATGTATTAATATCATTGTTATATATATATCAATGATATTAATAAATGGAAACTACATATATAAAACAATATTTATTCTATTATACATATTCCAAGGGTACCAAAACTCTGGTACGCTCAGTATCTAGTGAATTTCCAAACGATAAGGTATGATTTTCATGGGTATGTCTGTATTTATAAAACAAACTTTGTATGTTATCTAATAAAAGCATTCCAATGTGTCTTGGTGCCCTTGAAATATATGTAATAAAATAAATATTGTTTTATAAATATAGATTCCATTTATTTAATATCATTGTATATATATATATATATATATATATATATATGTATATATATATATATATATATATATATATATATAATTATATATAATTGGCAGTATCAGCAGAAGGTCGGATGCCATGATTTACAGCATAGAGTTACGCCCCTTTATGGTGTGAGTTCAAATCCCGCCGAGGTTCACTTTGCCTTTCATCCTTCCGGGGTCGATTAAATAAAGTACCAGTAATATAGTGGTGAATTGCTGGCCTTGTACCAATAGTAGAAACAATTATTATTACTTTTATAAATAAATGTATAGATTATATATATATATGCAATACAAGGAAGAGGGTCTTAATGTTTCGGACGCTAGTCCTTCAGAAGAAAGAATGAAAAATAAGATAGATTGAAGGGACGGGTTGGGTGGAATTGGAAAAAAAGGTATTTAGTTAAAAATAACAGGTCCATTCATCTGGACATATTTTGGAAAACTGTGGATGCTGGCGTAATGTGTATGATATATTTTTTTAGAAAGGTGGATGATGGAGAACGCCTCTCTCTCTCTCTTTCTCTCTCTCTCTCTCTCTCTCTCTCTCTCTCTCTCTCTCTCTATATATATATATATATATATATATATATATATATATATATATATATATATATATATATATATATATATATATAAAATACGTATTTAAGAAAGCCACAATGCAGAGGGAAATCTCGAGGTAGGAAGTGAAAGATAGATAGGAAAAACAGGTGAAAATGAAAATTGAGAGAGACAAAGATGAAAACAAAACAAAGGTAGAAGGGTTACCGTAGTAGAGATTTAATCCCAATATTTCGGGCTCACGCCCATCAACGGGGGAAAGTTCCAGAAGGGGGGGAACAGGCCAAGCGGAGAATTCTATCTTTCACTTCCTACCTCGAGATTTCCCTCTGCATTGTTGTGGCTTTCTTAAATACGTATTTTACACATTTCACAATGCTTCAAGCAAGCTTTAACACCCTCATATATGTATATATATATATATATATATATATATATATATATATATATATATATATATATATATATATATATATATATATATATATATATATATAACGAAGGAAATGTGGTAAGGAACCAGATGGACCATAACGCACCAAATTACTCAATACTTAGGGTAGTAGAGTGGGTAATAGGAACGAGTAGGACCCCGACGGCTGAGCTTAAGCCGTTTCGACGGCTAATTCTGGACGTCTAGAATTAGCCGTCGCAACGGCTTGAGCTCAGCCGTCGGGGTCCTACTCGATCCTCTCTCTCTCTCTATATATATATATATATATATATTGCATCATATTCATATTTAATCAGATATGTTTCAAACCCGATCAACTCCAGGTTCGATCGAATAATGTTCGATCCTGAATCTGGAATCAGTAGCTCATCAGACACACCCACCCACACACACATACATATATATATATATATACTAGCAGATGTACCCGGCGTTGCACGGGAAATGAATGATTGCCTGAATTGTTCAATGTCGTTTATGACTTAGCTAGCAATTTCTGAGTGCATGTCAGCTTATGTCAGCTAATTGGCTAGCCAATGAGAGAGCGCCTCAATAGCACGTGCCAAATCGGCCTAGTACTTCAAAAGTTAAAACGAGCCTAGTATTTTTACACAGACAGATACACATACAAAATCGATTGTTCTGCCCCAATATCGATTTTTTTTCAAATTTCCTTTTGTCAAAAACCTGCTCTGGCAAATAAGCATCATGTGTGCCAATTTTGGTTGAGATCGGCCTAGTACTTCAACAGTTAAAAGGATCCTAGTATTTGTACACAGACAAACACATAGACAGACCGACTTTCTTTTATATATATAGATGTATGCATGTATGTATGGAAAGGGTAAACAGAAATAACAACAAACTCTGTACAGTATAGGGAAGGGATGTGTTAGGTTAACGCTTGATATAGTAGGAAGAGTTTCATAGAACTGTTTCATTCATGTGTGTGTGTCTTTGTGTGTGTGTGTGTGTCTTTGAGTGTGTGAATGTGTGGAGTTTAACATGTCTTATCTTTGTATTGCTCTAACGTAAATGAGATCAAAGAAAGTGGCAAACAATGGTGTCGAGAGACATTAATTATTATCTATATACCTAAACACACCCGGATATACCAGATAATTACCACACTACACTTAAAGAAAGACTAAGCATGTACTTGAGCAATCTACCCAAACACTCACATCCTATAAGTAACCAAACCTAGATCGGTCATATTACGAGGTTTCTATATAATAAGTGATAAGAAGAAAAGAGAAAGTAAAATGGACTCTTTTTAATAACGACATACTCTACTACAACAAATATTGAGTACTCTTTTGAATAATGGCCTGACTAGTTTCTAACTAGTTCTATCCTCATTGTGTGGACACACACACACGCACACACACACACACACACACACATATAAATATATATATGTATATATATATATATATATATATATATATATATATCCAGGCCGAAACAAATGAGATCGTGTATGTGTCACGA
>OZ024758.1:19148125-19153125 GCA_964016885.1 Eledone cirrhosa
GATATCGGCGGTTGTGATGGTGCTATTGAATTTGTTTGTGGCATTGATGGTTTGCTAGGGTTGTTAGTGGTGGTATTAGTTGTAATATTGTGTTGTTGTTGGTTGTGATATTGAGTCGATATTTTGGTGATGGTTGTGATTGTAGTCACTGTGGATGGCTAGTCGGATTGTTGGTGGTGGGATGATGGTAGATTTGAATTGATTTTGTTCGTTGTTTGCTGGCAGTGTTAGTTCCTCTGATTTTGAAATTGTGTGTTTTCGAAGGTGTATCTATTGGTAGATATAATATTAGTTGTAACCTTTTAGTGAAAACAACGAAAATCCACAATGCATAGTTCAATATAATAAACATATAAAAAATGTCTACAACGCTAATCAGTGTATGTAGTATTTATTATACTCAGGTAAGACACAGACAGAAACAGACAAATGTCTATGTCTATAAGTATTTCAGTGTAATTGCGTAAGAGAACAGGTACATTTATTTATTATTTACGTCATTTAACATTTAATGACGAAATTAGCTGATGCTATCGAAGATCATACTTAACAAGTAATCACCAAATTTCACTTTTTTTTTCATTCGACATTACAACCGCTATAGGACATATACATGATTTATTTGTATTGGGATTTATTTATTTATGTAAATGTTTACTTAATTTTTACTCATTCATTTATTTATTTATGCATTTATATATATATATTTATATGCTTTGCTAATTCTTCATTCTAATTGGAACTATAATCACATGGTGAATGCAATTCACAATTTCTACTTGATTCTATGACGTCAATATGTCATACGAATTTCACCATTTAAGAAAATAAATTATTAGACGTGTGCATGGGCGTGGTGGATAGCGAAGGATTTCGCTTTGCACATACGTCGCCCGGTTTCAGTCCAGCTACGCGATAATTTAGGTGTCTGCTCTATTCTGTCCTCGGGCCCAGCTTTGCCTTGTGATTAGAATGTTTTTGCAGAAGCCCGTCACACACACACACATACACACATATATATATAAGTATATTTGTGTCGAGTAACGAGTACTCTGGTTCGTTATGGTGGGAGTCCTGTCTCTTTTCCTATTGCCCACTCTACTACCATAAGTATCGAGTACTCTGGTACGTTATGGTCCACCTCGTTTCTTACCACTTTTTCTATCTCTCTCTCTCTCTCTCTCTCTCTCTATATATATATATATATATATATATATATATATATATATATATATATATATATATATATATATATATATATATATATATATATATATATATACATATATATATATATATATATATATATATATATATATATATATATATATATAAATAAATGAAGTAATTCCGCCGGAAATGTACAGGAAAAAAGAGCCTAAGGTATTGATTAAATTTAATAAAAACACTATGTTTTATTCATTTTGACGACTGAAAGCAGATATATCTGCTTTCAAGAAACCATTGGTAAATGAAATAATTATCTTATGTTGTTTATTACATAACTATATATATATAGAGAGAGAGAGAGATGTATATATGTTTGTGTGTGTGTGTCGTACATATCAGCTCTAATTTAATCCAACACTTGAACTAGTGGTCACTTGTAATAATTGAAACCATAAAAAGATGAGAGGTTACAAGACTTCATCTTTTAAATGGTTAAAGTAATTCTCTCAACACCAACACTATATCATGTATTGATGTGAAGTAGCACTTACTTATACGCCGGATAAAATGTTTTATTTTATTTACTCCGTGTCTAATATCTCATGGATATAGTAAATGGTGTGTTTGGGGGTGCCGTGTTTCACCTGGAGGAAGGGGCATGCAATATGTACACGTGCATATTTATATATATATATATATATATATGTGTGTGTGTGGGTGTGTGTGTTGTACAATGAACATAAAACACAATTCGAAAATATGTTCTTAATTAGTTCACAGTTTTACGATCGTTTCAGAGCTGTGATTGGTCATGGGAAATATGTATATTGTCTAGTAGTTAGTGGATATGTCGATACCCTAGTATCTTTTTGAGGAACAATCAATGATCACGTTGAAATAACCTCTTTGGTGGTATTACACAACGTTTAAGAAGTGAGAATTACTGATATGTGCTCAGTTTTCCATGTGTTTATCTCTATCTGCTGGTTGTGTTTGTCTTTGAAGCTCTTGATTACAATTCTGAGTGCTTTGATCGTCAACAAATAGTACTTCTTTTAACGCCTTTTAGTTTAAGTTGCTTTTTCTAAGGAGGTGTCATATAAAATTTGCAATCATGGATGTTGTTCTCGGGTGTATCAAATTATAGTTCAAACTGAAATTCTAATAATATTTCCTTAAATCATTGGAACCTATGAAAACATGACTGCTGCGCTTAGTTACGACAATTTGTTTTCTGAATTCAAATTAAATTAATACTATATATGCTTTTCATCGTTGCATGCTACTTAAATTCAAATATCAATAAAATGATGTTGGAAGATTTTAATTTAAATTGGAACGTTTTCAAATAGGTGATTTTGTTTAACAAGATCAGAGCTGATTTTGGACCGGACATCCAAGATGTAAAAGGAATTGTAATAAAGGAAATAGACGATTGTGGCCTCTGTAGATGGCTAAGGTATGTTATAGTTCAATGTTCTAAGGTTCTGTGAAGTATCAGTAATATATGAAAGGAGATATAATTGATTATAAGTTTTGCTGAAGTAATCTAATAATTCAAATTTACATCGTCTTATCTTTTTAACGCCAGAAAAATTCAGTTGGACCTTTTTTTTCTCTCTTTATATCCCAAGAGACAATGCAGCTACATTTCCGACAAGTTATCAATCATATGATTTTAAACTTCAATGGAAAGTGGAAAAGGAAAACAAAATAAAATAATAACTATCGATATTTTGATAATCTAGAGGGGAATTGATTTAGGATTAGTTTCTTTTAAATATATTTGCTTTTCTTCATTCAGCGTGCTTTCTTAAGTTCTCTCTAACACTATTGTTAATTGAAGTGATATGATAAGAAATATGCTTGAAGATGATTGGCAAGAAAATTAGCTGAAATGCCAAGTTAACTAAGGAAACAGAAAGCAAAGATAAAAAATATATGTTTAAAAATATAATAAAATAAACATTTCCAGACTCAATATCGTTACTTCATATTTTGAATTTTTTTTTTTCTCACCATTTATTCATACTATGTTTCAATAGTATTTCTGGTTTAGTAAATCCGATGATAATATTGTTGATAATGTTGTTGTTGTTGATGTACTTTCAATTCAAGTTGCTCTTTTAAAGTGTTCGTCGTATTGATACGATTTGTTTTGAGTTATTTTTGTTTCAATGAGGCATATGTTTATATATTTTAATCCTTTCATCGTTGAAATATTTCTGTAGTCAGCAACCAATTTTGAATCATCACTAAAAAAAACAAAACGTGGTTTAAAAAGAAAAGTAACGAAAAAATGGATTATGCAACAGAAATAGTTGAATTGTTGATTTACAGGACATGAGCTTATAGTTAATTCTATATTTTAAGCTGGGAAAGAATGTATTTGAAAAGCAAATCAAACTTTCCTACATATGAGAGTGTACGTGGTTATTATATCTGCTAGAATAAATACCGAATAGTAACACAATCCTATTCCGTTCAGTTAGTAAATGAGGATCCATTATTCCTTGTAAAAAATAGGTTCAATATCAGTTTGTGTTTTAGGGAAAAATGTTAAGGAAATAAAACTTGCATTATCACACGTTATTCAGGGCGTTGATTTCTGTGTCGGAACACGTGTGCGCGTGTATGTTGGTAAATAATTATATATAAGGATGCATAATTTTATTTTCTATTATTTATTATTTTATATTAATCTATATACCAATCTGCCTATATATCTATGTATCTACGTATCTATCTATCTATCCATTTGTCTATATATCTCTCTTTTGCTCTCTCTCGCTACATATCTATATATCTATCTATCTATTTATATAAACGGTGGGTGATTGTGGCAAAGATGGCCCGAGTGATTGGGCCTTCTCTCTATATAATCCTGTAATTTGAGGAAAAAGAGGAAGAGAGGAAGGGAGTACTCACTCTTGGTGCTCCTGGAGATGAGGGTTGTACATTTTTTCGGGGTGGGTACAACCCCTGTGTAACACATCCCCCCTATTGGGGATTCCAATTGTTATTTGTTATTGTATTAATAGTTTTATTTTCATATACCTATATGTAAACTCCCCATTTGTATTTGTCCCCTTCTTTTGTGCCCTTCTGGTTACAACAGAAAATGATCTCTCTCTCTCTATATATATATATAGAAAAAAAGATGAAATCGAAAAAAATGCAACTGGAGTCTTATTTTTTTTTAAATATATATATTTATTTGGTTCCTTTACCAGTTTCGCAGTTCTACTGTTTTTCAAAAGTAGAGTTGAGATGGAGGGTCTGTGGTTTATATATATATATATATATATATATATATATATATATATATATATATATATATATATATATATATATATATATATATATATATATATATATATATATATATATATATATATATATATATCTAGGGCGGGTAAAATTCCCGAGATCCATGGACGAGTTCTCTCTCGCGGTCTCTGTCCCTCATTATCCCTGCCATGTCCTGCGTCTCCAACAGACCAGTGTCTGTCCTTAGGGTATCTCTATACGTCAACCTTGGTCTTCCTCTTCCAGTGTGTCCATGTAGCGGCTCCCACAGGGGTACTGAGTGCAATGTCAACTCTGGATGTCGGTGAGCATGCCCAGCTAACCGCAGTCTCCTCTGTGTCACTGTGGAGCTGACATTTGGGAGGCTCCCATACAACTCCCATACATCTATCTATCTGTATATATATATATACATACACACATGTATGTGTGTGTGTATATATATATATATATATATATATATATATATATATATATAGATAAATATACATATACATATATATATATATATATATATTTAT
>OZ024758.1:19158125-19160625 GCA_964016885.1 Eledone cirrhosa
TTTAATTTTTCTCTTCAGAATTCGTACACGTTGTTTTCCGTGATCATAAAAATTATAGAAAGAAAAAATTACGAATGAAAATTTGGGGTAAAATAATCAGAAAGATTTCACTTAGGTGTCTTAGGTGAGTCATTCAGAAAGCTTCGCGGCCGCAGGTTGCCCATGACTATTCTAGAAGGTAAATCTGAGACACTATTAAAGCCAATTACGTTGACCTCTTCATATTCGATACATGTACTGATGTTCAGTGAAAGAATCGGTATATTACAAGGCACTGGCATAATATGACTAAATCAGCTGACTGGTGTATTGCAAGAACATGGTTGGACATAGTCAAAAAAAGATTCTCGTTCCTTGCACTGCATCATATACAGAAAGGAATTTAAGTTATATACTAGGTGTAAACGTCAGGTTAGTTCCAGCCATTTGTGAGAGAATTATCAAGTTATAGCAATTCTCAAAAGTACAATTCAACCAACATGAATGTGTGTTTGTAAGTATGTACGTGTGTATGTGTATATATATATATATATATATATATATATATATATTGTTATGCTTTGGGAGGGTCATGTTGCCAATAAGAAACACACGCACAAGTCGCTTTCACTCCAATTTATTATGAATTTAATTCATAAATTTAAGAATTTATAAATTTCCGGTTGGTTGTTAGGTTCCACAACCGGACGGTTGTTCACATATTGCCAAACTTCGTTCGTCACACATTATGTGACCTCTTCAGTGACTGGGGATTCTTTTCTTTGTTTTTGTACCTCTCCTTTGTTCTGTCCTACGCTATCTTGTTTTTGTGTGTGTTGTGTGCTTAGTTTGCGCATGTGTTACATCCGGGTGTCTGAGTGTGTTTATATTTATTTATTTATTTGTTTATTTGCATGTTACTGGTTGTTTGATTGGTCTTCGTGTGTGTGTGTTTTCATGTTGCCCTCAATTGAACTAGAAATGTAATATATAGCATAAGATGTACTGAAGGGACATGTAGAGATAAGAATATAGTGTACACAGGTGAGACAGTTCGTAGTATAGGGGAACGGATAAATGAACACTTGCGAGAGCTTCAAGATAGAAAATAATCATCTGTACTCCACCAACAAGCTAATATAGAACATAAGGTAAATTAGAGAACATAGAAATAAAAATAGAATCTACACACATAAAAGACGCCATGTTTAGACAAATCACAGAGGCAATAAACATAAATGAACTCCAACCAAAATTAAATAGAAAACATAAATGGAATAGCAACATCACAACTTACAATTAAGGACAACATGAAAACATACGGACACATATAACAAACAAACAACCAGTAACATGTAAATAAACAAATAAATAAACAAATATAAACACACACAGACACCCGGATGTAAGACATGCGCAAACTAAGCACGCAACACACACAAAAACGAGATGGCGTAGGACAGAAGAAAAGGAGAGGCACAAAAACATAGAAAATGATGCCCAGTCACTGAAGAGGTCACAGAATGTCTGACGAAAGAACATTGACAATATATGAACAACCGTCAAGTTGTGGAACCCACAAACAATTCGGAAATTTATAAATTCTTAAATTTATAAATTGAATTTATAATAAATTGAGTGAAAACAACTGGTGCGTAGTTTCTTATTGGCAATATGACCCTCCAAAAGCATAACAATATCGGTTTCAACACACGTTATATATGTATGTATATATATATATATATATACATATATATATATATATATATATATATATATATATATATATATATATATATATATTTATATATATATATATATATATATATTTATATATATATATATATGTATATATATATATATATATGTGTGCATATATATATGTATATATATATATATGTATATATATGTATATATATATATATATATATATATGTATATATATGTGTATATATATGTATATATATGTATATGTATATATATATATATATATATGTGTGTGTGTGTGTGTATGTATATATATATATATGTGTGTATGTATATATATACATATATATATGTGTGTATGTATATATATATGTGTGTATGTATGTATATATACGTGTGTGTATGTATATATATATACATGTGTGTATGTATGTATATATATATATATTTATGTGTGTGTGTATGCATGTATATATATTGAAGTATATATATATATATGTTTATGTATATATATATGTGTGTGTATCCATATATATATATTGAAGTATATATATGTGTGTTTATGTATATGTATATATATATATATATATATGTGTATATATTTATATATATATATATATGTGTATATATTTATATATATATATATATGTTTGTGTGTATATGTGTATATATTTATATATATATGTGTATATATATTTATATATATATGCATATATATATCTATATATATATGTGTATACACACACAAACTAATTTATTTATTTATTTATTAATATATATATATTCTATGAATCTAGCTTTCCAAGTCATTCCC
>OZ024758.1:19168125-19170625 GCA_964016885.1 Eledone cirrhosa
TCGACCCCGTAAGGATGAAAGGCAAAGTTAACCTCGGCGGGATTTGAACTCAGACCGTAAAGGACCGTAACTCTATGCTGTAAAGCATGGCGTCCGACCCTCTACCGATACTGCCAATCCAATCATATAATAATAATGAAGACTAAAACCCAAAGAGGGCTCGATAAAGATAAGTATATATCAAATGTATAAGAACATTAGAGCAAATATTTATTAAAATAAACTTTAATCTGTTATTTTAATATATATATATATATATATATATATATATGTATATATATATATGTATATACATGCATATATGTACATTTCTATACACACACAAAACATATATCTATCAAACTATCTATCTATCTATCCATTTATCTATATAATTATTTCTACTTTTTGCACAAGGCCAGCAATAACAAAGTACATTACTGGTACTTTATTTTATCTACCCCGTAAGGATGATAGGCAAAGTTAACTTCGGCTGGATTTGAAATCAGAATGGCAAAGGCCGTAACTATATGTGTCAAAGCATGGCGTCCGACCCTCTACCGATACTGCCAAATATTATTTATTTATTAAGGGGCGGTGAATTGGCAGTATCGGTCGAGAGTCGGACACCAAGCTTTCCAGCATAGTTACGTCTCTTTATGGTCTGATTTCAAATCCCGCCGAGGCTAACTTTGCCTTTCATCCTTACGGGGTCGATAAAATATAGTACCAGTAATATACTGACTAATTGCTGGCCTTGTGTCAAAAGTAGAAACATTTATTTATGTTCATACACGGAACAAGAGCGCTATCCAACGTTTCAAGGTCTAAATGTAACCATACCTCTCGAACACCAGAGGCATATAATAAACTCGTGAATCTTTGATTCTGGCAGTAGGTGTGCATTTTGTATATGCGCGTGCACTTTGACGGGTAGAGTTACGGCCATTGCCATTCTGAGTTCAAATCCCGCCGAGGTCAACATTGCCTTTCATCCTTACGGGGTAGATAAAATAAAGTACCAGTAATGCACTGGTTAATTGCTGGCCTTGTGCCTAAAGTAGAAACAATTATTTAGCTATATTTCATTTAAATAAAAAAAAGTGTTATTATAACGTTGGTAAATTTCTCTTTCATATTCGTGTTCAGCTTTTTACAATGAAAAAAATGCTTGAAGCTCTATAAATGAAATCTTTAAATTAGATTCAATTCCTCATGTTTATTCGATTATCTCACTCAAAAGGGGGAAGGGAATAGGAAACATGAACAACAATAAATAACAACATTTCGTTAAGTAATCTAATGTGTAGATTATACAAATATAAACAACAACACCTCAGAAAACAAAACAAGAACGCCATCAACAATGAATGTATCATATATAAACCTCCTACACATGACAGACATATTTCAATATATCGTAATTAGAAATATAAGTACCTTGTTCACTTCTATGAAACCTGTTTTTGATTGACCGCAAATGCACTTGAATGACATAGATTGAATGTTTTGAATCAATAACAACAACTCGAGTACTACTACTACTACTTCTACTAATACTACTACTACTACTACTACTACTACTAATACTACTACTAATAATAATAATAATAATACTAATAATAATAATTGTTTCTACTTTTGGCACAAGGCCAGCAAATATCCAGTGTATTACTGGTACTTTATGTTATCGACACCGTAAGGATGAAAGACAAAGTTAACCTCGGCGGGATTTGAACTCAGACCATAAAGGGCCGTAACTCTTTGCTGCAAAGCATGGCGTCCGACCCTCTACCGATACTGCCAATCCAACGCCCCTTATTAATGACAACAAAACGGAGGTGGATTGGCAGTATTGGTAGAGCGTCGGACAGTCTGCTTTGCAGCATAGAGTTATGGCTCTTTACGTTCTCAGTTCAAATCCCGCCGAGGTTAACTTTGTCGTCGATAAGATATAGGACCAGTAATGCACTGGGGCCGATATAACCGACTATCCCCTCTCGATAAATTACTGACCTTGTGCCTATAGTAGAAATCATTATTAATGAAAATAAGAATATGTATATTGCTGCTGCTATTGTTACTACTACTACTACAACTACTACTACTACTACTACTACTACTACTACTACTACTACTACTACTACTACTACTACTGATGATGTTGATAATGTTACAAAAGCATTGTTTGTTTTTATCAATTTTATAATATTCATGGACGCTTATATATTTGTGTGCATGTATGTATAATTATTAATACGTTAAACATATCAAACATTAATACATTAAAACACATTATTTTTAGGTTCTACTCATTAGTCAATATTATCTGTGTGGTGGATTCAATACCAACGCTTATATTATGGCTACCTAGACTCGACAGTCTTTAAATAAACCTAAATAATTGAATCAAATATATAATAATTTCCTACGTTTAATAAATAAATCGCTAAACATATTTTTTTCTGTTTTGCCGCGTTGTGGAAATGTCCAAGACGCTGTAAAAGAGACGTTTAGTTAT
>OZ024758.1:19180625-19185625 GCA_964016885.1 Eledone cirrhosa
GTAATTAGAGTGATTTATTTCACTGACGTACGTTTAATTATTATAAATACTATGGAAATATCAACAGTGGCTGTCTGTAAAATATCGTTAGAGCGTCATGAAAATAAAACTAAATATATTTTAATGTTTTACTGAAGTACCTTTATTTTCTACTTTATACAATTTCTCACATTTTATTGAGGTTGCTTAGTATACATCACATATTATCGTCTGAATATTTATAAGAAACTAACTGGTATGTTTACTTGAAACACTTGGGGTTTAAATGGAAATCGTGTAAGGCAAGATTTGTGTGTAAATTAACTACAAGGAATTATGTACGGTATTAACTTACTTGACTTTTATGACAACTAGCTATACTGCTTATTTTCATTTAAGGCTAGGAATAAAAGCTTTCCCTGGTAAAAGCTTATGACTTATAATATATATTAGTACGTTGTATAGTTATTAATCCTTTCAGAGATGCTAGAATGGGGTCGTCAGAATTGGCACTGAGAGTGGCAGTATGCGATTAAGATATCATCATTAAGATATCATTTTAAAGGGCGGTGGATTGGCAGTATCGTTAGAGGGTCGGACTTTATGCTTTGACGCATAGAGTTACGGTCCTTGCCATTCTGAGTTCAAATCCCGCTGAGTTAAACTTTGCCTCTCATCCTTAAGGGGTCGATAAATTAAAGTACCAGTAATACACTGGATTAATTACTGGCCTTGTGCCAAAAGTAGAAACAATTATTTTTAATGTACGAGATGATATGCATATAGTATAGTATTTCTCGTATGTCTTCTTTCTGTATGGGAAATAGGCTGAGTCTCAGAGTAATATCGATCGATGATATTCGTGATAGACAAATCGAAATACGAAGTGTCACAATGCTGTTGTGATGTCATCTAATTCTTCATTTTCTTCACGCAGTTTCGATTTCTCGAAGCAGATGATGTATGTCAAATATATTCAAGATATTCGAGATGTATGTGACGAACACGAAGAAATGTAATTAGCGTGAATCTATATATAAATATATTAAGCAAGATCCTCAACGAATATTAATCATATTGTTGATCCTAAAACAGCTTATAGTCTGCCTATAATCTGTTGAAGTAAAGTAAAATGAAATAAATAAATATTTGGATTTCAAGTAATATTAGGATTACGGAAGTTTAGTCGAGCATAATTCCATCTAAATCGATTTTCTTCAATTTAAAAATGACACGTAAGAGATAGTGAAGAGATTGTTTGTCAGCCATACTTATTGTCCAAAGACAATTAAAACCCGGGATTGTAAAATTTAATCAATGAAGAACTTAATTCCGCATTAAGATCTTAAACTATTATCAATCAAGCCGTAGTAGGCATGCTCACTAATTAAATATTAGTCTGTAGTCGTTGACACCACATTCGTCATTAGATACATTAGCTTAAATTATAATGTTCTTGAATATGTACAAATAGAGTATCTGGTGCAAATAGCATACTGCTCGCTATGCTATTCTCATAATTGCGTTGTCTGTGTATTATGATAAAATATGTTTAACGAGTCGACCGAAATGATGTGCGGATGTTTACGTTCTCTGTCAAAATAGCACCGAGGTGCCCCACTACATTTCATCCCGGGGTTAACAAATTAAGATGCCACTCAAGTACTTTCAAATTAGGCTTCAAATTGCTCGCCTTGTGCTGAAATCAGAAACCATCATGAGGGAATAAGGTAGTTTCTAAAAATACATATGTCCTGAAGTATCTGGATATTGCACCACCTTGTCTAAACTCTATACATGCCTAGGTGATATACATGGGTGGGAGGTTAAAGAACACAATTTGCAACCTCGTAGTTTCGTGTCTAGTATCATTGAAGCCCATCGAATGTATATATATATATATATATATGTATAATATATATATATATATATATATATATATATATATATATATATATGTGTGTGTGTAGGGGCTCCTTTGGGAGCACCTACATGGACACACTAGAAGAGGAAGACCAAGGTTAACGTATGTTGATGCCCTAAGGACAGACACTGGTCTGTTGGAGACGCAGGACATGGCAGCGATAATGAGGGACAGAGACCGCTGGAGAAAACTCGTCCATTGATGTCGGGAATTTTACCCGCCTTAGAATATATATATATATATATATATGTATATATATGTGTGTGTGTGTGTGTGTGTGTGTGTGTGTGTGTGTGTTAGGTAATTCCGAAGAAAAAGAAAAGGAAAAAGAGTGCTCTATGTATAGAACAGAACTAGTTAATTAGAAAGTGAACACAATATATAACTACACCATTACCAAACGTTTCTGGATCGCAGACAATATTAATATACGTACGAGATGTTATCTCTGTCGGACGTATATTACTATTGTCTAGAATCATAGAAACCTTTGGTAATGGAGAGTTCTATATTGTGTTCTTCACTTTCTAATTGCATATATATATATATATATATATATATATATATATATATATATATATATATATATATATATATATATATATATATATATATATATATATATATATATATATATATATATATATATATATATATATATATATATATATATATATATATGTGTGTGTGTGTATGTGTGTAACTGTTATATATATGTAATATATATACATTATTGGCAGTATCGGTAGAGGGTCGGACGCCATGCTTTCACGTATAGAGTTACGCCCCTTTATGATCTGAGTTCAAATCCCGCCGAGGTTAACTTTGCCTTTCATCCTTACGGGGTCGATAAAATAAAGTACCAGTAATGCACTGGGATAATTACTGGCCTTGTGCCAAAAAGTAGAAACAATTATTTATGTGTATGTATATCTGTTTCTGTGTTTTTTTCATATTCCTTATACAAATGGATCGACAAATAGAGATTGATAAATTTAGTGACAGTCTTGGAGAAGAAAATAAGTATTGGGCTCTATATGAACGACTAAATATCTTCAATGTACTGCTCCAGCCTGTCCGCAGTCAAATGTTTGTAATGAATGTATACTGACGTAAGTATACTGTTTGGAATAGATACGTATTTAGTTTAACTTATGAGAATGCTACGTGAAAAGAAGATTGATGCTTATCCAATATATATCATTATATGAGCAAGACAAGCTTGTTTGAATCCATTCAATGACATCAATAACAAATTTATGTTATATGATATGCTATTAAGTCAATATGAACTTATACTAAGTTAATGAAAGAAAGTATATGAACAATAAATCTGTCGACATTATTTCAATACATTCTGCCATTGGTGATTGTGTTTGTTCTAAACATTGCAGAATTTTATATTTCCTCTATATATAAACACAGACTGTGTGATTAAGAAGTTCACTTCTTTGCAACTAGGCTGTTCTTGGTTCTTGTATCCTGCGGTCGCACCATGGGTCATCTATTATTGTCTGGGATTCGTCAGTGCCTTATGTGCCCCGGGGGGAGGGGGTTGCAGTCAATGGATATTAGAAGATATTTGTTTGTACGCTAGAAATTTAAACGTATACTTCAGAATATACAAAAGTTCTTTACTACTAACTATAAAGCAATACAATGAATATTATTTCCTCTCTTCTCTAATGCGATGCCTTAAATAATAACTTTGTAAATTTCTATATATACTCCTTGAATTGTTACACTTGTAACCTATACTGGCACTACCATAGGATTTACCAAATAAAATAATTCGACAGTTGTCGAGTAAAACAATTCTGTAAGCGGCATCAGAGTTTAGTTGTCTAATGAAATTAATTGATTACACTGGCGGAAACTGAACTGAATAATACTAGAATTCGGTCTCTCTCTCTCTCTCTCTCCCTCTCTCTCTCTCTCTCTCTCTCTATATATATATATATATATATATATATATATATATATATATATATATATGTGTATGTGATTTCTTTTGAATGAAACAGTTCTAGTCCTCTAGAAGTAATTTCTATATTAAACATGATATATTAAATATGTATACATACACACACACACACACATATATATATATATATATATATATATATATATAGATATGTTGATTTAAAACTGCACTATCAACAAGTGTTTTTTAGCCTTCATATCATGTTCTCCTGTTTTATCTGATGAAAACACAAATATTATTGCTTGATGATGTTTGTTTTTGAAATGCGCATAATAAAATATATGGAACTCCTTTAACCATCTTTTGATCTTATATTATATATATATATATATATATATATATATATATATATATATATATATATATATATATATGTGTGTGTGTGTGATTTCTTTTGAATGAAACAGTCCTAGTCCTCTAGAAGTAATTTCTATATTAAACACGACATATTAAATATGTATACATACATATATATATATATATATATATATATATATATATATATATATGCCTTCATTATTCTATATTTGTTCATAAAGACATGATTTGCATCAATTATTGTATCATAGACAATTGTTTACTTTTCAACACAGAAGAATTATACATGAAATTGTTCTTTCAGTTAAAGCAGTATTAACAAGCTACAACATATTTTCGGTCAGGATTATGCATGTTTAGATATGCAATGATAGTTGCTCGATATTCTCTTTCACACTTTATTACTCTGTCCATATATGTCAAATACAACGCGGGCCATGCTCGTCATCATCCCACGAGGCTATAATGACGAGCATGGCACGCGTTGTATTTGACAGATTGTTGTGCAACTCCAAATGAAGAGCATATATAGCATATCCTTCAACAGTATTATTACAGTGTTAGTATATATGACAAGGTTTGGCCATGCCCGAGTAGTCCTATGATCAAATGAATTTCATCCATCAAATACTCGCCCTGTAAACATGTAATGGCCACATTGACAAGCGTGTAATTCTTTAGAAAAGATGATATAGATATATAAGTAAAATTGAGACGGAAGGTTTGTGGTTTTTCTCGCATCTGCTAGAAAAACCACAAACCCCCTCCCCATCTCAATTCTACTTTAGAAAAGCA
>OZ024758.1:19190625-19200625 GCA_964016885.1 Eledone cirrhosa
AAGGGCCGTAACTCTTTCTTGCAAAGCATGGCGTCCAACCCTCTACCGATACTGCCAATCCACCGCCCTTTTATATAATAATAATTGTTTCTACTTTTGGCACAAGACCTACATTACCCCAGTGTATTATTGATACTTCATTGTATCGACCCTGTAAGGGGAAAGTGAACCTCGGCGGGATTTGAACTCAAAACATAAAGGGCAGTACCACTATGCTGCAAAGTAAGGCGTCCCTCGCTCAACCGATACTGCTAATCTGCTGCCCTTCATTTTAACAAATAATAATAATAGTTACTCCTTCAGAGACGACGGTGTTCGACTTGCACTATATTTATCGACCTCAGAAAGACGACAGTCACAATTGTCTCTGGTGTGATTTGAACTGAGAACACGAAGATCAGTAAATATAGATTGCATTTAGTTTTATCGGAGACTACTAATACACTGATACTATCAAATCACCGTCACAAGCAGTGATAAAGAATCGACCTCAGAAACGGATTTGTACTTTATTTATCGACCTGAAAATGTGCAGACGCAATGTTCGTCTAGATACTACACAGAAGGGGTTTAACTCATAGAACAGAAAGACAAAACGGATGCTGTATATCATTCGAAAAGCCCCAATTCTCATCCAATCAAACCACCACATTATAATTACTCTGATGATGATGATGATGATGATGATTGTTAATTTTCTTATAGCTTCTATAGTTGTACTATTAATAACGCTCTTCTGAATGAACACTTATTTCGTCTAATAATGTAGTAGGCATGGTTGATTTCGACGTTGTTATAATTTGTGTAGTTTCTATATTGCCGTGGAAATTACTCGCGGTGTTTATTATATTCCTATTAGCAGTCTGCCGTTGTTATTTTTACTGTTGATGTAGATTTAACAACTGTTTATTCATTCTCAGCGTTTTTCATGAGTATACTTTTGTTATCTCTAGTGTTCTGTGTTTTACTAATTTTCTTTACATTTTTCCTATTCATTTTTGTTCATGTTTTTGTTATTCGTATCTTCGTTGTTGATTTTTCTAGTTTGTTTCTTTTTTGGCTGTGTGTATAGACTCCATTGTTGCTAATACAGCTGCGCTGTTAACTTGACTTGCTTTTGTGGTGTTATTTCTAGACTGAGCGTTGTTAATTTCCATGGCCCACAACCGATTCTATGGTGCGATTGCTTATGTTGTATTCGTTGGACTTCATTTCCTATACTATAAATGTTGTCCTTAATTATTTTGTCAAGTGTTGTGTTTATTTTCCGCCATTTTCCATGCTTGTTTTTGTGGTAATAATGATGATTACTAGTATTTGTTTTATCTTTTTCCCTATTGATGCCACGGCAATTGTTGATATAGCATTTATTTATGAATAGTCAATTGGTAAATGGCTAGCGATGAAACATTTGAAAATTAGCAGGTTGTGCACATCTGTCATATAATTTGAAACTAACATAAATAACATAGTAAATAAGGAAAATATAAATAAAGAAATAAATATCTAAATAAATGGATGGGGGGGGGGGAGAAAACAAAATAAAACGAAACAAAATGGCGGATGTGTGAAAGTACTACCATGGGAGTTTTCAACACGTAACACATCGCTTTGTCGGACAACACACTTGATAACAGTTAATGATAAATTTACTTCAGTGGAATGTCAGCCACGCTATACGGTCATTCTTTATGTAAATTATCTGCGAACGTTATCATTATAACGGATAGCCGCGAAAAGTGATACCATTTCACAATAACTCAACTATAGTATGAAATGCGGTGTTGATGCATCTCTTTAATTTAGCATGCGTTCACTGTTGTAGTGTGTGTTTGTGTTAATAAGTCTAAGACAATGAAACGTACTTAGATATTTACAAACATACACAGGAATAAGAACGATGACTTACATGAGCATACGCAGAAACTTACAAATAGATACATATAAAATATATTATATGGACATAGACAATTGCAAATGTATATTTATGTACAAGTATATGTACGAATGCTTATAGGAATGTATGCATGAACATTTACGTACGAATGTATGTATGTGTTTGTGTAAGTATGTATATGTTTATGTTCTTCTGTTTTTGTAAGTATGTATGTATCTATAGATGTATGTATTTACGGCCATCCAAAGAGTACTTTTTTCCACCTAGGATTGAACGGCCCGCAGTTGTTGTCAGAAGACCTTTCTAAGAGAGGGGAAACTCGGAAAAAAAACCCTGCCGTTTCAGAAGGAGTCGATGATGTTTACAAGTTCTACTATTCGGGGGTTTTTTTTCGATGCCCAGAGAGTGTGAGTTCCCCACTTAAAAAACATTGAAAGCACAGGCATTGCTTGTTCAGGATATATTACAAGCGATTGCAATACTCTCAGCAGAGTCAACAGCCATCATGTATTTATGTATGTAAGACCAGTGGTCGAGACACATTTTTTCCACACGTCTAACATGAATAGATTCCAAAGAAACGATAACCTGCAATATGTTGTATATTTCCTCTATGATAACGTCTAAGACAAGCTAAATTGAAATATATCCAGTCACATTCATAGCACAAGATGTCATCGTGGGCATCTGAAATTCCATTTAGAGTAACAGCTTAGAAATACGATGAACTGGCATTCTTTCAACATAGCTACAAGCTCACAAAAAGAAAACAGGGATTCAAAGCGGAAGTGATGTTCACCACAGCAACATGTGCATAAGCTTCTACCCACATATAATAGTGTCTATTTATTTTACTGCAAATGAAAACAAATGGAGTTAGGCTCATTTTTATTTCTTTTATTATTTCATTGTTTATCCATATTTATATGCACACACACTAGTATATATATATATATATATATATATATATATATATATATATATATATATATATATATATATATATATATATATATATATATATATATATATATATATACGATATATTAACAAATGGAAACTACATTTATAAAACCATATTTATTTCATTATACATATTTCAAGGACACCAAGTTCAATTATGGTGCGCTTTCATCAGATAATGTAGATCAGTTTTATAAATAAATATTGACATACCTTTAGTGAATGCGACCATTTCTGTTGGAAGCTCCCGGATAGTTGCTTTATATCAGTTATGAAAATATTTGCTTGTTGTATCCCAACAATTTAAATAGAACATATACATATATATATATATATATATATATATATATATATATATATATATATATATATAAGATCAAAAGATGGTTAAAGGAGTTCCGTGTATTTTATTATGCGCATTTCAAAAACATATATATATATATATATGTGTGTGTGTGTTTGTGTGTGTGTCGGATGGTAGCTAAGATGCTTCCAACAGTGGTAAGACGGTTGAGCACTCTATGCTCTTACAGAGTACAGTATGATATAATATAACACGAACAATCAGTGATGCATCTGAACTCAATTTATTGTGTGTTACAATTGTTTCGCCGCCGGGCAGCTCGAGACGCAATCATTGCGTGCATCTGTCTAATTCTGAGGGTCCATAGTATATATATATATATATACAAATAGGCAGGACCCCGACGGCCCTGTTCCAGCCGCTACGACAGCTAGATCCGACTAGTGCGTTATGGTCCACTGGTTCCTTACCACTATATATATATATATATATATATATATATATATATATATATGTGTGTATGTGTGTGTACATAGAAATGATTATTCCGTATTATTCCATGATCGAAATTGTATCTCAATAAATTTAAGTACCAGGCAAGTATTCGGGTTAGATTTAATCACATTTGTGTCTTCGTTGAAATAGTAGAAATATATATTAGAGATAGAATAAGAAGGAAATAGAATGGGAACAGTAGAAACAGATAGAAAGAAAGAATGGGAGAGAGAGGTGAGGCTGAGAGTGAATGACAGTAGGAGAACGTGCGTCGCAAAAGTCGACACATTATTTAATGGCAAATGTACAGTAAATGTGAGACCATGTATGTTTGAGAGATTATAACAAATATGGCGGTACTTAATTCTAGATGTTATATTACTCTAGAATTCCACATTCAACTTTTATAGTAGTCTAGGTGTTCAAATGAATCTTTTATATTGGTCTACAATCCTAATTATTACCTCTATATACGTCTCAATATTCAATTACAACATTTTATAGTCGAATCATATTCGCTGAACATCGAACGTATGTGTATATATATATATATATATATATATATATATATATATATATATATATATATATATATATATAGAGAGAGAGAGAGAGAGAGAGAGAGAGAGAGAGAGAGAGAGAGAGAGAGAGAGAGAGAGAGAGAGAGAGAGAGAGAGAGAGAGAGAGAGAGAGAGTTGAATATATACATATATTCATGAATTTATATATGTATCTATATATAAATATGTATATATATATATATATGTGTGTGTAAGTATGGATGTATGAACGTGTTTGAGTTAATGTATACAGTAAGTTGTAAAACGGCGCTTCATAAGGATTAGTAAAATGCCATTATATCACCCACAAATTACTACATATGTATTAATTTCCACACAACTATACCAGACACTAGACATTTGTTTAAATACACTACTACTTACCCTCCTTATATGTCTTAATGAAATACGCTTCATGTATTCCATTGTGAATTTCTGTTGTGTACTTAAATCTACAGGCCATGTTTCATTTAACCTCAGAAAATAGTAACGATATTGTCTCATAAAGTGTTACGGGGACAAAGTTGCTTTATTGTTACATGGGCATAGATATGGTTAAGATATTAAATACTTCAGATTCAATCACGAGGTAGCGGATTCGATCACATTGCATGGCATCTATGTGATTAGTTTTCTACAGTATTCCATAACCCACCGTAGAATTTGGTTGAATTTCTGTAAACAGAGATTCGGTAGATGTCGTTAGATGAAATGTATATGTATCTCAAATTATCTGATTCCTCACATAGGTCTGTGAAAATATCACCCACATATATATATATGTGCATGTACCGGTATGTCTATGTACCTGAGTCTGTATCCGTTAAATCATTGTCCTGCTTCTTCTTCTTCTTGTTCTTCTTCGTGTTGTTGTTGTTGTTGTTGTTGTTGTTGTTGTTGTTGTTGTTGTTGTTGCTTTTGTTGTTGTTGTTGTGGGCGGTGTTGTTGTTGTGGGTGGTGTTGTTGTTGTTGGTGATGTTGCTGTTGTTGTTGGTGGTGTTGTTGTTGTTGGTGATGTTGTTGTTGGTGGTGGTGGTGGTGGTGGTGGTGGTGTTGTTGTTCTTGTTCTTCTTCTTCTTCTTCTTCTTCTTCTGCTGCTGCTGCTGCTGCTGCTGCTTCTTTTTTTCTTCTTCTTCTTCTTCTTCTTTTCTTCTTCTTCTTCTTATTATTATTATTATTAATGTTCTTTGAGTCTCAGTCATTGATGTTAGTTAACTGGAAAGTTTGTTGAAATGAGTATCAAGCCACTACCTCCAGCCTCAGATATTCAGGACGTATCGCAGGGTTCTTGCTGTTCCCAGCAAGCATGCCTTTTGAAGCGTTCCAAAAAGCGTGGCGGGGCCAATTTTCTTTAACCATTCCTGGAAACTTTTTCATATAGTACCTAGTGCGCCTATGACAATCGGGACCACTTTGACTTCATTGCAGTTCCAAATCCTTTTTACCTCCCACTTTAGGTCCTGGTATCGGTTAATTTTCTCACTCTCCTTCTCTTGCACTCTCGTGTCGAATGGGCAGGCCACATCCACAATCAGGCACGATATTTTTTCCTTGTCCAAAACCACCAGCTCAGGTCTATTGTGTTCCAGTTTCTTGTCCGTCTGTATCCTAAAATCCCACAGCACCTTCAACTGAACGTTTTCTATCACCGACTCTGGCTTATGCTCATTCCACTTCTCAGAATGTGGTAAATTGTTTACTTTGCATAGGTGCCAGTGGATCACCCTGCCCATCACATCATGTCTCCAGGCCTTATAGTGAGTATGGGCTAGGTGCTTACACTCGGATACAATGTGAGCCACAGTTTCCTCTCTCTTTCTCCACAGATCCTGCACAATGGGCTAGCCTCCTCCTTGTAAATATGGTGTTTCAACCACTTCGTTTTGAGGGCCTGCTCTTGCGCAGCCATTAGCATTCCTTCTGTAGCCTTTATAAGGTCTCCTCTTTTTAACCAGTTCCATGTCTGTGGATCTCTGAATTCAGTTTTCTCAAAGAAGGTACTAGGAAGGGATTTTCTCCTTGTTGTAATTTCCTCCTTGCACATCCCCTGGTCTATTGTCCTCTCCTTCAGTACAATTCTGAGCTTTATTATTATATTGGTGGATTGGCAGTATCGGTAGAGGGTCGGACGCCATGCTTTCCAGCATATTTACGTCCCTTTACGATCTGAGTTCAAATCCCGCCGAGGTTGACTTTGCCTTTCATCCTTACGGGATCGATAAAATAAAAGTACCTGTAATGCACTGGGTAATTGCTGGCCTTGTGCCTAAAGTAGAAACAATTATTATTATTATTATTATTTTAATTTTTATTCTTTTCATTCTTTTTTTCTTTTTCTTTATCTTTTTCCTCTTCTTCATCATCTTCGCCCAGTTAAACTGTTGGCTTTCTCCGTAAAATCTATCCAGCGATTCTTTTCTGAGACATTCTAACCACATGCCCCTGATATCTCAAATAAGAGAAGTAGCGTCTCTACCTGAGGTGACTCATTGATCTCGAGTAACATTACTCCAAAAACCCTACGGAGGAGCCCCATATTGGCCGCTTGTATTCGCGATCTTACTATTTCGTTTCGATCACTACCCTGCTTTAACGTGTTTATTCATAACAGTTTGATAATTAAATATCGATTAAGTACGTACGTGACTGATATATACACTGAGATCGATATAATTGTAGCAATAATTGAAGGCTATGCCTAAGCCCAACAAAACTTTAATGCAGAACAAATACACAAATAATTAAACATAGTATGAAATATTACATCTCCTGATCCCATATAAGGTAATTATTGTTTTGAAATGTTATACAAGCTTTGGGCGTTTATCCACATTCCTAAGTAATGTCATATTTGTATTTACATAGCCAGCATAAAAAAAGCGCCTTTTACCTCAGGGTATATATCGGCTTTTGAAGATCTATCGGAAGATGACAAATGTGTGTGTGGTGTGTATATATGTGTGTGAGTATATATAGATATGTGTGTATATATATATATATATATATATGTGTGTGTGTGTGTATATATATGTGTGTGTTTGTGTGTATATATATATATGTGTGTGTGTATGTGTGTGTATATAGGTGTGTGTGTATAATGTGTGGTTGTGTGTGTGTATATATATATATATATGTGCGTGTGTATATATATAGATGTGTGTATGTATATATATATATATATATATATATATATATATATATATATATATATATATATATATGTGTGTGTGTGTGTGTATGTGTGTATATATATGTTTGTGTGTACATATATATGTGTGGTTGCGAGTGTGTGTATATATGTAGGTGTGGTTGTGTGTGTGTATATATATATATAATTTTTGTTTTGCACTAAATTAGTCATAGAAGGCGTGTGAGCAAATATTCCAAGCCATTAATAATTTTGTGATCGATGCATTGATGATTTTCAGCTTCAAAGTATATAGCTTAATACGTGCAGGAAAGGCGTGAATGTAGAGGAAGAAACTTCAAGTTCCTTGGGTTCATAGCGAGGATACGTGTGTGTGTGTGTGCCTACCAGGTCATGGATTGAGTCGGGATATAAATGGCCCTGGTGGAGAGGGTACGGCACTGACATGTCATACAATGTGCTGTGTGCATTTTTAGAAGACATCTCCGGGTTGGAAAAAAGCAGATTTTTTCAATGGTTGAATCGAAAGCAAAGAAGGTGATTTAGCTTAAATATGAGTGTAATAAACCAGAACGAATATCGAGGTTTTTAATCCACAGCGTTAATGATTCCTATTAGCTTTGGTGCTCTGTTCCTGATACTCATTGATGTATTCTATTAATATGGGAGAGCTGGATGTCCAACAACTGTTAGCATTTGCCTGCAGAACTGCACGCATATATACATACGTGGGTTCACAAACCAAACACACAAACACACACGTATATATATATATATATATATATATATATATATATATATATATATATATATATATATATATATATATATATATGTATATATATATATATATATATATATATATATATGTATATATATATATATATATATATATATATGTATATATATATATATATATATATATATATATATATATATATATATATATATATATATATATATATGTATATATATATGTATATGTATATATATATATATATATATATATATATATATATATATATATATATATATATATATATATATATATATATATATATATATGTATATATATATGTATATATATATATATATATATGTATATATATGTATATATATATATATATATATATATATATATATATATATATATATATATATATATATATATATATATATATGTATATATATATGTATATATATATATATATATATATATATATATATATATATATGTATATATATATGTATATATATATATGTATATATATATGTATATATATATGTATATATATATGTATATATATATATATGTATATATATATATATATGTATATATATATATATGTATATATATATATATATATATATTATAGATATATATATTATATATATATATATTATATATATATATTATATATATATATATAATATATATATATATATATATATATATATTTAAGTATTATTATTATTATATCTTATTGGCAGTCTCGGTAGATATATTATATATATTATATATATATATATATATTATATATATTATATATATATATTATAGATATATATATTATATATATATATATATTATAGATATATATATTATATATATATATATATTATAGATATATATATTATATATATATATATTATATATATATATTATATATATATATATAATATATATATATATATATATATTTAAGTATTATTATTATTATATCTTATTGGCAGTATCGGTAGAGAGTCGGACACCATGCTTTGAAGAATATAGTTACGTCCCTGAATGATCTGAGTTCAAATTGGCAGTATCGGTAGAGGGTTGGACGCCATGCTTTTATGCATAGAGTTACGGCCCTTGCCATTCTGAGTTCAAATCCCGCCTAGTTTAACTTTGCCTTTCATCCTTACGGGGTCGATAAAATAAAGTACCAGTAATGCACTGGGATCATTTCTGGCCTTGTGCCTAAAGTAGAAACAATTATTGTTTCTTCGTCGTAGATATGAATTTGTAAGTACAATATTATAAGATTTTAAAGCGCTGAAACTATAAACATGGCAGAAATAAGACAGCATAGATTGAGAAGATGAGCAATGCAGAAAAACACTCGAGGCAATACGGGTGGCTGGAGGAATGTTATATAATATATGGGAAGGAGAAAGGCTTAGTATCAGGTGGTGGGTAAGAAGAAGAACATGTAAGTCTTATGCAAAAATGTTAGGAGTCTCAAGTGACGCAAGAAGGAGATGACAAATCAGAGCGATTAAGCTTTTATTTTGATGTGTTTTTTACGTTGGCGAATAATATACACTTAAAATAATGCAAAGATGATTTCAAATTTAAATTATAAAAACGTTAAATTTGTAGCTAAGTGTAAGAATGACAGTTTTTAAAATTAAATGTCAGAAACACACAGTTAGAAAGAATGTAGTTACGTAAATATTTATTGATTATTTATATTAAGAAAATTACGAGTTTATATTAGTTAAGGACAGAAACGTTAGTGTAAGTAGGTTTGATGAATTAAAATGAGTAAAGTCCAATTAGAAGAAAATATTTCTTAATATGTATTTTGAAATGTTCCAGTGATGTCATAATATTCTCTAGAATCTCATTCAGATAACCAACGAGT
>OZ024758.1:19205625-19215625 GCA_964016885.1 Eledone cirrhosa
TGAACGAGTGTGACTTTTTAGTCCAGCCAGCGACTTGAAAACTCTGGTACAAACACTACACTTGTGACAATTATTGACACATAGTGCTGGGCCCATGGTACCATGTGACGACACGTGCAGAGAGATCTCCAGTTATAAAGCAATGCCTGTGCCGTGAAGCTTTTATAGTGAGCAAAGGCACTGCACAAAGCCAGTCCCACTCTCTTAACCAAGATATATTTACCAAAAAGAAGAACAAGTCAATATCATTGGATACCATCAGTGTTGCAGGTGTTATATCAGAGTTTTCCTTCTCCTAGAATTCTGCATTGACAAAGAGAGATGTATATATACACACATACATACAAACATGCATACGAGACTTACATACACAGGAGATATTTGATTGTATGATTATGAGTTTGCTGTCATTTTCCTCAGGTCTGCTACAGGAGCAAATGCAAATAATATATATAAGCTTCAGATGTGTGATTCTAATGATATTTGGCTCATTAGATTTAACTTGAGCAGGACTATATCAACATACGTTTAGTTGTTTCCATCTTATGTTATTATTGTTTATAACAAGTATTAAATTATATATTATCAATACTATTTTATCTTATTGCAGGTCTGCAAGTATTCAGAATTTAACGTTCAAACGTAAGTAGTATATTTCCGTTTTAAAATAAACATAGATTTGTCATTGCATCATTTTATATATATTCACTACACATATATATGTGTGTCAGTGCGTACGATTTGTTTTATATATATAATGTGTGTCTTTGCGCGTGGGTATATAATCATACATTGGATCAATGGGTTTCTCTTCTATATCTCTTTCTTCATCGTCGAAATCGACTGAGACCCAGCATTGTTTTTCAAAGTTGTTAGGCATTTGCCTTTCATCCTTGTCAATTCGATAAAATAAATTACCAGTAGTTTGCTGAGGGTGTATTTAATTTGCTTTCCCATCCCTCAAATGGTTGGCCTTGTGCGTAAATGAGAAATAACTATTAAGTAGGTACATATAGTTATCTCCCTTTACTTTCTGAATTCAAATCACACCAAGGTTAGCTTTACATTTTATCCTTACAGAGTCAGTAAAATAAAGTACCTGAGTTAAATAAAGCACTGAGGTCAATTTATTTTTGCAATTTGCCTATATCAGAAACCATTATTGTTATCATTAACTGGATGGTGGATAGGCAGTATCGGTAGAGGGCCGAACGCCATACTTTGCAGCAGCGTTATGGCCCTTTATTGTCTGAGTTCAAATCCCACCAAGGTTAACAATGCCTTTCATCCTTACGGGGTCGGTAAAATAAAGTACCAGCCACGCACTGTGGTTGATTTAATCGACATTCCTCTCCCCCAAAGTGGCTGGCCTTGTGTCTATATAAGAAACCATTATTACCAGGTGCAGTTTTTTGTATCTTATGTACCTGAATTGTACTTTCTTTTAATTTGATTTTTCGATTATCTTCATTGGAGTGAACAACTGTATGCTCATTCTTGAAACTTACGAATGATACCCAACATAGATAGCTTTGGCAACAAAGATACTTATAATGTCACTAGTTTTCCTAGATGTTTTCATATTCTGGAGCATTCTGTGACAGGCATTGTATTATTTCTTCTATATTTTCTCGATATATTGCACTTGTTTAATTATTTTCTTCTGCACAAAAAATATATATGTACAAAGATAGACGTTGTTTCTTTGTATTACATAACACCTATTAAAATGTTGGCAAGAAACATTATCTTAGTCTTGATAGAATCACAAAAAAATAATATATATCGAAGATAGTTTGTCCCATGTTCATCGTAATGTTTTTCATTTGTTCCTACACTTTCCAAAATAATCATGTAGGGCTAGACCACGGGCAACATCGTTGGATAATATCCATGAATTCGGTTCATTATATTTATTCCAAAACTAAGGACGAAGGCTCACATTTTGGGACGAGTATAATCAATTTACTGGCTCTCCGAATGTATCTTGTAGTTCTCATCTTATCGAGTAAGGAATGATCGAAAGCAAATGTAACTTCAGAACGATTTGAAACCAGAATTTTATTAAACGACTCTTAATATTCCGCAAGTTCTCCACCTTTCAGTTTGAACCAATATATTGACAAAACATCTCTGTTTAGTGATCATTATTTAACTTCGCACGGTGGATTGGCAGTGTCGGTAGAGGGTCGGACGCCATGCTTTCCAGCATAGTTACGTCCCTTTACGATCTGAGTTCAAATCCCGCCGAAGTTGACTTTGCCTTTCATCCTTACGGGGTCGATAAAATAAAGTACCAGTAATGCACTGGGTAATTGCTGGCCTTGTGCCTAAAGTAGAAACAATTATTTAACTTCGCACGAGAGCTGTACTGTAGTTAATAACATCTATTCAAGGCGTGGTTATTAGCAACTGAAAGTTATTTTGCTTTATTGCGCTCGCAAGACTTGATGAATACGATCTTTTTTATTCTTTTCGCGCTAGAGAACTTGATGGCGGTTATCTCTAAAACTTAAATATTGACGGTATTTGTTTACCGTTCACGCCTTGTTCCATTGGTTCGTCTTTTAGCCATAATCACATAAATATGCGTATTTTAGGGTGAGAAAAATACACGCGTGATTATTTGCTTGTATTATTTTGGCAGTAGGCGACCAGTTTACCAGAATCCATCAGCAAACTCCATCATTCTTTATGAAACAATAAAAATGGATTTTCATCAGGCTGGGAGCCATTTTATCGACGAGTAAAAATTTGATTAGACCAGATGGAACGAAAGAAATTTTATGAATTTTCTTTCATTAATGTCCTTACCAAAAAAAAAATTAAACCATGATGGTATAATTAATTTTGTTTTATGATGACTATTGTGGAAAGTTATTAGCATACAAAGTGCCGTATTGTAAACAAGTTCTACCCTTAAATAATAAAAGAAAATGGACCAATCAAAATGTACAATTGTCAAAAAAAAGCACCTGGCGGTCTCCTCAACATTATTTGTCTAGTTTGATTAAATACAACGGAATTCTCTGACGGATTCTTCGAAACTGGCAAAAGGTTAGAAATCATACAGACAAAAAAATACGTGTGTATTTCCTTCCCAAATATACACATTGTATTATATCGAAAACGTAGACTAGATCAAACAAAGTTCTAATTTGCTTTCCTTAAATTAAAGGTGTAATCAGGTGTGTCATTGAGTGCCAGTACGTTCTGTTGGTTGTGTACGTGAACAAGTAATATATTACATGTTTCTCTAGTTCACTCAGCTGGTAAAAAAAAAACAATAAAAACTGTAATTCAAAGGACTAATATTGTCACATATTGTGGCAAGCTGAATCTCCCTGAGATATGTGTTATCGCAGCACGTGTCTGTGGAATACTCGCACATTTCATGAGCACAATGTGATGTTGTTTGAACAACTGAAACACACCTCGTTACAACCACATATCTAGGAATGAAATACTTGAGGAAGATCGGTGATTGAACCTATCAAGTTATAAATATTATATATATATGAGGTTAATAGTCTAGAAACCGTACAGCCAATCAATAGACTAGTTTTACACTCAGTTGCCTTGTCCCTACCTTTACATAAACAACACAAGATACCACTATCCCGTCAATGGTTTCATTGCTTCACAATATGATAATTTATTAATACAACGTTAGACAGTCTGAATTTAGTACACCTACGACTGTTTATATTTTCCATAGATTTGATTCAAGACTTAAATACATTAAATAAATGTGTTTATTGACGTACGTGTATGTTTTATAAGATATAACAGAGTTTCTGAAATTGACCGGTGGAAAGGAGAGAGAGAGAATGATGAGGATTTTCATCCGGAGATCTCATATGATTGTTTGTAACAGAATTAATTCCACTAAGGGCTCCTGACAATCAGATAATGGTGGAAAACCGGGCGGCAAATTACATATATGACACAAAGAGTCCAGGGCGGGATTTGAAATAGATACAATGAAATAAAAGAGAGCGAAAAACTGTTTGAGAGAGAGAAAGAGAAGATAGGGAAGAGAAAGGGAGATTGAGGGGGACTGGGAGACTGGCAGATGGAGACTGGGCAAAGTTAAATAAACACGATTCTATCTGTTTATAGTCACCTGGCTCTAGTCATAAATATGTATGTTGCTGAAGTATTCTCTTCTGAAATCAATACATTGAGGAACATTCTCAAGGTCGAGTAGCCATCTATATCTGTTATAACTGATATATCACCACCACTACCACTACCACCTTTATCACTGACGCCGCCAACCTATTTCTACTACTACTATTACATATACTACTAATAATACTACTTCTACCACCACTATTTCTACTACTAATAATAATAATTGTTTCTACTTTTTGGCACAAGGCCACCAATTAACCAGGACATTACTGGTACTTTATTTGATCGACCCCGCAACGTTAACCTCGGCGGGATTTGACCTCAGATCATAAAGGGACGTAACTCTTTGCGTCAAAGCATGGCGTCCGACCCTCTACCAATCCACCGCCCTAAACTACTACTAATAATAATAATAATACTACCACTACCGCGCACCACCACTACTACTGATACTACTACTACTACCATTACGAACACCACCACCACCAGCACCACCACCACACACCACTACTACTACTACTACTACTACTACTACTACTACTACTACTACTACGACTGCTACTACTACTATTACTACTTGTAGACAATGTCTTTCTGAGCTTATCGGTAAATCCGCATAATTAATATGGTCTAACATTGACTCATCTAGGATCATTTTCCACTCTTTTTTATGTACACACAGGTTGGAAATGGAGGGAAACATCAGATAAGAATATATATATATATATATATATATATATATATATATATATAGAAAGCTATTGAAACTGTAGAAACTTCATAGTAGGGCAATAAATACCTATATTACCGTTTCCGATCTAGGCAATTTCACTTAAGGTGCATGGAATGTACTGAACGAAATTACACCCCTCTCTATCGTTACCTTTCTCACCAATAATTATTTCTAAATTTAGCAAAAGGTCAGTAATCTGTGGAGGATGGGGAATGTTGAAAACATCGATCTCAGAATATTACTGGTATTTTATTTTATCAAACCTGGAAGGTGAGATAGTCTCATTTGACATCAGCGGGCTTAGAACTCAGAACCTAGCGGGCGTCATTACATGCTGCAATGCATTCTAGAAGGCACACGAGGGTGGTGGATTGGCAGTATCGGTAGATGGTCGGACGCCATGCTTTGCAACATAGAGTTACGGATCTTTATGGTCTGAGTTCAAATCGCGCCGATGTTAACTTTGCCTTTCATCCTTACGGAGTCGATAAAATAAAGTACCAGTAATGCACTAGTATAATTGCTGGCCTTGTGCCAAAAGTAGAAACAATTATATGTTGCAATGTATTCTAGAAGGCACACAAATGATTCTGCATATTAAACAACAACAATGGCAATAATACTAATCATAATGATGATGATGATGATACCAATAATAATAATAATAATAATAATAATAATAATAATAATAATAGTAATAATAGTGGTAGTAGTTGTAATGATAAATGTGTTAGTAAGAAATCCACACAATTCGAATGAGGGGATGCTGAAATATATCGATTACCTGCTCCCTGCTTTAGTAAACATGGAATAATGGTTTATTCGATTAATGGCATACAATCATCGTCTTTAGTAATTTCAAATATTACTCTTAAAATTGATTTTACATGGAAGACTGCCATTCAAGAAAACAGAAAATAGTAATATGTAATATGACCATCGATCTTAGAAATTGAACTGAGTCCATCAATAAAAATTAATGACATTAATCGTTCTTAGAATCTCAGTTTTGTTAAACAACCTCTTCATAATTGAGTGCATTTACTCACAATTCTAAATCATCGGAAACATGAAAGTTCTGAAGTTGTATAACAGGGAATATAAAAAATATATTTGTTATCGTTAAGCCATATTTGATTCAGGCGAGTTTTTGAAATGTATATTAACTTTTAATAAGTTTAGAGAGCAAGGATAACTAACTCAATATGTTAGCGATCAAGAAACCGATAAATCTTTATCGTTGAATCGCGTCCTATGATCTACAATAAACATACATTTGAACGCTGTAGTGTAAATGGATGTAAGTATATATCTCAAGGATGTGAATTACAATAGAGGTTGTACTACATAGTTGACCAATGTAACATTGGATAGTTGAACTACACTAAATTCGTATGGCCAAAAAACGTGTCATTCTCTTCTCTGGTGGATTACTGAAATATGTTTGGGCGCCTTGTTAATCATTTATAGTTGGCGAATTGGCAGATTCCTCAGAACGTCGTCTTGATAGTTTTGTGGTATTCGTTTCGGTGTTCTGCACTCTGTGTTCAACTCCCACCGTGGTCAACTTTTCCTTTCATAGTATGTAAAAAGAAAGTAAGATTTGCTGGCCACTGCCATCGTGTCCCCATGAATGCTTTGGAAACACAAGCTGTCACTAATAACAGGGAGTGAAAGCTCTCCTATCCCGATTTGCTGGCCACTGCCATCGTGTCACCTACGAGGCTGTGTCCCCATGAGTGCTTTGGAAACACAAGCTGTCACTAATAACCGGGGCGAAAGCTCTCCTACCCCGATGTCATCCAGAGTTTCAGGTATTCAAATCCAGGAGTTGGCAAAGGCAATAAACGACAGACCCACGTGGGGATCAAATGCTGAGTCCATTTCGGCTGAGGCCACCGGATGATGATGATGAAGATATTTTCTCATTTCCATTCTCTCACTCTCTCTTCTTCTCTGGCATGCATGCATACGCATGTATGTATGAAATATCTTTCATCTAGATATGTTTCTTGGATCGAATATATTGCGTCACATATAACCAATCATATTCTCTATCATAATTTTGGCGAAATCAAATTTGTTAAGATTAAATTGTGTGGAAGCCCGCGAAGGTGTTGTGAGGGGCCACATGTTTTATAACAAGTGCACTTAGTGCTGCACTAGATAAAGTAATATTACTTCTTACTGGAATATCTTTAACTGATTTCACACGGTAGAAATCATTCAGATGAAGAACATTTTCATCTAAGAATAAACTAATTGTAATACATATCCGTCTTTCCTGTAGTATTAAAGATGCAGGCTAAATGAACATGGGCATACAACTTCAAATCACAAAATATCTTTTCAGATCAAAGCGTACTAAACATGTAATAATGAAATCCATGTTAAATACGCTGGCATGGTTACAGCTTGTAGGGCTTTGACAAAACATATGCTCCATCAGGAAAGATTTAGTGCTAAACAACAGATGCAATATCCACAAAATATGATGGTGTTTAATAATTATTTTGTATATGTATAACATATGTTGTTTTAGTGCTTGATTAAGTTAGTCACCCTGTTAAGTAAACATGACATTGGTGAAGAAAAACATTTTCTGGGATATTGAATTTTACGAAGAATATTGAATTTTTAGAACAATATTGAGTTTTCTTAACAATATTGCATTTTCATTCTCTCAGATCATGATGGGTTCTGTTGTTCTTAGATAAAATTATTTAAATGTCTCTTAAAGCTATACAAATGTTTTTTATTGTTCTTATAAATCTTTTACTATCGGGGAAATTATTTAATTTAAAAAGCTATTCATAACCAATAATGGTCTCACGTTCTGCGAAACGTTTCTTTTAATATATACCTCTCACCCATTTTCTTTTTGTATGAGTCATTTCTTTTATCCACCTTTGATACCAAACAGTCTGAAAACACCCCTGGTTCTATGATAAAAACGAGTTTATTTTAAAGTATTTTTATTATATATACATATATATATATATATATATATATATATATATATATATATATATATATATATATATATATATAGTATTAAGGATACTATATATGGTTATGTATATAATAAAACCTTTTAGAGTTATATATATTTTAAACTCTAAATAGTGAAAGACAGTAATTCATTACTGTCTTATTACCAGTAAGATAAATAGCTCAATGTAATAACATCAGTTGTTTTACAGAGCAATTATATAGAAATTACATGAATCAAAGTTCAGTTTAAATAATTTATTTGCTTACAATTGTTTCCTCCAAACTGAGGTTTGGATTCTTCGGAGCAACTATTTATTGATTTTTTACATACTTGACCTCCTTTTCAACACAAGAGACATATAAAAACATATGTATATACTGACCCATAGTGGGTTGACATCCATCATAATAATATAGCATGGCAATTTAGATACAAAGGTTACAGTCATATTAAAGAACAAAATTAAAGTTAAAATTAAAATTAAAATATATATATGTAAAAATACTACGTATATGTGAATATAAAAACACACATAAACATGCGTATATATAATACCCTTCTCTCTCTCATTCTCTTTCTCTAAATCTCGCTCTCTCTCTCTCTCTCTCTCTCTCTATATATATATATATATATATATATATATATATATATATATATATATATATATATATATTTAATATAGAAATGGCTTCTACAGGACTAGAACTGTTTCATTCGGGAGCTATCATCAGATATTTCCAGATGATTTCTCCCGAATGAAACTGTTCTAGTCCTGTAAAAGCCATTTCTATATTAAATATTTATACTCTGATATGTATTGTGCACCTTACTTACTGTGGTTACCCCCGATGGAACCTGGGATAAACATATCTCTATATATATGTATACACGCCCCCCCCCCCACACACACACACGCACACACACATATATATATATGTCGCTTATACCTCGGAGAAAACAACTTATAATAATAAATGATCCAGACAAATTCTTAAATAGTTTTCGAATTTGCTCAGACATGAAGGAATAATCTCTCGCAGAGAAAGTTTCATAATGACAGTAATGGATTATTATTATTTGTAGCCCCCACCTCATACCCCCATCTTCATACTGCCATAATTTAACAGACAGACTCTCCTAATGCCTGCTACTATAATTAGTATATATATAGTTCGTTTTATCGTAGCATCTATGTCAGATGAAAATACTTTGCAGCAACGGAACTTCCAGCCTTTTCTCCCTCACTACGTGAAGTTTCCTGATTTGGTGAGAAATCTACTTTTAAATGCATTGGAGGGAAAATAATAGAATGTTATTGTGATTGTTTTGTTGCTGTTATTGTTATTGTTGTTATATTTGTGGTGTTGCTATTTTCGTAGTTAATGTTTCGTTTTGTTTGTTCAATTGTTGTTGTCCTGTTCTTGTATTTGTAACACCTTGTAGCGTTCAATTCTCAACGAGTTTATATTCCGTCTTTTATTGTGAGCTCTCAAGTTCACGTTGTTTATATACAAGTTTTTAAACTGCACGCAGCATGGCTAAATAGTTAAAATGCCTGCTCGGCAATTTTAAGGACATGAGTTGAATCGCAGTTCTCCTTTATCTTAATTCTAAGGTGACCAAAATAGTTATGAGTAAATTCATGTAGATGGAAGCTTGTTGTAAGTCCGTTGAAAGGATTGTACCTATAAATTAAAGGGCAAGCTATGGTATACTGTCACACTGCATTGCTCTAAGGGACAGTTAATGAAACACATAAACCCATGCATGTGTTTCCATCTATCAACATAGATTTCATAGTATCCCTCATTCCTTTTCACCTCGTTATGAATCACGCTATCCTGAGGTTTGTATTACGCTACAAAGTCAATATTTCTTGAAGGGCGGTAGATTGGCAGTATCGGTAGAGGGTCGAACGCCATGCTTTCCAGCATAGCTACGTCCCTTTATGATCTGAGTTCAAATCCCGCCGAGGTTAACTTTGCCTTTCATCCTTACGAGGTCGATAAAATAAAGTACCAGTAATGCACTGGGTAATTGCTGGCCTTGTGCCTAAAGTAGAAACAAATATTTCTTGAAGGATTCAACAATTCAAAGATTAACTGAATTGTTCTAAAATCAGCAGCTGCTTACCC
>OZ024758.1:19243479-19248479 GCA_964016885.1 Eledone cirrhosa
TCTCCGACGTTGTAACCACTGCCAATTCGCTGTGTTCTTTTATTGACAGCCATTATTAATTTAAAAATAATGTGACATGAAACGTAATTATATGTCGCTAGCTAATCCTAATACTTGAGTCAAAACGTTTAACTCACGTATTACTTAAGGCATTATATCATTAATATTCTAACTGTGCAGATAATATTAATATTCCAACAGAGAATAGAATGTTCTTCCTCTACTCCTGCAATTACAATATACACTGAAATGGCGGAAGTACGTTGATGTGATACAACATTTCTTTGACTGGAGGCAAACCATTTCAGTTTAGCAATTTATTCTTTAACATACGATAAATAGGACATTGGAAAGCTGTCCTCCTGCCATATTTTAATTGTCGATGTGATTGGCTGGTATTTTAAACATGTTTGGTTAGATTCTGGATGAACAATCTCTCAAATGTCTCAACACATTTCGCATTTATAAAAATATAAAATTAAATTGTATGTGGTAATTAATACATTACACATGTATGTAAATGTGTATGTATGTATGTATGTATGTATGTATGTATGTATGTATGTATGTATGTATGTATTTTTATTTATTTATTATTATTATTATTATTATTATTATTATTATTATTATTATTATTATTATTATTATTATTTTTTTTTTTTTTTTTTTATTGTGCAATGGCCATACTCGATAACGAGGGGGCAGCCATCATGTATGTATGTATGTATGTATGTATGTATGTATGTATCTGTGCTTGTATATATGTATTAATTACGTATGCATACAAATACACATACACAAATATATACTGACATATTTATATATATATATATATATATATATATACAATACATAGAGCACTCCCCTTTTCTTTATTTTTTCTACAGAAATACTTATCACACACACACATTATATATATATATATATATATATATATATATATATATATATATACAATGTGTGTGTTTGTGTGTGAGTGTGTGTGTGATAAGTATTTCTGTAGAAAAAATAAAGAAAAGGGGAGTGCTCTATGTATTGTTCAGGGGCTTCTTAATTACGTAATAAACAACACAATATAATTATTTCATTATCAAAGGTTCCAAGAAACTAGATAATTCCTTTAAGAAATGTTTAGCTCATTCGTCAGCCAACACAATTGTTGCAATAGAAGAATTTGTGAAGATATTTATAAACATTGGAATATTACTGGTACCAAGAAGAATAGAACAGCTTCAAACTCTGTTACGATAAGTAGGTCACGAGTATATACGTGCAGTATTCTCTGCTTCAGAAACACACACGCACACCCACACACAAACACCCACCCACACACACATACACACACACACATACACACACACATACACACAACACAAAAACAAACACTCACAAGCACACACAGTGAAGTTCAGGCGTATATTAATAATGAATTATTTTGAAGCCTTAATAAATGTTCCTATTTCTACAAAAGCAAAAAATAAAACCACGTAAAAATGGTGCCAGTATAAAATTTATTAGTCACATATGTTTAATCTTATTTCTTGTAGAATTATATCGTCAATCAACAAATAAATACATAATATAATACACACGCAAGAAATCATTTGAAATATAGAAACTATATATAAGAAAATGTATCTGCGTGTTTTTTTTCCCCAACGTACTGTATAGTTTTATTAACCTGAAATAAATCATATGTAACTTCATCGAGGTTGATAGGTAAATAATTTCAAGCATTGGTGAAAAACAAATTAATGGATTTTTTGTAGAAATGATATTGGTGTTGCTATCGATCTTGTGATTCATGGTTGAGGGGAATTGTTTTTGTAATTTATCGTCTTTGTGAACAAATAGTTCTTTCTCATTACTGTTTCATCGGCGTACGAACATACCAAATTCTTCCGTCTAGCAGAAGAAGAACCAAATGAGCAGGAGGATAAGGAGTATGAAGAGGAGGAAAAGAAGGGGCAGAGAAGATGGCAGAGGTGAAGAGAAGAAGAAGGGGAAGAAGGCCGAGGAGGTGAAAGAAAAGAGGGAGAAGAGGAAGTATGAAGAGGGCAAGAATAAGAAGGCGGAGGAGGAGAAAAAGAAAAAAATGAGAAGTTGAAGAAGGGGAGAAAATAAACAAGAAGGCGAAGAATAAGAATAAAAGTAGTAGTCGTAGAGAAAACGGAAGAAGAAAAAAAGAAGAGGAAGACGAAAAAAGAAGAAGAAGAAAAAAATTATTTTTTAATTCAATAGCAAGGCCAGTAAGCTATTAGGGAAGTCACATCCACGGCGAACATGATATGTACTTTGATTATGATGAGATTTGAAACCTGGACGTAGAAGGCCGTAGAAAATATGCAATTCATTTATAAATACATATATACAAGGTGGTCCGAAAGTCTTGACACCCCCTACCACGTCTTTTCTCCATGACGTTATGGCTTATTTCGTTGACGAATGTTGGTTTAAAGGATTAAAATCATTATATATTATCATTAATGTTGCGGTGGATTGGCAGTATCGGCAGAGGGGCGGACGCCATGGTTTAACGCATAGATTTACGGCCCTTGCCATTCTCATTTCAAATCCCGCCGAGGTTATCTTTGCCTTTCATCCTTACGGAGTCGATAAAATAAAGCACCAGTAATGCACTGGTTTCTTGCTGGACTTGTGTCAAAAGTAGATTACACAAACACAATTATAATTATTAAAACAAAATTATAATTATTAAAACAAAAAAATAATGAAAGTGAAAATAATATGTAGGGGAGACAATTCTTTCGGAACACACTGTACATGCCTAATAAGATTACCTAATTTCGGCATGGGTTTGACATTTTGTAGGGAAGGAAATATCGATTATAAACTACAAAACAAACTCAGTTTTATGCTTCATAGATGCTTTTTATTATTAACACACACAGACACCCGGATGTGGCGCATGCGCAGACTGAGCACACAACACACACACAGAAACAAAATGGCGTAGGACAGAACAAAGGAGAGGCACAGAAACAAAGAAAGGAATCCCCAGTCACTGAAGAGGTCACATAGTGTGTGACGAAAGAACTATGACTATATATAAACAACTATCTGGTTGTGGAACCAACCAACCAACCAACCAGAAATTTATAAATTTGTAAATTTATAAATTTATAAATATATAATAAATTGAAGTGAAATAACTGGTGCGTGTGTTTCTTATTGGCAACATGACCCTCCCAAAGTATAACAATATCGGTTTCAACACACGATTTCAGATAAAGAATCTTGCTAAACAAATTCAGAAACGATATATATATATATATATATATATATATATATATATATATATATATATATATATATATATATATATATATATATATACTCTATTATCAAAATGACAATGATTACGTCTCTAAGGAAAACATATATTCAGATATTTCATAGAATATAATGAGAAGAGTACTTTTCAGGATACAGCTCGTAAATAAATGAAGTATGGTAAAATTGTTTCCAGATGCATTGATTTAACAAAAGTCTATCACTATCATTAATGCACTGATAGCTTTGTTGGCGCAATTAGATTAACTTGGCTGTGTTGTTTTTCTCTAATACTACACGTCTTCCTGCCTAAAGTATTTTACATTGAATAGATTCAATGTGTTATTGTATTAAATGAGGTAATATGTAGAAGAGTTAATAAGAAAAAAGACAAAAAAACCCAACAACAACAAAAACATATAACACGAAACGAAAAATAAACAGAAATACAACTAACGAATCATCATTTCTTGAATTAGCCGAAATCGTTTGAAATGTTTCTCAAAGCTCAGCTATTTTCATAATAAATTTAAAAAAAACCTTTATCCGGTCCTGTGTTTGTTTAGGCTGATGTAAATGTGTTGTTCATACAAGAATCACTACAGTCAGTCTGCAGCCTTTTGTTTCGGTCAGGAATAGAAATTCTTTATGCGTTAGAAATTCTTAAGAGACATTCAAATTTGCCATTAATGGAGTTTCCGCTTGCAGTGAAACGTAGTAGTTAAATTATATGAACGATGTTCTATTAAACCCATTATCAAAAATGGATTCAAATCCCCAAACTTTCTTTAACCTAGTTATTCTTGAGAAACGATTTGACATGATTGAATTCTCCATCATTCTTAATACTTATTGTTTCTCTGTTTGCTTGATACGTAGCATTCGTTGGAATATATTGTAAAATTACAATCTCCCACTCATGTATATAACACGTTTATTGTATAAACAGCGAAAACTGCGATCACAATATTTAAAAAGAGAACAGCAAGAAATCTGGCTTCCTCCGTCTGTTGAACAAGTAAACCATTTAAAATAAAGATTGAAATCGTAAAAGAGGAAGCGAAATTATTCTATAACATTACCACAAACTCAATCGGCTTTAGCAACTACGTTACACAGATATGGCTCCCTCAGACAAAGGAATTGAATGCGGACCTACATTTGTCTTTCAAATATAATAATAGAGGAATCAGCTACATATTACATCGTATTTTTACAATATTTGATGAATAATATTATCCATAGCTTCAGCTGAATAAATGCCATGGGAAATAGACTTTCTATTTACTCATAATTCATCGAACCTAGAATATTTTAAATCAGAGGGTTCGCGTTAGAGATATTTAGATACTCTGCTAAGAATAGTTTTGAGAAGAATCTAGAGATAATCTCTTAAATTCCAATCCACCTAATTATCAACCCGATCTGAAAAGATTTAAAACAGTTGTTATATTTAACAGGCTTACATATTCAATCAGAGACTTGACTATTCTTCAGAAATATACAGACTCTCATATATCTTCCGGCAGAATGAATTTGAAAGTATGTGACAAGTGTAGGCTACTTGATTCTAAGAAAAGTGCATCGAACGCCACCCACAACATTTTTTTATCTCAGCTGTTTTTAAAGGTATTGTCCGTCCGATGAAATATACGTTTAAAACTACTTGGTAAATATGCCAACCCCGTAACGAAGAAAACCTCGCA